>CM031971.1:21622233-22156959 GCA_018804465.1 Populus tomentosa | reverse complement strand
CGAAATGTGTCTTCTGCAGCGAATCTGTGATTCGCTGCCGAAGTGGAGTGGCTGCAGCGAATCTGTGATTCGCTGCCGAAATTTGTGTTCTGCCGCGAATGTGTGATTCGCTGCCGAAATCTGTGTGCTGCTGAAATCTGTGTGCTGCCGCGAATCTGTGATTCGCTGCCGAAATTTGTGTTCTGCCGCGAATGTGTGATTCGCTGCCGAAATTTGTGTGCTGCCGCGAATCTGTGATTCGCTGCTGAAATCTGTGTGCTGCCGCGAATCTGTGATTCGCTGCCGAAAGTGGTGTTCTGCCGCGAATCTGAGATTCGCTGCCGAAACTGAGTTTTCTGCAGCGAATTAGTTTTCGCTGCCGAAATGTGTCTTCTGCAGCGAATCTGTGATTCGCTGCCGAAGTGGAGTTGGCTGCAGCGAATCTGTGATTCGCTGCTGAAATCTGTGTGCTGCCGCGAATCTGTGATTCGCTGCCGAAATTTGTGTTCTGCCGCGAATGTGTGATTCGCTGCCGAAATGTGTGTGCTGCCGCGAATCTGTGATTCGCTGCCGAAATCTGTGTGCTGCCGCGAATCTGTGATTCGCTGCCGAAATCTGTGTGCTGCCGCAATCTGTGTGCTGCCGCGAATCTGTGATTCGCTGCCGAAATCTGTGTGCTGCCGCGAATCTGTGATTCGCTGCCGAAATTGGTGTTCTGCCACGAATCAGTTTTCGCTGCCGAAGTGGCAGCCCGCAGCCCGCAGCGAACCAGTTTTCGCTGTCGAATTGGCAGCCCGCAGCGAACCAGTTTTCGCTGCCGAATTGGCAGCCCGCAGCGAACCAGTTTTCGCTGCCGAGTTGGGCAGCCTGCAGCGAGCCAGTTTTCGCTGCCGATTTCTACAAGGCAGAAATGACTTAAATTCTAGTAACAATCTCATAGTATGATGGTGTAAAATGTGGAACACTTGAATGTGAACATATGAACTCTTGAAATAAATGTGGGATGAATGTGAATTGAAGATACAAATAAATTGATTGTGATCTTTGGTGTCTTAGGTGTTGTGGCCGGAATCGAACCATTGCCAGGACAAGGACAGACCACAAGTGGAGAAGGTAGGTGGTTTCCACCTTTTTCCCATTTTGATGTTTATGTTTTCGAATGATTAACTTGTGATGATATTTTATTAAATCCTTGTTGTAAGAGGAAACGACGAAGAAGAGTTGGGTTAAATTCTTGATGGTTGTCGAAACGACTATGAAATGTTGACCAAGTTCTTGATGAATGTTGAAACAATGGTGAAAATGTTAGAGTTCTAAACTAAACCATTTGAGATGAACATCTTATTGAGTTGTGATGAATACTAAACCGAATGTGATGATGGGGCTGGTAAGAATTTGGGCTACTAATGAAGGGTAGTGTGTGTCGTACGAAGGATCTACTTTTGTATTCTTATTGAATGTAACGGTGAAGAATGATTGTATGAGTATTATGAAGGATCTACTATTTTATTGTATTGCATGTAATTGTGATGAATGTGTTACCAAGGATCTACCATTTACTATATTGAATGTAATGATAATGAATGATTGTATGAGTGTTATGAAAGACCTATCGTTGTATCGTATTGATGGTTAATTACCACAAATGGTGGTGTGAGTAGTACGGGAGATTTATTATTGTGTTGCGTTGAACATTACCTGTCAAGAATGGTTGGATGAGTGATACAAAGGGTATTGTTGAGTTGTGTTATAATGAATGCTAAACTGTTGTGGGATGTTTGGTTCTACATTACAAAGGATCTATCATCGTGTTACGGAATGATAAACTACTAGGACATGTTGGTACGAGTATCCCTAAGGGTCTGCTTTGATGTTGCAAGGAATGTCACATCATCATGAATTGTTTGATAAAACAATGATTAGCTTCGGCTAATGGCATCCGAGTGGATGACCGGAACAAACGATTGATTAGCTTCGGCTAATGGCATCCGAGTGGATGACCGGAACAAACGATTGATTAGCTTCGGCTAATGGCATCCGAAGGGATGACCGGAACAAACGATTGATTAGCTTCGGCTAATGGCATCCGAGTGGGTGACCGGAACAAACGATTGATTAGCTTCGGGTAATGGCATCCGAAGGGATGACCGGGGTAAAGGATTGATTAGCTCTGACTATTGGCATCCAAAGCAGATGATTGGGATGAATAAATGCTTAGTTTTGGTAAATGACATCCTAAATGGATAATCGAGATTAATAGACGATTAATTATGGTAATGACACCATAGATGAATTACCAGATTAATAAATGATTAGCTATGGTAATGGTACCATAGATCAATTACCAGAATGACTAAATTATTTACTTTGGGTAAATGGCATCCTACATGGATCATTAAGATTAATAAATGATTAGCTATGGTAATGGCACCATAGATGAATTACCAAAATGAATAAATGCTTAGTTTTGGTAAGTGGCATTCTAAATGGATAATCAAGATTAATAAACGATTAACTATGGTAACGACACCATAGATGAATTACCAGATAAATAAATGATTAGTTATGGTAAGGGCACCATAGATGAATTACCAGATTAATAAATGATTAGTTATGGTAATGGCACCATAGATGAATTACCAGATTAATAAATGATTAGCCATGGTAATGACACCATAGATGAATTACCAAAATGAATAAATGATTAGCTTTGGTAAATGACATCCTAAATGGATAACCGAGATGCATGAATTACTAGCTTCGGCTAATAACATCCTAGGTGGATAATCGAGATGAACAAATGATTAATTATGACTGATGACATCCTAAATGGATAATCGGGATAATGAAATTACTACCTTCGGCTAATAGCATTCTAAATGGATAATCAGGATGACGAAGTGACTAGTTTCAGCTAATTGCATCCTAATGGATGACCGTGATGAAAAAAGAAAAGAAAAGGAAGAAGAAGAAGAAGAGAAAGAAGAAGAAACGGTTAATGGCATCCTAGTGGATGGCAAGATGAATAAATGATTGACTTCGACTAATGGCCTCCAAAGAGGATTGTCGGATTTGAGTTTATGAGTTAGTTTTAAGAAGAACTGATGTGGTCATGTATACTACGTTTCATATATACTACGTACATGAAAGCATTATACTAGTTATGCTTTAACCAAGGAAAAACATTAATTCGGCTAACGACATTCGAGAGGAATGATCGGGTTTGAGTACTGAAATTAGTCTCGTTAATTGACGGATTATTAACGGTGGTGTTTACATAAGTAAAGGGAAATTTAAGAATTATGCTTTTTGGTCCATGAATGAAATGTGACTTTAATCTTGTTTTATTATGTTTCTTAAATGGTTGATAATGCTTAAAATCACCTTATTTTGGAACAGGGACATCATACCAATATGGTGCATAAGGAGATTCATTTCATGGCTCACACATTTCAGAGAAGAATTATATACTCGCATAATTATGGGTGATATGAGTTCTGCATGAACGAACATGTAAATCACTTAATTAGTTATTCGATTCCTTCTGTAAAAACTATTAATTTAATATTGAAATGGAATACGAATGATAATGTACGAACTCATGATGATACGAGATCAGAACAAAAATGGAAATTATGAATAAGTCAAGATGGAAAAAAAAAATAAAAAAAATCCAGCGACTTTGGCCTTGAAAAGGTTGGGTCGTTACACTTTATATGTTGATGACATGATTATTACTGGTGATGACATTGATGGTATTTTAGTTTTGAAGACAGAGTTAGCTAGACGATTTAAAATGAAGGATTTGGGTTATCTTCGATATTCCCTGGGTATTGAGGTAGCATACTCACCTAGAGGTTACCTTCTTTCTCAGTCAAAATATATTGCAGATATTCTTGAGCGGGCTAGACTTACTGATAACAAGATTGTAGATACTCCCATTGAGGTTAATGTAAGGTACTCTTCTTCTGACGGTTTACCTTTGATAGATCCTACTTTATACTGTACTATTAGGAGTTTGGTATATCTCACCATTACTCATCCAGATATTGCATATGTTGTTCATGTTGTTAGTCAGTTTGTTGCTTCTTCTACTACTATTCACTGGGCAGCTGTTCTTTGTATTTTACGATATCTTTAGGGTATAGTTTTTCATAGTCTTTTACTTCCATCCACCTCTTTCTTGGAGTTGCGTGCATACTCTAATGTTGATCATGGTAGTGATCCCACAAATCACAAGTCTGTTATCGGGTTTTGTATCTTTTTAGGTGATTCTCTTATTTCTTAGAAGAGCAAGAAACAATCTATTGTTTCTCAATCATCCACCGAAGTAGAATATCATGCCATGGCATTCACTATTAAAGAGATTGTTTGGTTACGTTGGTTACTTGCTGATATGGGAGTTTCCTTTTCTCATCCTACTCCTATGTATTGTGACAACCAAAGTTCTATTCAGATTGTTTACAACTCGGTTTTTCATGAGCGAACTAAGCACGTTGAGATTGATTATCATCTTTCTCGTCATCATCTCAAGCATGACACCATTACTTTGCCTTTTGTTCCTTCTTCCTTACAGATTGCAGATTTCTTTACCAATATGCCTTCCATCTCTCATTTTTATTTTCTGGTTGGCAAACTCTTAATGCTTGTAGCTGCCGCATCGTGAGTTTGAAGGGAGATGTTAAATAATATTTATGTAGTCTTATTTATTAAGGGTAGAATAGTACTTTCAGTTTAACCTATATATACTTTATCTATATTTAGGTTAAGACTAAGCACTCATAATATACAGATTATTCAGAATTCTAGCCTCCTTTTTGTGTTTGATCTTAATTATTTTAACAATAGGATGTTCTTCTTGAAATGACTATTGTAACCTAATTTTAGCCCATTGGCTTTTTAATTTAATTTTATAGGGTTTAAAATGTAAAATTAAAAAATCAGAGATTTATTTCGATGAAAAGTATGAGTTTGATCGAAACTTTGTTTCTCACACACAAAGGGACTCTGACACTATAAATACAGACCTCAGTATATGCAAAAAAGAAGGACAATCAGAGGAAACCCCAGGAGAAGGCCATTACCAAAAACCTACAAAAAAAATAAAAAAGGATATTTACAAAAAAGAGGGGACACGGCCGAATCCTAGAATAGCTGCCGCTGCCCCCTCCCCCAGCTTTTTCCTCTCTTTTTCCCCGGTCTTAGTATCTCTGTTATCAGACAGACTTTTACACTATCTTCAATCAGCCCAAGCCACAACTCCTCCTTATCAGGAGGAAGCTAATAAAGTTCAGAGCCCACCTTTCTTTTCCCCTAGTCTCCAAGCAAGATAGATTGCATCGTGAACGACTCCTCTCATCATCATTCTCGGTCATGCTAACAGTAGAGCTTCATCACCACAGTCACAACAGTAGTGTTGTTCCTTTTTTTGCAGCCTAACCACGATGTGCACCTCCTTTAAGTAGCACTGCCATTCACCAACCCCACCTTGGAAACCTCTTATCCCCCTAGGATTGGAGGCCCCCTTTTTCTGCATGCTTTGTTACACCAACATGCAGCCATTACCTACCGTTTATCCTCCTTCAACAACATGAATGACCGCTGCTACTCATCTTCTTTATATTGGCTATGATTTCCAATAGTAAGAACCACTACCAGAAATTCGCTTAATACCAACGGATTTACTAACGGAATATTTCTGTAGGCAATTTGAGGTCGAAATTACTGACGGCAATTAACAGAGCAGAAGAGCAGGAAGAACAGAAACCAAGAAGGAGAGAAGGTAGCTTTGGCAAGTCAGCACACTTTCACCAACTCTAAGAGAGAAAATGAAAAACAGGAAGCAGCAATAGAAGAGCCCCAACAACTCTAGTAAACAATAAGCTCCAATAAGCAACCCTTGATCTCTTCATCATGCTCCTAAGGCCAACATCCAACGGCTCCTCAGTCATGCGAAACCGTGAACACCAGTCTTCCTTCACCAGCATCTCTATGACCAGCACCATGTAAGTTCTTTGCCTTTCCCCCTTTTGAATTATAACTCACGCTACTGTAGCTATGAATTATCATTCACTTGCTACTGTAGCAAGTGAATGATAATTCACTTTGTTTCTATAGCAAGTGTGTTTTGTCACGCACACCTGCTACTCAACCGGGTCACTGGCTTAAGCCAATGACCAGACTGGGGAGGTTGGGTCTACCCAACCATATAGGCTAGGTCAGACCCACCCAAAATTAAAAAAACAAAGAAAATAGTTTTTTCTCTCTCTCTTATCCAGATTTTTTATAGGTTTTATTCACTTGTGCTAGAGTCAGGAATTATACCGTATTTTATGGATTGCATAATATTTACCAACGCTAGAGTTGGAAGTATTCATTAGGTGAATATTCACTAACGCCAGAGTCAGGAATATTATAGGATGACCATGAGAACAAAACACAAACAAACCTTTAGCAATTTTAGACGAAACCAACAATGCAGCCTGCCTCAGGGAGGATGCTTAAGGGGTGATACCATCTTCCCTTTCACGTAACCAACCCCGTACCATAGAATCTCTGTTGACCAGTTAGGGTTACTAATGATCATAATACTAGGTGGCGACTCCTTGAACAAGACCTTTTCCCCTAAAAGAATAAGATGTCAGTGATCTGTTCTTTTTCCCATCGAGATAAGTTTTTTAATCGGTCGTCGTGATATCTGGGTGTGACAGAATGGCAACTCCACTAGGGACTTTAGGACTAAGTTTTGCTATATATCTTTTTTATTGCTAAATTGTATTTGTCATACTTTTTTTTTCTCCTTGTTATGGCTATGTTGAGTTTATCAGGTTTTATTTATCTATTTATTCATTTTTGCTCTTTTTACTGTTTTAGCATGCATTGTTTTTCATGCATAGATATTGGTTATGGATCTAAGGTCTTCACGCATCACTTATCCCATTTTTAAATGCATGTGGTATCAACTTTAAGATAAGTGGAGGAGTAACGGCACCCCAATGGCTTTAGCCTGGGTAAGGCTCGCGAAACTATCCAACTCTCTTATGATTGTTTGCTCGATAATGGTTGATATGCCGAACTGATATTACTCAAGGCCTCTATCTTCACACTGCTTGTAAACCTCATATCAACCTTTTAAGGGCGATCATTGAGCAAAATACCATTGAGACTAGATAGCAAAACTACCCTGATGCATATAATGACTAGAACCTATCCTTTAGGTTAATCCCTACGTAAATTCACAGAGATAAGCTTAAACGAGCATTCGGGTGATGTAATGACCATTATTTCTAAAATAAAAACTGATGAGTATGGACTCGAGTCTGAATCTTTACAAATGACTGAGGGAGAATGCCTTAAACTGGATATCGGTGAGATACCATTACGCTAAGACATTAGATGTATAATAAAAGACACTAAGAATGTAACTGAAAGCTCAAATGATAAAAGGCTAAACAGATCTCCTCTTGGCATTGCAATGAATATCGGATTCGAATCTGACCACACATCCAAAGAATAACGATCATTATGTCACCCCCCAAAAAGTGAATCCATATCCAATATGTTGCGCATGTTTGAACATACACTTATGAACTATCATAATACCACACTCTAGGTGAAATATAGGCCCCCCATTGAAACACACTTATAACACTCGACTACGAAAAAGACAAATGAAAAACAAAGAAAAAGCCTAGTTGAAAGCCCAACACCGAAAAGAGACGAAAATTCTTAGAGAAGAAGTTGCAAGGCTTACTAGCCTACTAGAACAGGCCTTGAGATCTAAACCTGAAAATATAAAATTTACAGCTCAACCTGAACCTATGCTCATAAATCCACAGAATCTGGAGGCAAATGAGGTGTCTCAACAGGCTTTCAATGAAATAATGAGTTTGTCCTTTAATTGTGTCTCTTCTTTTAATTTACAACCAAAACATCCTAAAAAGGTGTTCCCTCTAAGAACTCACAAATACACTTTTAAAGCCTCACGTGATCTCATAGACTCAATTCATCTCTTTTACCAAAATCAGTTTCCTCATTTGAATTTTGAAAACTGAACTTGCATTTTGATTTCAAAAATAATTTGATGTTTATTTAAAGAAATATTTATGACATTCTACTTGTAGAATGACACATGAATCAAGCAACTCCTTCATTGAGGTGCCTAAACTATAAACCAAAATGCACGAATAAAAAATGAATTGTCATCCTCACACCATGGCTCTTGAGACATGTTGTTTTAAATGTATGAATAATGGTATGTAGTGAACTCATTGCTCATAAACTCATGAAATGCATCTTTTTGCAAAGACCAAACCATCACATTGGACGAGGCCAAAGTTTATTGATCTTAACTGCTTGCGTTTGAAATGAGGAAAGGCTATCTTTGTTATTCCTTTCACATTCTAAAAAGTATATCCCTTGTAGTCCTTTTTTTGAGCCTGAATAATTTTTTCTCTAATGAAAAATCTTGACTAGAATCACACCCTACATTGGGGGCAAGTGAGAATTTTAAAAGCCATGAGAAAGCCAGAAAAGCAAAAGAGCCAATGAAACTCAAATGCTAGGGGGCATGCCCAAATCACAAGAATGAGTGAACCAACATAAAGTGAGTATGCCTTAGAAAAACAAAAAAAAAAAGCAATTCAAAGAAAAATGATAAAAGAAAAGATGAAAGACATAAATAATTGAACTACTGATAGTGATCCTTAGTCTTTGAAACCCTGAAACACTCTTTGAGCCTTATGAATCCTTTTCTTTCATACCTAAAAAACATAGCCTACATTACATGCCTATATAAGTTCTTTCTAATCAAGCAAGTAAGCAATCTGGAATAATAAACAATGCTCTCAAAATGCAAAGAGTACTTTTTCATAGGAGTCATGACATTGAGAACAAACTATTTATTATTATTCATGCTGATAAAATGGGTGTTCAAAAAGAGACAAGTTTTTTCTCAAACAAAACCTTGAGCTTTTTCTCGAGCCCTTTGCTTTGGAACCCATAAGAAATAAAAGGTCACCTCATGATGTATTTTCACCCAAGACAATATCGCCAAACACAAAAGCAAATAATCTATTTTCCAAGAAAAAACTAAGAAGTTGCAAGATTTCAAAATCAAATGCATTTAAACTTACATCAAAACAACTTTTGTTTTTAAAATGCATGATCAAAATTTCAATATTCATTCTTGACAAATATTCCTTCACCAAACTGAAAATGGGAGAAATGAGAAAATGGTCTCTTAAAAACAATTATTTGGCAGAGTTACTGACAAAGCATACCTAAGGGCAATGACCAATACAAGGGGGCAACATTATGTTTAGAAGAAAAATCAATCCTTTCTAGAAAAAGAGATGAACATTTCCTACAACAAGACAAATGGGCATCTTGGTTTATAAAAGGCAGCTTGATCCTTTTAGCAAATGACAATGAATGTTTTTAAAAGTGAGACGGGGATTAATGAATGATCCTCTCAAATTATTTGATGAGACAAAAAATGTAACAACCAAAAAAAACAAACAAACAAGAAGTGGAACCGAAACGACTCCACCATCGCTGCCGATATCGGAATCGGTAGTGATGCAGTTTCGGCTGCCGATTTATGATTCAGCAGCGACGCAGTGTGGCTGTCGATATCTGAATCGGCAGCGATGCAGTTTCAGGCTGTTGATTTTTGAATCGACTACAATGCAGAGTGGCTATCGATTTCTGAATCGACAGCGACGCAGTTTCAGGCTGCTGATATCAGAATCGGCAGCGATGCAGTTTCAGACTGCTGATTTTTGAATCGGCAGCGACGCAGTGTGGCTGCCGATTTCTGAATTGGTAGCGACGCAGTTTCGGGCTACTGATTTCTGGATCGGCAGTGACGCAATTTTGGCTACCGATTTCTTGATCGGCAGCGACGTAGTTTCCGCTGCCAATTTCTTGATCGGCAGCGACACAGTTTTTGTTGTCGATTTCTTGATCGGCAACAATGCAGTTTCCGCTGCTGATTTCTTGATAGGCAGCGACACAGTTTTTGTTGTCGATTTCTTGATCGGCAGCGATGCAGTTTCCACTGCCGATTTCTTAATAGGCAGTGACATAGTTTTTGCTGTCGATTTCTGGATCGGCAGCGACGCAGTTTTCGCTGCAGAGGCAGAAATCGGCAGCGATGCAGTTTTCACTGCCGATTTCTTGATCAACAGCGACACATAGCTGAGGGAGGGGTAAAACTGGTTTTAGATAAACCAAAGCAAGGATAAGAACACATCTAAACCAACCCCCAAACAACCCACCTCATTTTATGGGGACTATAAATACAAGGAGTAGAGAGAGAATGATCCATTCTCTTCCCAAAAAAGCAGCTGCATGTCGTTCTTCCCTTCCTCTTTCATAACAGAAACCTAAACCAAACCAGTAGAGAGTGCTTTGTGAATGTGTGAGGGAAAATGAGACCTTGAGAGAAGACTGGACAGCTGCCTAGAGGAAAGGAAAAACAAGGCTGGAAAATGTGAGAGGAAGAAGAAGAAGGAGAACCAGCAGGAGAAGAGAAAGAATAGTGTCAAACCTTCCTCAAACTTAGTTAGATTCGAAAGGTATGGGTCATTAAACTCCCTTCCTATTCTCCTTAAGACCAGAAACGGAAATGAAGAAGAAAACCCTAAAAAAAAATTGACGTAAGACCTAAGCTAGCTGTGAAGGAAACTGAAACTAACTAGGAGAACAAGGAACTATGGGGTTGGCCAGCATGCATGTGGGTGTTCTGCTGGGATTTTGTTGAAGGATTATGTACTGAAATTGATGGCTTTCAATGGGTGTGTTCTGCTGGATTTTATTGAAAGATTATATGCTGAAATTGAGGGTTTTCAATGTGAATGTTCTGCTGGTATTTTATTGAAGGATTATGTACTAAACTTGATTGTTCTCAATGTGTGTGTTCTGCTGGAATTTATTGAAAGATTTTATGCTGTAATTGATGGTTTTCAATGTGAGTGTTCTGCTGGGATTTTGTTGAAGGATTATGTGCTGAAATTGATGGTTTTGATGTGTGTGTTCTGCTGGAACTTAGTGACAGTGTATATTCTAGGGTTGTTACAGCATATGTGGTGTGTGTTCAAGCCCAAATGTGTGTTGTGCAGCGAAATTCTGATTCGCTGCCGAAAGTGTTTGGCTGCAGCGAATTAGCATTCGCTGCCGAGTTGTGTGTTGTGCAGCGAAACTCTGATTCGCTGTCGAAACTGTGTCGGCTGCAGCAAATTAATGTTCGCTGCTGAATTTTGTGTTGTGCAGTGAAACTCTGATTCGCTGCTGAAACTGTGTCCGCTGCAGCGAATTAGCCTTCCCTGTCGAGTTGTGTGTTGTGCAGCGAAACTCTAATTCGCTGCCAAAACTGTGTCGGCTGTAGCGAATTAGCGTTCGCTGCCGAATTGTGTGTTGTGCAGCGAAACTCTAATTTGTTGTCGAAACTGTGTTGGCTGCAGCGAATTAGTGTTCGCTGCTGAATTTTGTGTTGTGCAGCAAAACTCTGATTCACTACCGAAACTGTATCCGCTGCAGCAAATTAGCCTTCTTTGCCGAGTTGTGTGTTGCGCAGCGAAACTCTGATTCGCTGCCGAAACTGTGTCGGCTGCAGGGAATTAGTGTTCGCTGCCGAATTTTGTGTTGTGCAGCGAAACTCTAATTCGCTGCCGAAATTGTGTCAGCTGCAGTGAATTAGCATTCGCTGCCGAGTTGTGTATTGTGCAGCAAAAATGTGATTCACTGCCAAAACTATGGCGCCAGCAGCGAAACAGTTTTTGCTACCGAACTGGTTGCCAGCAGCGAAACAGTTTCACTGCCGAACTGGCAGCCTGTAGTGAAACAATTTTCGCTGCTGAACTGGCAGCCTCCAGCGAACCAATTCTCGTTGTCGCATTGAGTAGCCCATAGTGAACCAGTTCTTGCTACCGATTTCTACAATAAGCCTGCTAGGCAGAAATGACTTAAATGCTAGTAACAATTTCATGGTGTGATGGTGAAAAATATGGAATACTGGAATGTGAACATATGAACTCTTGAAATAAGTGTGGTGATGAATGTGAATTGATGATACAAATGAATTGATTGTGGTCTTTGGTGTCTTAGGTGTTGTGGCCGGTATCGGACCATTGCCAGGACAAGGACAGACCACAAGTGGAGCAGGTAGGTGGTTTCCAGCTTTTTTCCATTTTGATGTTTATGTTTTGAAATGATTAACTTGTGATGATATTTTATTAAATCCTTGTTGTAAGAGGAAACGACGAAGAAGAGTTGGATTAAACTCTTGATGATTGTCGAAACGACTATGAAATGTCGAACAAGTTCTTGATGAATGTTGAAACAATGGTGAAAATGTTAGAGTTCTAAACTGACCCATTTGAGGTGAACATCTTATTGAGTTGTGATGAATACTAAACCGAATGTGATGTTGGGGCTGTTATGAATTTGGGCTACTAATGAATGGTAGTATGTGTCGTACAAAGGATCTACTTTTGTATTCTTATTGAATGTAATGGTGATGAATGATTGTATGAGTATTATAAAGGATCTACAATTTTATTATATTGAATGTAATTGTGATGAATGTGCTACCAAGGATCTATCATTTATTATATTGAATGTAATAATGATGATTGATTGTATGAGTGTTATGAAAGACCTATCGTTGTATCGTATTGATGGTTAATTACCATAAATGGTGGTGTGAGTAATTTGGGGGATTTATCATTGTGTTGCATTGAACATTAACTGTCAGGAATGGTGGGATGAGTGATACAAAGGGTACTGTTGTGTTGTGTTATATTGAATGCTAAACGGTTGTGGGATGTTTGGTTCTGCATTACAAAGGATCTATCGTGTTATGGAATGATAAACTACTAGGTATGAGTATCCCTAAGGGTCTGCTTTGATGTTGTAAGGAATGTCAATTTGTCATGAATTGTTTGATGAAACAATGATTAGCTCCGGCTAATGGCATCCAAGTGGATGACCGGAACAAATGATTGATTAGCTCCGGTTAATGGCATCCGAGTGGATGACCGGGACAAACGATTGATTAGCTTCGGTTAAGGGCATCCGAGTGCATGACTGGCACAAAGGATTGAATAGCTTCAGCTAATGGCATCCGAATGGGTAACTGGGGTAAATGATTGATTAGCTCTAGCTATTGGCCTCCAAAGCAGATGACTGGGATGAACAAAGATTAGCTCCAACTAATGGCATCCTAAATGGATAATCGAGATTAATAAGCGATTAACTATGGTAATGACACTATAGATGAATTACCAAAATGAATAAATGATTAGCTATGGTAATGACACCATAGATGAATTACCAGAATGAATAAATGATTAGCTTTGGTAAATGGCATCCTAAATGGATAATCGAGATTAATAAACGATTAACTATGGTAATGACACCATAGATGAATTACCAGAATGAATAAATTTTTAGCTTTGATAAATGACATCCTAAATGGATAATCGAGATTAATAAACGATTAACTATGGTAATGGCACCATAGATGAATTACCAGAATGAATAAATGATCAGCTGTGGTAATGGCACCATAGATGAATTACCAGAATGAATAAATGATTAGCTTTGGGTAAATGGCATCCAAATGGATAATCGAGATTAATAAATGATTAGCTATGGTAATGGCACCATAGATGAATTACCAGAATGAATAAATGATTAGTTTCGGTAAATGGCATCCTAAATGGATAACCAAGATGCATAAATTACTAGCTTCGGCTAATAACATCCTAGGTGGATAATCGAGATGAACAAATGATTAATTACGACTAATGACATCTTAAATGGATAATCAGAATGAATAAATGACTACCTTCGTCTAATAGCATTCCAAATGAATAATCAGGATGAAGAAATGACTAGCTTCAGCTAATCGCATCCTAATGAATGACCAAGATGAAAAAAAAAAAAAAAAAAGAGAAAGAAGAAGAAATATGAGTATCTACGGTTAATGGCACCCTAAAGGGTGGCAAGAAGAATAAATGATTGGCTTCGACTAATGGCCTCCCAAGATGATTGTCGGATTTGAGTGTATGAGTTAGTTTTAAGAAGAACTGATGTGGTCATGTATACTACATTTCGTATATACTAAGTATATGAAAGGACTATAATGGTTATGCTTTAACCAAAGAAAAAACATTAATTCGGCTAACGACATTCGAGATGAATGATCAGGTTTGAGTACTGAAATTAGCCTTGTTAATTGATGGATTATTAACGGTGGTATTTATATAAGTAAAGGGAAATTAAAGAATTATGTTTTTTGGTCCATGAATAAAATGTGACTTTAATCCTGATTTATTATGTTTCTTAAATGGCCTATAATGCTTAAAATTTTCTTGTATTGTAACAGGGACATCATACCAATATGGTGCGTAAGGAAATTCATTTCATGGTTTACACATTTCGAAAAAGAATTATATACTCGCATATTATGGGTGATATGAGTTCTGCATGAACGAACATGTAAATCACTTAATTAGTCATTCAATCCCTTATGTAAGAACTAGTAATTAAATATTGAAATGGAATACAAATGATAATGTATGAACAAGTTGATACGAAGTGTATGAATACTCATACGAGGTATTCATCTAATGAGGACGTCATGTTGTAAGAATCACATGTGGTCAGGATAACAAAAGTATTAGTTGTGTAACTTGTTGTTTGACACTCTTGTATGAACTCATGATAATACGAGATTAAAACAAGAATGGGAATTTATGAATAAGTCGATATGACGTAATGAAAAAAAAAATCCAGTGACTTTGGCCTTGAAAAGGTTGGGTCGTTACAAAAAATCCTTAGTAATCAAGTAGGTCATGATGGGCACCATAAAAGCTAAGTTGTGTAAACAAATATGGGAAAGACTTACATGGGCCAACTCGAGTAGGCTAGAAACTAAACGATGAAGGTGACCTGAATCAGAGATAACAAGTTGTCATCAATCAAGAAAACAAGAAGATTAAGAAGAAATAGGGGCCTATATTTCAAATCAGGTAAAGATGTATGCATATCATCTAAACTTTGACACATTGGACAACGAGTTTTGCAAACTTCGCAAGATAAATCTCTGATGAGATCCATCAAATGGAAGGCCACTTTGAAAGGGCCAAGTTTGAAATTGCTTTTGAAAATTTTTCACCTTTGAGAAATTTTAACCTGGGCAGGCTGCCCTCGAGAATTAGGCCACAGAAAAAAAACTCTTTATATTTTTCCACCATCTTTTCTCAACCATCCAAGGTAGTGTGTTTCTTAACCCTTGCTTCCTTTCGAGCGTGCCTTTGAGCCCTTGCTTCCTTTCAAGTGTGCCTTTGAGCCCCAGCTTCCTTTTCAAGCGTACCTTTGAGCCCTCGCTGCCCTTCGAGCACACCTTTGAGCCCTTACCTTTTTCGAGCGCGCCTTTGAGCCCTCGCTTCTTCTCGAGCACGCCTTTGAGCTCTCACTTCTTTTCAAGCGCGCCTTTGAGCCCTCGCTTCTTCTCGAGCACGCCTTTGAGCCCTCACTTCTTTTCAAGCGCGCCTTTGAGCCCTCGCTTCCCTTCAAACGCGCTTTTGAGCCCTCGTGTATTTTTTAATGTGCTTTTGAGCCCTTGTGTACTTTCAAGCATGCCTTTGAGCCCTCGCTTCCTTTCGAGTGCACCTTTGAGCCCTCGCTTCCCTTCGAACTCGCCTTTGAGCCCTCACTTCTTCTTGAGCGTGCTTTTGAGCCCTCGTCTTCTTTCGAGCATGCCTTTAAGCCCTCTCGTATTTTTTAGCATGCCTTTGAGCCTCGCTTCTTCTTGAGGGCACCTTTAAGCCCTCACCTTTTTCCAAGTGCACCTTTGAGTCCTCACCTCCTTCGAGCACACCTTTGAGCCCTCGCCTCCTTCAAGCGCGCCTTGGAGCCCTCACCTCCTTCAAGTGCGCCTTTGAACCCTCGACCATTATTTTGAGTGCGCCTTCAAACTCTCGACCATCCTTTTAAGTGCGCCTTTGAGCCCTCATTTTCCTTTCTCTTTTTACTTGGGTAGGTCACTCATTACAATGAGACCCTTTCTTTGTATATTCTCACTTGGGTAGGTCACCCATTACAATAAGACACTTTCTTTGTATGTTCCCACCTGGGTAGATCACCAATTATAATGAGACCACTTCTAAAAAAAAACAATTCTCTCTCTGTATTTTCACTATCGGGCAGGTCGCTTGGAACAATGAGATCACATGCGAGTTTCCTCGCACTTTATCATTGGGTAGGTCGCCTAGAAAAATGAGATCACTCGCAAAATCTTTCGCGATTCTTCTTCCTATTGAGCAGGTTTCCTAGAACAATTAGACCACTTGCGAAACCCTTTTTGTGTTTTTATTCTTCATCGGGTAGGTCACTTGGAAGAATGAGACCACTCCCGAAATCCTTCGCATTGCTTCTTCCTATCGGGCAAGTCACCTGGAACAATTAGACCACTCGCGAAACCCTTTTCGCATTTTATTCTTCATCGGGCAAGTCACCTAGAAAAATGAGACCACAAGCAGAATTCTTCGTGTTGCTTCTTCGTACCAGTTAGGTCGCCTTGAACAATTAGACAACTCGCAAAACCCTTTACGCGTTTTATTCTTCATCGGGCAGGTCGCCGAAACAATTAGGCCATTTAAAAAAAACCAAAAAAACAAAATAGAAAAAGAATCAATCAAAAAAAAAAAGGAAAAGAGGAAGGGTTTTCACAATTATTCTTCCTTAATAACTTGGGTTGCATATACTGATACGTAGATAGTGCAATGTTTGATTCCCTTAAGTTTTTCTCCTCAACCCATGTAACAAGTGTTGGGCCAATAGCTCCCAAGTCAGTTGACATTAGGGTATTAGGTGTTAAAACACCTCTTCGAGCTTAATTGCTTAAGTTAGGGAGGCTACGAAACCAAACTTATCTATGTTTATATTATCCTCAATTTTTATTTTTGTTTTTTGTTTTTTTGTTTTTTTTTTGTTTTTTTTTTTTTGCAAATTATATACTATCCCTTTCCCTTAGTTGTTACCTTTAACAAAATAACATAAATAATGTAATAATCCAATGTGCAATCCACAATCATATGTTAAAGTGTGTGTGTGAAAATGAACGTTTAAAAATACTTGTTAAATAAGTATATGAGCAGAATCAAGTGATAATAATATGAAAGTTTGTAAACCTAAATATTTCAAGAGAAGTATGTGATAGACCTTGTTATGAATATTGCAAATAACCATTGGAAAATGTTTACTAAGATGCGTCTCAAGAGTCAATAAAATTCTCCCTTACTCAGCCATCCTAGTAATAACAGTTTTTTCAAATGGTTTTAATAATAGGAAAAACAGTTAGTAAGTTCTTTTTTTTAATGTCAACTATTACCCTCTCCCCCCAACCAAAATGAGACATTTTCCTCAATGTCCTAAGGTAGAAAGATAAAGTATAGAAGACATCACCCAAAACAACGAACACTGACAATCCTAAAACACATTTAAACAAATATAAGAAATAACAAAACAAAATAATAAGCTATTAATAAAACCAAAAGACACAAGGTTTCACAAACAAAGGCTCAAATCCAATCTAAGTTTTTTGCTTCTTTTCTTAGTTGATCAATTTATCGACTCGTGGAGGGATCAATTACAGGGATGAAAGATTGTAGCTGGTCAATCAATTGTTCAGCAATAGCAGCAAAGATTATGATTTGTCGTGCCGAAGATGAAGAAATTCTTGTTCCACAGCTTGATCAATAAAAGACAACAAATTATCATAAAAACTATTAATATTTAGCATACATATAGGTTTATGGTGAATGTGCAGTTAGGCTCAAGAGGAAATATGAAAGATCTCTTCCAATGTGCCCAGACCAACTGGTAAGGCAATGAAGGCATCATCATGGTTAAACATTGCATTCATTCAATCAGACATTGTGGAGACCTATAGTTCCTCTCCAATTGTTTTTCCAATGATGTCCCTTTTTGCTAAAGCTTTGGGGACAACCCCCAAAACTTGACTGCCTCCTAAGAATGCAGTTGTTGACACACTCCTCATTAACCCAAGGCTGCCTCCCCCATATACTAAATGAATCTTTCTCTCAACTAGTACCTGACCAAGATGATTTGCGGATTCTATAAACTCTTTTTCTTTCCCAGGACTGGATCAATAAAAAACACAAATATTTTTTATTTTAAGAGTTGAGGAACCTGTCATTTCAAGACCTGTCTATGCTTGTAGAATGTATGGGTTGAGTCTGTCTCTCTTTCTTCCTTTTTTTTTTGTTCTTTTGTTTTTTAAAAAAACATGTGTATATACAGGTAGTTGGGATTGTGGCTCACATCTTCCCTTGATTTTATGCTCATCTTTCTCACAAGGTTCAAGGGTGGGTTTTTCAATAATCTTACTACTACGAAGAGTGATGACTGATTTGACTTGATCCATATGTTGGCTTCCGAAACTACTTGCATTTGCATTGTATTGCCTCTTTAGATTTTGCTATGGTTGAGATGGAAACTTACCTTTCTCTTAAAAACTAAGAGCAGATGTAAATTTTGCAAGAGTATCTTTAAAATTTGTCATGCTTTAAGCAAGTTGAGTGTTGATTGTCTCCTGCTTTTCAATGAATGCATGCAATGTTTCCTCAAGATTTCCTCTAGGAGGTGGAGCATAAGGAGGTGCATATCCATGAGAATTTTGAAAATTATGGTGTGCTTGAAACGGTGGTTGTGAAGTTTGTGCATTGTTGCTGTCACTCTTCCAACTAAAATTTAGGTGATTTCTCTAGAAAGAAGGCAAAGTTGGACAGTCATTGGTTGCATGTTTATTCATTTCACAGATTTGACATATAACTTCTTTAATATATTTTAATTGACCACTTTTTAAAAAATTCATGTGCCTCGACTTTTCTAGCTAAATATGTTAATTTGGCTTCGAGATCATGATCTTTTCTAAGGTTGTACATACCTCCACTAGATGTATGAGGTTGAGTTTTACCTGGTGCCTTATAAGTGCCTGTAGTGTCCCAATTTTGAGCATTTTCAACTAGCAAGTCTAGGTACTCCATTGCTTCATCTAGGTCTTTATTTTCAAAAGTTTCTTTACACATCAATTCCACCATTTGTCTATCTTTAGGTGTTAACCCTTCATAAAAATGTGAAACCAATCTCTATGTTGCAAAACCATGATGAGGGCAAGTATTAAGCAAGTCTCGATACCTATCCCAACATTGGTAAAATGTTTCTCCTGGTTTTGAGTGAAAGTGGTGATTTGTTTTTTGAAAGAGTTTGTTCTATGAGACTGAAAAAACTTCTTTAAAAATTATTGTTGCATTTCATCCCAAACACGAATGGATCCTGACTTAAGATTTTGTAGCCATATTTTAGCTTTATCTTTTAATGAAAAAGAAAAAAGCTTTAATTTGATGGTATTCATGCTACAATTTAAGTCATTATAGGTGTTACAACCTTCTTCAAATTCTCTCAAATGCAAGTATGGATTTTCTAGATCTAAGCCATGAAAAGAAGGTAAAAGTTGAATAATGTCTAGCTTAAAATTAAAGTAAGATGCATCAGGAGGGAAAACTATAAATGAGGTTGCACTTGTTCTTGTAGGATTCATGTGGTCTCTAAATGTTCTAACTTGGTTATTCTCATTATTCTCATTATAAAGCGACTGATTATCTTCTTCAGCCATATTTTCTACCACTTATTGTACGTGACCAAACACTCATACATGTATAGAAAGAGAATAAAAGGAAGAAGAAAACCAAAAAAAAAAAAGAAACAAAAGTTAGATACATGAAAAGTGAAAAGAGAAAATAAAATAAATATTATAATTTATGCAAGAATTTACCTCCCCGGCAATGGCGCCAAAAGCTTGACACGACCAAAAGATTGATGTCTTCTCCCAAGTGTAGGAGTGTCGAAGTAATAAATAACCCGACAAGACCGGGGTCGAACCACAGGGAGGTTAACTATATAAATTATAAATAATAATAATAATAATAACAACAACAATAATAATAATAAGAAGTTAAAGAGGACTTTGAGATGTAAGATTAATGTGAGGATTAAACAATGATAAAAACAAATGTCAAGGTTAAAGGATCCACTAATGGTATTTCAAATATGTGTAGTATAAATTCTTTTTATTACTCAACTGGAAACCACACATGAAGAAGGTTCCAATCGGATGATTTGTCATTAATAGCTCATTATAAATTATTAACATGATCATATTAATTATCTTTTTTAAGTAACATCAAACTTTTAAATATTATCAGGAATTCATGATGCTAACTTATGTTAACAACAAATCAAATTCCTTTCATAGCACAGGTGTAGGTTATAGCATACGATTGGGCTATGAAAGTACCAAGCATTTATTATACCAAGTGTTATACAGCACAAATCTAGATTAACCATTTAACAAGCAAGGTATTAAGAATTAATAAGATAAAAATGATAAGACATGTTAATAGCAAATTGTTTAGGATATAAGCATTGAAGTCCAGATTGAGTTTATATTATACTTATTCTTACACATTAATGTAACTTTTTCACCTTGACATAATAAACTTAGCTAAGTATAATGAAGAAGAGAAACATAAATAAATAAGATAAGAATATAAATAAGATACAAGTTAACTAAGTAAAGGAAAGGAAATGAAAAGCATAAACAAGATATTAGTGAAAGCAAAACTTAAACATTACAAAAATATAAAGAGAGAGATAAAGAGCATGATCTTGATCTGAAAATCAAGATGCCTAAATGCATGGCAAATGTCTCCTTTTATAGGCCAAAATTTGGAACTATTGATTTGATGACTAATTGTTGAGTGGATGGCCACATCTTGACTTGGTGACAATCCTTATCTTCTTGTCTGAACAAAACGTCATTGATAACGTCGAATTTGAATAGACTAAACTCATGAAAATTCTAGGAAATTATGTCAATCAGCCTGAACGGACCACATAAGGTTGTAGAAAAATATCAGGTGATCATTTTGTTTTAAATGTTGTCAAATTTGGTAGTCATATAAAGCATTAAATGCACCTAAAAAGTAACTATTCGTACAACTTTTTCAAGAAAAATTGGCAAAGACAATGAACAGTAACGACGCTATTTTATGCTTGAATTAGGGATTTTGGTCAAAGTTCAATTTAGACCTCCATCTGTCAATTGTATTTAATTGCACTCCTAATTGACCCAAAACTTCTATTTTGGTGCAATTTAGCCTCCTAGAAAACTTCCATTTTATCCCAGGTGTTTTGGCGTCTTTTTCACTATGGTCTTTAGTCTTAAATTTCTTCAATTTAGCACTTAATTGATCATAAAACTTTAAATTTCTTTAATTTCACCCCTATTTTTTTGTCAATTAAGCCCTAATAGTTCGGCGTCTTTGCAAAATGGTCCTTGGTTGTGAAATTTTTTAATTTAACCCCAAAACTTTAATTTTTCTTGCAATTTTGCCCATGATTTGAATCAAATGACTTAGCAAAAATTAAATTTAGTCTCTTAAAATTTTGATCTTCTCAATTAAGCCTAAATTGGGCTCCCAAACTTAGGCTTTCACCAATTAAGCCCCTAATAAAATTAATTTGACTCATTTAAAATATAATTAAGTACTTACACTTAATTAAATTATTTAATTGGATCCAAATTAATTCTTAAACAGAATTAAACTTTAATTTTGCTCATTATTAAATCAAATTGGCCTATTAAAAAATTAATTATGTCATTGGACTTATTTCTCATGCAGATTTGTCTAATAATCATTTAATTTGATATTGAATCTACATTGTTTCTTCTTTTTTGGGCATAATGAGATACAATTAGGCCTTGAATTTCCTCTAAAATAACAGCTTGATTTTGATGCATTTTTAAAATCCTTCTTCACTTGCTTTCTCCACATTACTAGCTTTTATTTTATTTTTTATTTTTTATTTTTATTTTAAAAAATATATATATACTTTTAGGGAATAACCTAGATATGGGTTATGACAAGGACCGACTAATCAAATTTATTATGAATGTCGATATCAATACAACCTCATATCATTAACTATTCCTAACCCGAAATAGTTAATCAAGTCCTAAAAATACTTTGAAATATCCTCGGAAATGTTGATGTCAAGAACCATTGACATCATTAGCCTCCATGCCAAGAATAGGTAGTCAAGTTACAAGGAAATGCTGATATTGATGTAGCCCATCGATATCATTAACTATTCCTAACCCTGAATAATTAATCAAGTTCAATATTCCTCATGTTTCGGGATGATCATATTGATGTTAGCAAACCCTATTGACATCACTAGCTTCCAGTTCTCGGAACCGACTAATCGAATCCAGGAAAATACTGATATCAATGGAACCCATTGGTATGATTAACTATTCCACGCCAGAATAGTTAATCATGTATGTTTTCATTTCTCATTTATTTCATTAGATGCTTTCTTTTTGGCAACATTTATATATATAATCTAAAAAAGAAACAAGCTTTCGTAATTATTTACATTTAAGAAAAATATGGGTGTAGAATACCTACCTACTATAGAAGCCTAGCTTGCGCTTTCTTGTTGTTGTTGTTGTTCTTATGCCCCTCCTATGATCCCTCCTAAATCTACAAGTATACCACATCATTTCTAACTTAATTACATTTCTCACAACAACAACAACAACAACAATAATAATGGCAATGTTGACTTCTTTTTAACAATTGTTTCCTTTACATTTATGTTTCCCATTATGTCTCTTTACTCTTTATTAAATTATAACTATCATCTCCAATTCAGTTTTAAATACAGCTTATTTCCTCCATAAGCTATACTCGTGGTTAATAATTTCATTTCCACCTCATGTAACACACGCATTTGACTCACAAAGTTTCTTATTATTAAGTTTTTATGTTTTTTCTATTAGTAAGCTTCCTGATACAACTAATTCATGCTTCATTAACATATAACATGCCAAAAATTATCCTCCCTCCCCTCAATATATTCTTGGCTGAACTTGGCCTAAGGGGACTAAGGTCACCTTTTCCTTCCCATGTAATGATTTGTCTTATTTACTCATTGTTAACATCATAGCATATATTACAAGGTTTATCAAGTACAAATTCATAATTTCTTTTCCTCCTATTCAACCCTTATATGATTGGCCACTCATTTCCCTTGGTCATTGATTTTTCTTTAGTAATTTTGCATGATTTTCATGTTTAAAAAAACTTACAGTAGTTTAATTAACTTATTTTAACAAATTCTGCAATTCCTTTAATTTTTACTCAAGAACCCTAACTTACTAAATCTTAAATTGATACACAATTCCCAATCAAATTTCAAATTGAATTTCACAATTAGGTTTAGGTTGTGTAGTAGGTTTAGGTTGTGTAGTAATGCAGTGGTTTATAGTAAATATATTTATATATTAATTAGATGCTTGTCTTCAATCGAAATCGAAAGTACACACTTAAGAATACTGCAACTCCGGTGATTTACAAGCCACCACATTACCAAGTTCATCCTAAACGATGTTCTGAGCTTATGTAAAAATAAAAGTCCGTATTATTAAGATAATACATGATCCAAATATCCTTTCTTCAACATACCAGATCCACCAGCTGATCGATGTTTAATTTAAGATTTTCCTGAAAAGGATCTGCGCTCCATATTGAGGCTGAACGGTTAGAAAGTCGGCCGGAGCATGAACATATTTTGGGGATACCGCAAACGAAAATTGTCTAATGATCACAGCTAGAACAAGTTTGATCTCAACAAGGGCTAATTTCTGTCCGACACACGTTCTAGGGCCTAAACCCCATGGGAAAAAGGAGCTTGAATGCTTCCGAGGCTCGCAAAACCTTAGAGGATTGAACTTGTCAGCGTCTTCTCCCCAGATCTTTGTGTCATGGTGAGCTGCAATCACGGCTAAAATGAGTGGTGTGTTAGCAGGAATGTGGAGGCCCTGAAGCTTAACATCTTTGCATGTCTCCCTCACCAACATTGTGACCGGAGTGTAAAGTCGAATTGCTTCGTGTAGTATCATATTTATCTGTTCAGACAATGAGAACCAACAACAGACTAATAAGAGAATGAATGTTTCAAAAACAAACCATTGGACAAATCCAGAGCTTCGTAAATATTGGTCATAAAAAGGAAATTATATATATATGTATCACCCTTTTAGAGTAGTTAACATTGGATAATTCCATCATTTTTGCTCCCCTCTTAATTATATAAGATTCAATTAGCAAATTAACTAATAGCGGTGCATTATAGTACGAAATTGAACTCACAATCTTAAGTTCACCAAGAATATCTGCAGTTGGATGCTCCTTGTCTTTGCAAACAGCAACTACTTCTTCACGGGCCTTGATTTGCCATTCTTGATGGATTGCTAGAAGGATAAATGTCCAAGTTAAGACAGTAGCGCTTGTCTCCTTTCCTGCGAAGTAAAATGTCTTGCATTCGTCTATAATTTCCTCAACCTCCAATTTCTCTTCTTCACCGTCATGATTCTTATAGGAAGAAGTTAACAAGCTAAGCAAGTTTCGAGATTTCTCCTCTCTCCTGTTGTTAGCAGCCGCCTCAATTAGCTTCTCTATTGATCCGCGAATTTCCTGGTCTAGTCTCCACTGCTCTTTATTCTTTTCTGTTGGCAAAAACCTGTGTGTCATCAATCATCATTAACAACCTGACAATTAATCATTAGAAACCATCTCATGATTAATTAATATTTTGGTTTGTTTCTTGGTATTTAACCTGAACCCTGGAATAGGTACATGCGAGTAATACAGGGAGGCAAGGTGCATTTGCTTTTCTTGTAGCTCAAAAATACGCGTTCCGTCCTCAAAACTACTTCCAAAAATTGTCCTGGAAACAATATCTGCTGAGAGGTTTTGCATTTCTTTGTGCACATCCATCTCGAATTCTTCTCTTCCTGCTCTTTGTCCCTCCCAATTCTCAAGCATGTCCGTTATGCCAGCCACAATTTTTGGCACCCACCCCTGTTGAAAGGAAAACAAAGATCAGGTCGTCGTGTGCATGGCAAATCACATATTTTGGTTTGTCACTTTGAAGTTTGAACTTTGACCAACGAGCTCATTCAATTATCTCGCATGATTATAAACCTTCGATTATTGCCCATTGTGATTTGAAGCAATCGGCATAACAAGGCCTATTATACAATGGTTTCTAATAATTTCAGTGGTCCAAGAGAGGACAGAAGAGTTTAACGGTCCAATTTTCCTAATCTTTCCAAACAGATGCTTCTTCTAAAATTAGGGTACGTTTGGTTTTGTTGAAAATCAAAGCACACTAATGCTTTACCTATCAACCCGGTATGAGCTTTGATATAATCAGGCTTTACTTCTGTTTAAAAAAATCTCAGCTTTTAAAAGCAAGAAATTACCAATCAATCAGTACAATTAATTATTAATTTTTAATTTTACGTGATGAAACTATTCTTTAACTTTTTAAATAAATATGATCTATTTATTTAACTTTAACTTTAACTTTAACTTTACATGACGAAACTGTTCTTTAGTTTTTAATATTCGTTAACTTTAATTTTACTCATAGCAAATTTATTTGTTTCATCAAACAACCATCCAAGCGCGCGTAGCTTTATTTTTCTTTCTTTTTCTTCATTTGACATGTATTATTTTGTTTATTTATTTTAGTTAATTTTATATATCTTCACTCATATCCACCCTAATATACAAAAAAAATATATATCTTTTGTTCTTATATTGACATTTTGTTTTTTTAACAATATTTTTAATATAAAATTAATCAAGTAATTGTTGCTTTTTTATAAACTTAATTAGCAGCGTATAAATAACTGTAACCAAACACTTCATACAGTTTTTATTTTCAGTATTTGTGTGGGCAACAATAACATCTGCTTAACTTAAAAAAAACTACAACACAGAGCCTTGGTAAGATTTTTTTAAAACAAAGTTGTAATTTCTTAAACTTGCATAAATAAAATATGATCAGTATTATTTGCGAGTCAAATAAAAAGCTCAAGTAGAGCTTCTTTTTTATTTTCTTTTTTTTTCTAAACTGAAAGAAAGATGGGTCACCTATACGCTCACCTTAACTTGCTCCAAGTTCAAGGCCAAGCTACTGATCCTCCTGTGAACAGCCCACTTCTCACCCGTGAGCTCCATAAGTCCCTTGTCTCCCAAGAGCTGCTTTGTCACGGGGTCGAACTTCATCCTCTCAAATGGTCCGCCAGTATTTATCAGAACCTCTTTAATTGTGGCTGGGTCGGATAGAACCAACCTGGGCTTGGCTCCAAACCAGTATAAGTAGGTCTTACCGTGCATTTTAGACCACACGCTGTAAGTTGGAAAAACACGATGAAGAATATTGTGGTGAAATGGTGGAGCTATTGGCTTTGATAGAGCTTCTTTCACTAAGCGACGCCTCTCAGCCGTGTTACCAAATATGGGACGGTAGCCAGGGCCACCTATGCCTTGTTTGTAGAAGTGGTGTTGGATTTTGTAAGGAACCCATAATATTGAGTAGACAAATTTGGTCAGGACAGGTACAAGAATAACCAAGATGGTTGTAGAAACCGAAACTAATATGAGATCATACATGGTGTTGATGGGACCTCAGAAGAGAGAGCTTAGGTAATATTGCTGAATCTTTTGATGAAGATCTCTACAGGAAGAGTGTTGATACTTGATAATCAAGTCTATGTTCACTGCTTGGTTAGTGCTTGCTAAATCAATCCACGCCATCCCTTTTTGAGATCCCCTAGGTAGTGGATGCCATTGGCTTTATCTTTCTTTAATTTTCTTTGTTTATAGATTAATGCGTGCCATAAGACCGTACACCTCAGCAATCAGCACGTGATTTGGGGAATTTTACAGATGGCCAAGTGCATCTTTTCTGAGCCAAAAATCATTTAAATACTAAGCACGGGAGAGAATCCTGTTGGAAAATAATCAGCACGTGATTTGGTGAGTGATAGTGTTTTTTACCCGCGGCGTAACGTGATTCGGGGAGTAATAGTGTTTTTTAGCGGAATGGATTGTTTTTTTCAATTTTAAAAAATATATAAAGATATTATAAAGTTAAAAATTTAATGCATGTCAGATAAAAATAATTTTAAAATACTGAAATATTGAAATAGTGGACAGCATATTGTTTAAAAAAAATATTAAAAATACAGCATATTAGATTGACCTTAAACAATCAAGAGAATATGGTATATTGACTTGCACAATTGGGTCTTTAGTTTTTTTTTTTGTAATCAGGATAAACAACATGTCATTTGCCTCAAACTATTTTGAAAAAAAAATGAAGCAACGCGTAATGTAACACCCTCCATAAATACATGTAATCATTCCTTAGTTTATCATGACTTTTACAACTTTTAGAGAGATTTGTTTTAAATCTACTGAAATATTGATAGTCTTTTTTGTACTAGAAAATCTCAAGTTATCGACTAAGAACTGTTATACTTCATTATTCAATCAAATCTTATTTCATTCATTGTCCAACTATTCTGGATTTAAGAGGGTTTGGCTCTAGACTCCAACTCGATTTTGTCTCATCACATTCATCACATTTCATTATAGTTTACAATATGCATATAATTTTGAATATAAACTTTCAAATTTTCATAAGATTTAGGAAATACAAACACATATTAATTTCATGAGACACAATAACATAAGTATACATGATTAAGTTAAATTTATAATACATAAACCTCATGATAATTAACACTTGAGCATTGGACCATTACAATGTACAAGGGGTATTTAATGTAAGATTTGAACAAAATTATCAAAAGATGTATTATACATATCTAATATCCCTCTCGAGGCTATGAGATACCTGTAAATAATTTATAAATATCAATTAACTCAATAACAAGCAATTTACATTTTAAAAAATAGTACAAAAGAAGTATTGTCTTTAAGTTATATCTCATCATTTTTAATTATACCAATTTATTTATCAACCTAGTCTCTCTTTTTATCTATGTTGTTCACTTGCCATATTGAAATTTCTTGTATGACATAAGTTTAATAAATCATATTTTTTCCAAACAATTTTTTTTCTAAAACTCAATCTTTTCACGTATTATCTAGCACCAAAAAATTCTTTTATTTTCCTATGTACTGATATTATTTCAGCTCCTGCGAATCTAGCTCATTCCTCCATTACTAGGTATTAATTTCAATTTCCAGAAATCTAGTATCATCTCTCAATGTCGGGCACTAGTTCCAATACCTGGAAAAACTAATCCCTTATGCCTTTTACTGTCATTAGTCTCATCATTAAAAAACTAATTCATTCACTCATTATTAGGCATTAGTCTCATCGTAGAAAAACTAATTTGTTTGCCTATTACTGAGCATCAGTTTCATTACTGAAAAACTAATTCCTTCACCCATTATTGAGCATTAGTTTCATCATTGGAAAACTAATTCATCCGCCTATTATTGGGCATCAGTCTCATACTGAAAAACTAATTTCTTTACTAGAAACTATAATTTAAGTATGGAATATCAAGGTATTTCCAACATAATACAATGATAATTAATGGAAAAAATAACAAGGTATATTACACATATATGATGTTGGAGCTCAAGTAGTAATTCCCTGTTGTGGCACATCTCTCATGGCCTCTCATGTATCAACATGTATACCACATTGCAGGCTCACCTTACATAATATTAATTTAAGTTTACTTTCATCAATTTGACTCTTTTCTTCAATTAAATTCTCGTTTTACTTATATTTTCAACTTGTATTTAACATTAAATTTCACATTTTCTTATATTATTTTGAATTCAAAATATATTTCTCAAATACATGGAATGTATTAAATCCAAATCATTTTCTTTTCAATTATTCCAATCTCTAACTTTTCATCAACAATATTTAATGTCTAATATTTTGTCAACAATGTTTTATGTCTTGCCTTTTATTAAACACTTGTGAACACTAATTCAACTCATCAATATCAAAGAAATTTTGCATATGCCTCCTCCCAAACACATCAATAAGAATTCATACATCAACACTCAACTTAAATGGTCATAATCCAACCTAAACATACTAACCATAATCATATTATACATAATTAAAATTTCAACACCAAAACACATCTAAATTCCAAAACTTTCCCAATTACATCAACATGGTTGGCCACCCATGGTTTAAAAATTCATGGTTGGCCTTAACTTTGTCCATTAAAATACTAATAATACCACTACTACTAAGAAATTCCCCAAAAGTTTTAATCAATCCAAAAATTTACACCACTAAGTTTTACACAACATAATATCACATTTTCTTGTTCTTCCAAAACATGTCAACAATACTCATTAATAAAACAACCCAATTTACTTTAATCGTATTAAAATAGTTAACACACCAATTCATAACACAACAATTAACACAATTCTAGCATATGCGCTTTGATCCCTTATTGGCCGGTCATTAAACCCTTAAAAACACGATTTGTGTCACTATTTCTTTCCTATTTAACACCCAACACAACATAATATAACTCAATTTGATCAATTCATAGTCAATTTATATTTTCCTTGAAATTCCACTATGAACCCTAACATTAATCTCATAATTTCTATCTCAATTGTTATTAGTTTCACATGAAATTGTTAGATTAGGTTTAATTCCTTACCAAATATTAAATAGTCTTTGAATCCCAACCAGTCAAAAATTTCTAGATCCCTCCTTAAACACTCTTGTTTTCATGATTGTGCATTGATTTCCCCTTGGTTTCCTTCACTTTTCTATCTTGTTTAGGTACTTAAAGATGTGGTGGTGGGTGTATCTCTTAACCCCCCTTTAATTTCATAAATTATTTTGTGTTTTCTCTAAGAATTTTGAATGAAAAACTTAATATTTCTCCCCCTTCCTCTTTTGTTCCAACTTGCCGGCTTGAAGGGAGGGAGGGAGGGAGAGAGAGAGAGAGATGACTTTTATATGTATTTTATTATTATTATTATTATTATTATTATTATTATTATTATTATTTACATTTTAATCTCTTTTTTATACATAATCCTAATTTGTCCCAAAGTTTCTAATTTATCCTCTTCCTTTTACTTGGTGTCACACACCCCTCTCCTTTTCTTTTTCTTTTTACCGTTGACATTAATTCTCAATTTCCTTAATTTATTTTATTTTATCTCTAGGTTAAAATTTTAATATTTCAAAAAAACATTTAGCTGAGAGTTTACACGTCATCTGATTTACCCAGATTCCAGCCACTATGGTTGTCGGAAAATCGAGGCTTAAGTGTTTTTATCTAAAACTCGTTTTTCAACCCATTTTTGACCCAAAACATCGTAGGAACCATAATAAATCTATTTATGACCTAAAAAACCACCTTAAAAATTGAAATCAAGTCAAATCCAAAAATCATTATGAACTTAGATCTATTTTTTCAAGAAGTTTAAATGTACATAAACTCCTAATATGAAATCCCCTCATCAAATGGAACCATTAAATACAAATATAGTTCATTTTGATGGCCTAAGTCGGTGTGAACGACACCTTTCTCTCTCTACCATTGGAATCTGACAACCTCTTTCTCTCCTTTCTCAACCAGGGATTAAAAAATAACAAAATGAAATTTTATAACAAAATTGATTTGAAAAGATATTGAGGTACTGCAATTTTATATTTTGCGTGCTTTTTAAAGTTTAAGAATTAAAGTGTATCTTTTGATAAACCCATGGCATGCCACCTATATATGATATTTTTTTCATTTCGGTCCCTCTTTTTTCTATCCCACCCTTTCATAAGAAATCAAAATTAATTAGTCTTTAATATTAGGATCAAATCGCCAGAAAAAATGTTGGAGAACTAAATTAAAATAACATAAAATTTTGCAAAACTCATCCATAGTAATCTGTGAGAGGATAATCAATGAAGTCTTGCGCAGTGAAAAAACCATGCTTTTTAGAGTAAAACTTAATTATACATGTCTAAGTTTCTGAGCCAAAAATCATATAAATAGTAAGCAACAGAGAGAATCTTGGAAAATATTTGTTTTTCTTCTGTTTACGGGCATCGGATCTTTGTCTTCTAAAAAATAAAGAATCATATATATAAATAGTAAGCACGAGAGAGAATCTTGTTGGAAAATAATTGTTTTTCTTCTGCAAGACTTACGGAAATCGGATCTTTGTGTTCTAAAAAATAAAAAATACAAAAAATTGAGAGTCTATACTGAAGGATGATGGTCTCCACTATATAAAATTTTCATATCACAAACATAATTAATGTCCCTTCAACCACACATCACACTTATTTTGGCTAGTAGTAGAGCATATAATTAGCTTAATGTGTCTAGAATAGCTGTGTGTAAAGACCGGTGAATGATGAAAAATGCTTTCTGTTTTCTTCTTTTTCTTCTTCTAACTAGATGATATGTTAAAACCAGCAGGAATTTTTGCATGTATAAGGGTATCTAATCTACACTTTTTAAAAAAGGAGCTCTTACGATCAAAGAAGAGAGACAGCTCTTGACGTGCAGTGCCATATTCCGTGTCTTGAGAAAAATTAGGTAAGACGAAACCTACATGTGACTCGACTCAAATGACTAATTAAATTGACAACAAAAATCACTGGCGAGTACCATGCATCTATCAAAAACCTTATTTATAAAAATTCAATGAGTCTTCCATAGACCAACCAATCAAATTCTCATGTCTTAAGAAATACCAAATCTTGAAACTTCCGTGCAAAAGTTTTGGTATGTGGAAAGAAAAGTATTTCTTTATGTACAATCGTTCAGGTTTTGTAATTATTTTATATACAGGAGGATGAAATAATATAGCTAACAATCTTCAATTGGAAATCTTGCATAAAAAAGGTGTTGGGTTTCTGAAATACATTCACACAGTGAAAACAATAAATTTAATTTTTTTTTAGAAGTTTCAAGATCTTATTAGATAAATCTAGAGTTCTTTAGGGTTTATACAAAGATTACTTGAAGATAAAATATTCTTTTTATATTTGAATAATTGTTTCAAGATTGAGTTGTTGCAAACTATAAGTTATTCAAGTGGTCAGCCTTGTCATAAAATAAAAAATAATGATAAAAAATAATAATGATGAAAAAACAAGTAAAATAAAATAAATGAAGAATGAATTAAAATTTGGGTTAAGGGCAACATGATTGGAAGTTTTGGGGTTTAATTAAACTTTGAAATTAATCTAATTAAGCTTGGAATTAATTTAATTAATCCAATTAAGGGTTTAATTGAAGAATTGATAAATTTGTAGACTTAATTGAGCTTGGAATTAATTTAATTAATCCAATCAAGGTTTTAATTGGAGAATTAATTAAGTTTTGAGACTTAATTAAGCTTGAAATTAATTTAATTCATCCAATCAATAATTGAAGAATTGATAAGTTTTGAGATTTAATTAAACTTGGAATTAATTTAATTAATCCAATCAGGGGCTTAATTAGAGAACTGATAAGTTTTAGACTTAATTGGACTTCAGATTTAATTAAATTAATGAAATCAGGGACTTAATTGAAGAAATAGCAAAGTTTGGGGTTAATTGGGGGTCCAAATTGTGAAATTAAAATCCAAGGACTGCATTGAAAATTGCGCACAAATGCAGGGGGCAATTACAGTTTAAACCAGGGGCTTAATTACAAAACTTTTAAGACTTCAAGGGCCAAAATAAAAATAACCATTAAACACCAAAAACGGTGCCGTTTCTAAATATTGTTCATCTTCCTCAACCGTTCAGCCGCCCGCCGCCACCATTACACCGCAATCAATGGATGAAACGGCATTGTTCTCTGGCTATAAAAGCCAGAGAACGAAAAGGCCATAGGGGAAGACCGGAAAAAACACGAAAAAACCCAGGAGAGGGGGGAGGAATCACAGAACCGAAAAGGAAAAAAAAAAAAAGAGGGGCAGAACCGAGGGACTGAAACAAAAAAAGAGGGGACGAAGAGAGACAGAACCCGGGGAAAATTTTGGTCCCTCAACCAGCAACAAATCCTCTTGCTTTTACAACCATTGTCTTCGTCTTGAACGGAGAAGACTGGGCAGAGACACAAACAAGGTAGAAAATCTGGGGGGCATGGAAGAAAAAAAAGGCCACGAACGGCAGGAATAAAAACAGAGGTCATGAAACGCATAAAAAAAACAGAGTGAGAACCAGAAAAAGGCCTCAGCAACAGAGGAGGAGCTGACAAATAAAGGACCCAGAACAAGAGGGAAAGGGCACTGGACTGGAGAAAAGAAGACCACGAACAAGAACAGAGAGAGGGGGTTTTTTCCAGACTCAAAACAGTAACACAGGGGAGGATAATAAGCAAATAGACAGAAAGAAAACAGAGAACGACACAAGAGCATACAGCGGAACCAAAGCAAAGCTTTAGCCGGTCATCCATCACGCCTCCGTATCCTAAATCAGAGAGCAAACCAGGCGATTAAACACAGAGGAGGACAGGGAAACAAGAAACCCACAGAAGAAAGCATCAGCATCACAATCGGCTTCTTCTTCTCCATCGCCGACTTCCAAAACCAGAGGAAGAAGCTTAAAAAACGAAGAGAGGAACAGCCCGCCATCGCCTCCATCTTGCTCCCAGGTAAGCATCTCCAGTTTGCAAAATAATCCCCCAACACTGTGCATTACAAATATAATTACATACTAGCTGTTGCCAGCGTGCGTGAACAATTCACGCACGCTGGCGGGTAAAGGCCAGGCTGGGCCGGCTGGGTCCAGCCCAGTCCAGTTCACATGGGCTGAGCTGGGCCCAGCCCAAAAAAATAAAAAACAGAAAAAAATAAAAAATAGAAAAAATAAAAAATATGTATACATGAATAAAAATAATATAAATTTATTGGTTTATTCATTGACGCCAGAGTTAGAAATAAAAATAGTGGTTTAAATTTATATTATTTTTATTCGTTGTATTTTTATTTTATTTAGCTCGAAAAAATAAAAAAAATATGTGCATGCGTAAAAATAAATTTATTTTTATTTATTTATTCACTGGCGCTAGAGTAGAGAATAAAAATATTGATCTAATTTTTTTTTGTAGCTATGAATTTTTACCAACGCCAGAGTTGAAATTATTCGAGCTCGAATATTCACTGGCGCCAGAGTCAGGAATATTATAAACAAATCATCATAACATAAACTAATAAATATTTAGCAATTTAAGACAACCAGCAATGCAGTCTGTCTTAGGCAGAACGTTTAAGGGGTGATAATATCTTCCTTTTACGTAACCAATCCCGAGCCATAGAATCTTTGTTGATCAGTTAGGGTTCCTAGTGACTATAATACTAGGTTGTGACTCCTTAAACAAGACATTTTCCCCTAAAAGAACAAGATGCTAGAAATCTGTTCTTTTTTCATAATTCAAGAGAATTATTTTTAGGGCAGCCGCGATGTCGGGTGCGACAAGTCTCTAACAGTAATCCACACGAATTACCAGTGAAAAATCTCATAAATCTTTTTAGGATAGAAAGATTGTTATGCCTTTGAAAGCTAGCTCTTTTTTTTTTTTTTGTATTTTTCAGGTTTTTGTATTCCATTATTTACTTTATAAAAAATAAGAGACATAACATTTCTTTTAAAGGGAAACCTAGAAATCTTATAAATAAATAAAATATCAATTTTTTCCCTAAATAATATCACATATATTATGTAAAAACCTAAAAAAAAAAATCCGTAATGAAAAATTAGTTGAATTATATGTTAGCTAATAAGTTAAATAATTAGATAGAAAAGAAGAATAAAACTAAACAACTGGAAGGTAGATAAAGACCAAATAAGTAAATAAATAAACAAATATGGAGACACCGAATTGAAATTTATCTAATGTGGAAAAATGAAAAATGAAGCGGGACTAATTGATTTAAAAGAATGAAGGATTAATTGATTAATGGTAAACTTATAAAGATGAACAAAGCTTGGGGACTCAAATTAGAAATTGCCAAGAGAGAGAAGTATAAATACCCCTCTTTCTCTCTTCCAAATTGACGGCAAAAAGAGAGAAGAAAGTGATGGAGAGTTCTTAACCTTCAACCCCATTTTTCTCTATACAAACACCAAAGAGAGATATAAATAAGGTGATTAGGAAGAAGAGTGAGCATTGTATAGAAGAAGAGTGAGCATTTGTATCAAAGAAATTGAGTGAACTTGAAGACTTACACTACTAGGAAGTTAAAACTACAAAACATTGGAGAAAAGAAGAAGAAGAGAAATGTAACTCCAAAGCTTGAATATTATGTTAGTTCATTCATCTTAACAAGGTAAGTAAGCTATTACTAATCCAAGATTAAGTTATTAATTGCTACATGCATGTTGGGAATGCTTAGTGTAAACTAAGAGCTAGAGTTTTGCTAATTATTATGGAAAGTGTATGTTTATGAACATGAGCTGTTTGTGAAAATGTTAGAATTATGAGTAGAGTATTAAACATGAAGAATTGAAAAAGAAATCCCCTTCCCCCTTTAGTCTAAGTTTCGGCCAAGAAATGGATAAAAGGAAGGGAATGGATTTCTTGTATTGTGATAAAAATTAAATTGGGTAAAGTGAGGAAATCTCAAACATGAATGTGAAAAGTCAAGGAATAGAGAAGAAAAATATACAATCCATGTTTCTCCCCACTTTATAAATTGGTAACCATGGCTGAATTGTTGGAAATAATATTAGTAATGCCCTTGAAACTATGTCAATGTGACTTGATGATAAGAGTTAGGACAAAAACCCATTTATGTTGAGTAAGGAAGGTTAAATGTGTTAGTTTCTTAATAAGAAATAATTGTAAGAAAATTCAATTTAAGAAATAAAACTCAAGGTGTGCTTCTGAAATCGTATGTGTTAGTGATGAGTTATATGTGCAAAAATTTGAATGAATTGATGGGAAATACTAGTAGCAAATGAGAAATGCTCTAACTAATTATGCAAATGTCCTTGCTTAATTTGTGTACTTGAAAAGTAACATGAATGATAATAATTTTTAGTGTTGAAAACTTGGAAGATATTGGTGTCTAAGTTCTAGAAATAGGTGGTGAATGGCTGGAAAATGCAATTGTAAATCTGGATAGCCTTGTTATGAAATCTATGACTGAGTTTAGACTAGAAATTTATAGAATTTGGAATGCGCTCTTTCATGAAATTTGTAAATATATGTGTTAAGTCAATTGAAACAAAGTTTCCCTTTTTGGATTAATGGAACTCTAGATACGAACAAAATACAAGAAAGCGGTCAAGTTGTATGCTTCAAATTAGATTCTATTGTCCAACTTGTAGCTAGGTTTTGAACTAGATAACAAAAAATATTTTGATGTTCCTTCATAAAAAATATGCATATGAACATTAATGTTTGTCACATCCTCACGGCGGAGCGCGGCATCATGGCGACCCTCGATTGATTTCGGGTTTTTTGTGTTGTGAATATGAGAGTCTTCACCTAGTATTATGGTCACTAAGAACCCTAACTGATCTTTCAAAGATTTTAAGGTAAGAGACTAGTTGCGTAAAGAGAAGGTATTATCACTTGTAGTACGCTTTACCTAATGTAAGCTGCTTGGTGTTTGGTTTGGCTTATAATTGCTATGGTGTTGGTGTTCTCTTAATTAGTTTTTCTAGGATAGGTTTGTTATGATGAATGGATTTGGGTTCAAAGTCTAAAAGGGAAGGTATTTTTTTCAATATAGATCATACCTTTAGATATATGTCTATAAAGTGCCAAGGAGAACCAATGCAAATCTCTTGAAATATGTGTTTGATTCAAACTAAATTTATTAAGATAGAAATCTAAAAAGATTACATGTGCTTTAAAAGCTCATTTTTTTTCCTTAGTATTACAAGAGTTTGTGACTTATAAATCACAAGAAGGAAGGACAAAAAAAATAGAAATCTAAGGAAATTCAGGGCGCTTTAAAAGCCTATTTTTGCCTTAGTGTTTCATACTCTCACGGCTCGTAAACTGTGGAGTCAAAAATTGAAATGTCCTCAATTATAATCAAGGCTTCTTTCAAGGATGTGTGATGACTTATTATTCCTAGAAAATTATTTTGGATATTTATCACTTAGGGTTTCTTTATCCAAATATCAATAGTGAATAGTAACAAGTTATTTCCAATAATATTTTGGATCTTCATCCCTTTAGGATTTCTTTATCCAAACATTAACGGTGAATAATATATGAATTCCCCCCAAAATAAGATTTCTGTATTTTTTTTGAATATTGGCCAATGCCCTTTGGAGTCTTACAAACATGTTGCAAAATCCAGAATGCAAGAAAAAACTTTTTTGTTGTGTTTAAGAAATCCATGCAAAAACACATTTTCAAAACTTCAAATATTTGTTTTTTATATTAAAAAAGCATTCAAAATATGTTAAGGTATTGGCCGTATGCAACACAAAAGAAAAACATTTCATATATACATATATATATATATATATATATATATATATATAGAGAGAGAGAGAGAGAGAGAGAGAATTGATGACTCCACCATCGCTGTCGATTTCTAAATCGGTAGTGATGCAATTTTGCTGTTGATTTCCTGAATTGACAGCGATGTCGTTTCGCTGTTGATTTCTGAATCGGCAGCAATGCAGTTTTCGCTGTTGATTTCCTGAATCAGCAACGATGCAGTTTTGCAGCAATGTCGTTTCGCTGCTGATTTCTGAATCAGCAGTGACAGTTTTTGCTACCGATTTCTGAATCGGCAGCGACACAGTTTTTTAAAATTGTCTTAAGGAGCTGGGAAGGAGGGGTAAAACCGGTTTTGGATAGACCAAAACAAGGATAAGAACACATCTAAACTAACCCCAAACAGCCCACCTCTTTTAATTGGGAATATAAATATAAGGAGGAGAGAGAAGGTGACCTTTGCTCTTCCCATAGCTGTCTGCTACAACTATATGTCCAGTTGTATGTTGCTCTTCCCTTTCTCTTTCCTAACAGAAATCTAAACCAAACCAGTAGAGAGTGCCTTGTGAACGTGTAAGGGAGAGATGAGACCTTGAGAGAAGATTGGACAGCTGCTAAGAGGGAAAGGAAAAGGGGGGCCAAAAAAGGTGAGAGAAAGAAAAAGGAGGAGAACCAGCGGGAGAGGAGAAAGAATACTTTCAAACCTTCCTCAAACTTAGTTAGATTCGGAAGGTATGAGTCATGAAACTCCCTTACTCTTCTCCTTAAGACCCAGAACCGGAAATGAAAAAGAAGACCCTAAGAAAATTGACCTAAGACTTAAGCTAGTTGTTAAGGAAACTAAAATTAACTAAGAGGACAAGGAAATAGAAATGAAATGAGGCCAATTCCTAGAACATCTAACAAGGAAAAATGAATAAAATGGTAATAACAAATCATAGTAGAGGGCTAGCTTTAACTATAGGGTTGGTCAACATGCATGTGTGTGTTCTACTGGAATTTGTTGAAAGATTATATGCTGAAATTGATGGTTTTCAATGTGTGTTTTCTACTGGGATTTGTTGAAGGATTATGTGCTGAAATTGATGGTTTCAATGTGTGTGTTCTGCTAGATTTTGTTGAAAGATTATATGTTGTAATTGATGGTTTTCATTGTGTGTTTTTTGCTGGGATTTGTTGAAGGATTATGTGCTGAAATTGATGGTTTCAATGTGTGTGTTCTGCTGGAACTTAGTGACAGTTTATATGCTGGGGTTGTTACAGCATGTGTGGTGTGTGTTCATGCCAAAATGTGTGTTGTGCAGCGAATTTGCGATTCGCTGCCGCAACTGAGTTCCTGCAGCGAATTAGCATTCACTGCCAAATCGTGTGTTCTGCAGCGAAGTTGTGATTTGCTGCTGAAGTTGAGTGGTCTGTAGGGAATTTGTGATTCGCTACCGAAACTGAGTTCCTGCAGAGAATTAGCATTCGTTGCCGAATCGTGTGCTCTGCAGCAAAGTTGTGATTCGCTGCCGAACTTGGGTTGTCTGCAGCGAATTTGTGATTCGCTGTCGAAATTGAGTCTTCTGCAGCGAATTAGCATTCGCTGTCAAATTGTGTATTCTATAGTGAAATTGTGATTCGCTACCGAAACTGTGTCGTCTGCAGCGAATTAGCATTCGCTGACGAATGGCGTGTTTTACAGTGAATTTGTGATTCGCTGCCAAAGTTGAGTTGTCTGCAATGAATTTGCGATTCTTTACCGAAACTGAGTTCCGAAATCGTGTGGTCCACAGCGAAGTTGTGATTCGTTGCCGAAATTAAGTTGCTTGCAGTGAATTAATATTCGCTGTTGAATCGTGTGTTGTGCAATGAATTGGTGATTCGCTACTGAAGTTGAGTCGTTTGTAGCAAATTAGCATTCGTTGCCGAATTATGTGTTCTGCAGCGAAATTCTGATTCACTGCTGAAATTGTGTCGGTTGCAGCGAATTAGCATTTGCTGCTGTAACTTTGTCTGCAGTGAATTTGTGATTCGCTGCCGAAACTGAGTCTTCTACAGCGAATTAGATTCTCTGCCGAAACTGTGTCGTCTGCAGCGAAATTGTGATTCGCTGCCAAAATTATGTCGATTGCAGCGAATTAGCATTCGCTCCTCAAACTGTGTCGTCTGCAGCGAATTAACATTTGCTGTCGAGTGGCGTGTTCTGAAGTTAACATTTGCTGTCGAGTGGTGTGTTCTGAAGTGAATTTATGATTCGCTGTCGAAGTTGAGTTGTCTACAACCAATTTGCGATTCGTTACTAAAATTGAGTTGATTGCAGTGAAGTAGCATTCGCTGCCGTAAAACATGTTGGCTGAAGCGAACCAGTTTTGCTACCAAAATTGAGTTGTCCACGGCAAAGTAGCATTCGCTGCCGCAAAACATATTGGCTGCAGCAAACTAGTTTTCGCTGCCGAAGTTGTGGCGCTAGCAGCGAAATAGTTTTTGCTGTCAAATTTGAAGCCTGCAGGGAACTAGTTTTCGCTAGCGAATTGGGCAGCCTGCAGCGAACCAATTTTTGCTGCCTATTTCTATAATAGGCCTCCTAGGCAGAAATGACTTAAATACTAGTAACAATTTCATGGTATGATGGTGTAAATTGTGGAACACTTGAATGTGAACATATGAACTCTTGAAATAAGTGTGGTGACGAATGTGATTCAAAAATACAAATGTACTAATTTGTGATCATTGACATCTTAGGTGGTGCGATCGGGATGGGACCATTGTCAAGACAAGAACAACCCACAAGTGGAGTAGGTAGGTGACTTTCACCTTCCTTTTTGAATAATGAGATACTTTATCATGAATGTTACCATATTGTGTTAGAACAGATATCAGATTGTCAAACGCTTATATGATGACAAATGGTTAATTAGCTTTGGCTAATGGCATCTGGATAGATGACCGGGACAAATGATTGATTAGCTTCGGCTAAAGGCATTCGATTGGATGACTGGGATAATGGTTGATTAACTTTGGCTGATGGCATCCAAAGTGGATGACCGGGGTGAGTGAATGGTTGACCTTAGCAAATGATGCCTTAAGAGGATAGCCAGGTTTAAGATTATGGTTGATTGCAAGAATTGGTGTATCTATATGTATTACAAGTTGTTTATACCAAGTACATGAAACTATAAATATCACACATCAAACATGGGATATTGTTAATGCTTCATTAAACTGCCATACCGTTTAATTATCATTATTATTATCAAGTAATTGCATTCTTTTAAATGTTTTGTACTATAGTAGGGACGTCACATCAACGAGATGCCTAGGAAACCCAGTACACGAGAACCTACTTTTGCAAGGAATCATGTAGTTGCGTTCTAAATCACGATGTATTTTGTATGAATCAATGTACTAAACATATAACTTTTATTAGATCCTTTTGTTTAAATTTGTGATGAATATTAGTAGGATAGGAATGCAAACTCATGTCTATGTATGTATATTTTTAATGTGAACTTCTAATCATGCAAACATAACATTATATGTTTATGTAAAATTCACTTTTAAATGAAATGTTGATTGTTGTTGATGTATGGATTGTATCTTGATGATGTGAGGGAACAGGTTCGCCGATTATCGACATGATGTGTGTCAAGTAAAAAAAAAAAAAATTACTGTTGTTTTGGGCTTGAAAAGCCGGGTTATTACAATATATATATATATATATATATATATATATATATATATATATATAATTTGAATCTCGCATTTAAATACCGGGTTTTTGATGCAATGTGACAAATATATTTGTCACATTGCATCAAAAACCCGGTATTTAAATGCGAGATTCATAATTTTTTTACAATATAAAAAAATCAGACCTTAAAATAAATATGCCAAAAAATCATAAATCTCTTTCTCTTTGATTCATAAGCTTTGTAAAGAGAGTAGAAAACAGCTCAAACAAGGTTCAAAAACATTTTTTTCTTCTCCGTTTTTGTCAATTTTCGAGCAAACATGAGCTACACTCTCTCACTTGGTTCAAAAGTGGTATACACCATCTCCAACACGTGGGGTCCAAAAAAGAGTAATAACAGATGCCCTCTCTTTATAATGCTTATGAAGCAAAACTCCTTAATGTTTTGCATATTAAGATTGTAAAGAAACAAAAGGTCTTCTTGGCTTGCCGAGTGATCTACTCATCTAAGGACTTCATTTTTTTTTTGAAGAAAATTGGTTTATTTTCACGGCCGACCTGCCCCACATACACTCATTTTGGTCTATTTTAAAGGGCGACCACCCACACACACTTACCTTGGTCTATTTTCATAGGCGACCTGCCCGCACACACTCATTTTTGTCTCATTTTGACGGGTGACCTATCTAAATAGGAAAAGGGAAGAATGGTCTCATTGTGATGGGTGACCTACCTAAGGGGAAGAATGGCCTCATTGTAATGGGTGACCTACCAAGGTAAAAAAAATAAAGAATGGTCTCATTCTAGTGGGTGACCTACCTAGAAAAAATGATGGTCTCATTGTGATGGATGACCTACCCAAGTGAAAAAAGGAAGAGTGGTCCCATTGTGATGGGGACTTCCTAAGGGGAAGAATAACCTCATTATGATAGGTAACCTACCTTGGGGGAAGAATAGCCTCATTGTGATGGGTGACCTACCCAGGTAAAACAAATAAAGAATAGTCTCATTTTAATGGGTGACCTACTAATTAGTACTTAAAAGTGTATTTTTAGCAAGGTTTTATATCATTATTTTGCACTTGAAGTATCAATAACTCCTTAGCTAGAGCATGCTTTATAATAACATATCTAATAACATAAGATACCTTTAATTTATGGTAAATGTCTATCTTAAATACAAGCCTATCACATAAATCAAGAGATTGATTAATGAGTTTAACTACTGAAATTCAAAAGACAAAGAGAGGGCTAAGCTTAGAAAATAGATGTTGGAACATCATTCGATTATTGGGTCATAATTGGAGCTGTAGAACTTGGATATAGGTCTGCTTTATATGGATGGAAAGCTAAGACATAGGTCTAAAACTTTCACACAGAGTGCCAAATTCAAAAAGGCTGTTTTGAAGTTCAAATTGTAACAACAAAGAAGTCTGAATCTGTCTTGCAGCCAAGACACTGTTCAGTGTTTAGCCTATATCTTGAGTTCTAGAAGTTCAAATTGTTAGAAAGCTGAGACAATTTCCTAGAACTTTCATGACATAAATTTGTTTAAATTCTGACGTTATCAATGATGTTTTTGGCAAACAAGAAGATAAGGATTGTTACCAAGTTAAGAGGTAGCCACCCACTCAACAATTAGTCATCAGATTAATAGTTCTAAATTTTAGCCTATAAAAAGAGGCATTTGCCATGCATTTATGTATCTTGGTTGTTTAGATCAAGATCTTGCTCTTACTCTTACTCTTTTTCTTTGTATTTTGTAATGTTCAAGTTTTATTACATGTTGTATTTTCATTAATATCTTGTTTATGCCTTTCATTTCCTTTACTATACTTATATAATCATGTTCTCCTCTTGTTTATTTATGTTTCTCTTCTTCATAATGTTTAGCTAAGTTTATTATGTCAAGGTGAAAAGGTTTCACTAATGGTGTTAGAATATGTATAATATAAACTCAACATAAGCTTCAATATTTATATCCAAGAAAGTTTGTTATTAACATGTCTTATCTTTTTATCTTACTAATTCTTAATACCTTGCTTGTTAAATGGTTAATCTAGATTTATGTTGTATGACACTTGGTACAACAAATGATTGGCACTTTCATAGCCAACCATATGGTATAACCTACACCCGTGCTATGAAAAGAACTTGATTTGTTAACATAAGTTAGCATCATGAATGCCTGACAATATATAAAAGTTTGTTGTTACTTAAATAAGATAATTAATATAATCATGTTGAAAATTTATAAGAAAATATTAAGGATAAATCATTCGATTGGAACCTTTTTTGTGTGTGGTTTCCAGTTGATTAATAAAAAAAGTTTATACTATACTTATTTCTAATACTATTAGTGGATCCTCTAACCTTGACATTTATTTTTATCATTGTTGAATCCTCACATTAATCTTACATCTCAAAGTCTTCTTTAACTTATTATTATTATTATTATTATATAGTTAACCTCACTATGGTTCAACCCTAGTCATGTCGGGTTATTTATTACTTCGACACTCTTACTCTTGGGAGAAGACATCAATCTTTTAGTCGTGTCATTTATACGATTTCTTTTTTTAATAATCTCATTTGTTATTATCCCTATTTTTTAAAAAATTTACATCTCGTGTCACCCACCCAGAAAAAATGATGGTCTCATTATGATGGGTGACACGAAAAAAAGATTGATGTCTTCTCCCAAGTGTAGGATTGTCGAAGTAATAAATAACTTGGCAAGACCAAGGTCGAACCACATGGAGGTTAGCTATATAAATTATAAATAACAACAACAACAACAACAACAATAAGTTAAAGAGGCCTTTGAGATGTAAGATTAATGTGAGGATTAAACAATTATAAAATAATTGTCAAGGTTAGAGGATCTACCAATAATATTATAAATAAGTATAGTATAAACTCTTTTTACTAATCAACTGGAAACCACGCACAAAGGAGGTTCCAATCATATGATTTATCCTTAATAGTTCATTATAAATTTTTAACATGATCATATTAATTATCTTATTTTAGTAATAACATACTTTTAAATATTATCAGGAATTTATGATGCTAACTTATGTTAACTTTCACATGTCAAATCCGCGCAGCGTCGGCTGACGATTTTTCTATTATGCGTTGCTTGATTTGTTCGTTGGGAGTCGCCACCTAGTAATTTATTGAAGGCTACTAGAAAACTAGATGTACTGGTCTTGTCAGAGATTCGCGGGTAAGGGATTGGTTATGGTTAGGGAAGGTATTAGCACCCCTAACGCACCCAATCTGAGGTAAGCTGCTTCGTGGCTTTGATGTGTTAAAGAAATTTTAAAATTTTTATCTTTTCATCGGATAAATATAACTTACGTATAAGTTAATAATTCTTGACCATGATCCAATAAAATATTAAATTCTTCTTTAATCTTTGCAATTTTATCATAAAAAAATATATATAAAAAATAAAACAAATCAATAAAACAAATACAAACACACACATTCACTTTTACTATATTTTTGTTTTTTTTTCTTTTCCTTTTCTTTTTTTTTTCTTCCATATTTACAAAATACAAATTACAAAAACTCATAACTAAACAAAAATTACATTAAAATTACAATAATAGCCCCAAAACAATCTGAAATTACAGGGAAGCCCTTTTGTAGGCTGGAACAGTGTTAAGGAAGGTTTTTGGGTGCAGGAACAATGGCGGCGCGTCTTCTCCATGTGCCACCGCCGCAAGAAATTCTGGGTAGCTGGGGGATCTAGAGCGGCTTCCTCCCCTCTTGCCTTCCTTGCCGACGGTGCCCTACAAAACACAAAAAAAAGGCCGCAAATAGTTGATTTTATCTTTTTTCTTTTCTCCTTTTCGGATATGTTTTTATTTTTTTTGTCTGCTTTCAGTTATGGTTTATTGTTCTTCCCTTCTTCGGTGGCTGATTTGGCAATTGTGGAAGGAGTGTTGGAGGTCGAAGTTGTGGATGCCGCTGCTGGGGAAAGAGACAGCGGTGGGTCTGTGGGCTGTTGTTTCATTGCTATCGCCCGCGTCCGGTGGAGCCGCTATAAAGAGGGGAGGGCCTGTAAGTTGGAAGATGTTGCGTCTTTGCTGTTGTTGGTGGCTGGTCTAGTCTGTGATGGTCGCGGGTCGGCTGAGAAAGGAGAGGACGATGGAGAGGGGAAATGGAGAGGAGGCGGTGTGTGCGGGTCTGGGAGGCGATTGGCTGAAAAAATAGGGAGAGTTGGCTTTGATTTTGGAGATTTAGAGGCAGACAGCAGGGAGAGTATGGCTAGGGCTGTATTCTGGAGGAGTTGGGGGTTGGTTGGTCTGTGGGTGAAGGAGATGGTGGAAGGATAAAGGTTTCGGTTAGCTGAGGGGAAAACAAAAGGGAGTCGGGGGTTTTCGGATGCAGGGGATGAAGGAAAAAAAAATCTCAAAAGGAGAGGCTGCGGCCGGGGAAGAAGAAAATGGGGCTACGGTGTGGAGGAGGAAAAAAATTCCAGCTGGGGGGAGGCTGCGGCTTCTTTTTGGTAGAAAAGTCAGCGGGTGCTTGGGTGAGGGGGAAGAAAGGGTTATGATTTTTAGGGTTTTTTTGTGGTTTAGGGTTTCTTTGTAATTACCCTTAATTGTGCAAAATTGCCCCCCCTTTTTGTGTGTGTTGAAGGCTACTATTTATTGGCAAAATGTTGCTTGGGCCTCAAAATTGGTCCCTCAACTTCTTTTTTTTGTAAATTTTGATTTTTTCTTATTTTTTTGGATTTTTCTTATCAACATCGTCTCGAGTGAGGAAAATCGGTGATTTTTAAAAATAACGCGTTAAAAGTCAAATGCATTCCCATGATCTTTGAAAATTTAAATTCTTTTGAGACAATGCTAAAAATTCTAAAATGATGCAAATATATTAAAAAAGTATTCTTTTGGATTTTCGATGCTTTTCTCTATTTTTGGATTTTTCTGAAAAATCATCAAAACATGGGTCAAAAATTGGGTAGCAACAAATGCCCCCTCTTTACAATGCTTACAAAGTAAAACTTCTCAATGTTTTGCATAGTAAGCTTCGTAAAGAAAAACTTGTTTTCTTGTCTTCTTAACATTGTTGAATCCACTCATCTAAAGACCTTACTCTTTTTTCTCTCTCTTCCTTCTCTTTTCTTCCTCTTCTTTCTTTCTTTCTTTCTTTCTTTCTTTCTCTCTCTTTTCTAAGTTGAGATCCCATCTGGCGATCTCCTTTACCAAAACCAAAGAATGTGTGTAGCTCAGTCAACCTAAAATCCCATATGGAGATTCCCTTTAACCAAAGCTACATGAGATCCCATCTGGCGATCTCATTCAACTGGAACTAAAAACTATGTTGCTCGGTCAACCTGAAATCTCATCTGGCGATTCTCTTTAACTAAAGCCACTTGAGATCCCATCTAGCGACCTCATTCAACTGAAACTAAAAAATATATGTAGCTCGGTCAACCTGAAATCTCATCTTGCGATTCCTTTTAACCAAAGCCACCTGAGGTCCCATCTGGCGATCTCATTCAACTAGAACTAAAAACTGTGTAGCTTGGTCAACCTGAAATCCCATATGGCGATTCCCTTTAACTAAAGCCACCTGAGATCCCATCTAGCAACCTTATTCAACTGGAAATAAAAAAATATATGGAGCTCGGTCAACTTGAAATCCCATCTGGTGATTCCCTTTAACCAAACCACCTGAGATCCCATCTGGCGACCTTATCAACTGGAACTAAAAACTGCGTGTAGCTCGGTCAACTTGAAATCCCATTTGGCGATTCCCTTTAACCAAAGCCACATGAGGTCACATCTGATGACCTCATTCAATTGGAACTAAAAATATATGTGTAGCTTGGTCAACCTGAAATCCTATTTAGCGATTCCCTTTAACCAAAACTACATGAGATCCCATCTGGCGACCTCATTAAACCAAAATAAAAAAATGTGTGCAGCTCGGTCAACCTAAAATCCCATTTGGCGATTCCCTTTAACCAAAGCCACCTAAGATCCCATCTGGCGACCTCATTCAACTGGAGCTAAAAAATGTGTGTATCTCGGTCAACCTATCGCAATCCCATCTCAAAGTCCTCTTTAATTTATTATTATTATTATTATTATTATTATTATTATATAGTTAACCTCCCTGTGGTTCGACCTCGGTATTGTCGGGTTGTTTATTACTTCGACACTATTGCACTTGTGAGGAGATATCAATCTTTTGGTCATGTCAAGTTTTTGGCGTCGTTGCCGGGGAGTTAAATTTCTGTACAAATTATGAATTTTGTTATATTTTTCCCTTTTCACTTTTCTTTTATCTAACTTTTGTTTCTTGTGTTTTCTCTCCTTTTCTTTTTCTTTTTCTTTTGTTCCTTTTATTCTCTTCCTATACGTGCATGAGAGTTTGGTCACATACATTAAATGATAGATTTTGTAGGGTATCATCATCTTCTTTGGAAAACATGGCTGAAGAGGATAATCAATCGCTTTATAATAAGAATAATAAGAATAATCGGGTTAGAACATTTAGAGACTACATGAATCCAATAAGAATAATTACGCGATCATGTATATTTTTTTCCTCCTGATGCATCTCATTTTAATTTTAAGCCAGGTGTTATTCAACTTTTACCTTCTTTTCATTGCTTAAATCTATAAAATCCATACTTGCATTTGAGAGAGTTTGAAGAAGTGTGTAACACGTATAATGACTCAAATTATAGCATGCACACCATTAGATTAAAGCTTTTTCCTTTTTCTTTAAAAGATAAAGCTAAAACATGGCTATAAAATTTGAGACCAGGATCTATTTGTGCTTGGGATGAAATACAACAACAATTTTTTAAATGAAATGATTGATTGATGAGTTTAAGTATTGAAATTGAAAGGACAAAGAGAGGGCCAAACTTCGAAAAGAGATGTTGGTGTAGTCCAAACTGGAACACTGTTCGGTAATTGGGTCATATCTCAAGTTCTAGATGTCCAACTGACCTTAATTTTTTGGACAGATTCGGTAAGATATAAGCTTACAACTTTCATGTGGAGTCCAGATTTAAAAAGGCCATTTTCAAGTCCAAATTATAGTAACAACGGATAAGTCCGAATCTGTCTTGCAGCCCAGACACTGTTCAGTGTTTAGCCCATATCTCGAGTTCTAGAAGGCCAAATGACCTCAATTTGTTTTCATGGAAAGATAAGACAATTTCCTATAATTTTCATTGTACAGGTCGTTCTAATTCTAATGCTAGCAATTATGTTTTATTCAGACAATAAGATAAGGATTTTCACCAAGTCAAGAGTTGGCCACCCACTCAGTAATTAGTCATCAAATCAATAGTTCGAAATTTTGGCCTATAAAAGGAGGCATTTGCCATGTATTTAGGGGCTTGGTTGTTCAGATCAAGAACTTGCTCTTGCTCTTGCTCTCTCTCTTTATATATTTTTTTTGTAATTCTTAAGTTTTGCTTTCATTAATATCTTGTTTATGCTTTTCATTTTCTTTCCTTTACTTAGTTAACTTGTATCTTATTTATGTTCTTATTTTGTTTATTTATGTTTCTCTTCTTCATTTTGTTCATCTAAGTTTATTATGTCAAGGTGAAAAGGTTACACTAATGGTGTAAGAATAAGTATAGTGTAAACTCAACATGGACCTTAATGTTTAATATTAACATGTCTTATCTTTTTATCTTACAAATTCTTAATACCTTGCTTGTTAAATGGTTAATCTAAATTTGTGTTGTATAACACTTGATACAACAAATGCTTGTCACTCTCATAGCCCAACTGTATGGTATTACCTACACCTGTGCTATGAAAGGAACTTGATTTGTTGTTAATATAAGTTAGCATCATGAATTCCTGATAATATTTAAAAGTTTGATGTTACATAAATAAAACAATTAATATGATCATGTTAATAATTTATAATGAGCTATTAATGACAAATCATTCGATTGAAACCTCCTTTGTGTGTGGTTTCCAGTTGAGTAATAAGAGTTTATACTAGTTTTAAATACCATTAGTGGATCCTCTAACCTTGACATTTGTTTTTATAATTATTTAATCCTTACATTAATCTTCCATCTCAAAGTTCTCATCAACTTCTTTATTATTATTATTATTATTATTATTATTGTTACTACTACTATTGTTATTGTTATTGTTGTTGTTGTTGTTGTATTATTATTATTTATAATTTATACAATTAATCTCCATGTGGTTCGACTCCGGTCTTGCCGGGTTATTTATTACTTCGACACTCTTGCACTTGGGAGAAAACTTCAATCTTTTGGTCATGTCAGTAAAGAAGGTGTGGAATCTGAACATTGCAAAGAAAAGATTGATTCCCCACCAACACTTTTATTTTCTCATGCCATGACCAAACAAGAAGAAATCGAGGATGAAAAAGGCATCGAAAATGTTGTCGCGGATCATTTGTCAAAATTGACAATAGATTCGACATCTGACATCACACTAATCGATGATTACTTTTCTAATGAATCTTTACTTTCTCTTAGTTCAATGCCTTGGTTTGCTAAAAATATTAATTTTCTTGCTTCAGGATTTTTGTCAGCTCATTTGGATAACCAAGACAAAAGAAAGTTTTTGAGCAAAGTGCAAAACTTTTATTGGGATGACCCTTACTTATTCAAATATTGTCCTGATCAAATATTTCAAAGATGCATTTCTGACAATGAGGTAAGTAGTGTCATTAAATTTTGTCACTCTAAGGCATATAGGGATCATTTCTCGTCAAAAAAGACGACTACAAAAATCTTACAAAGTAGATTTTACTGGCCCACCATGTTCAAGGACTCATATGTATTCTGCAAAACCTGTGAAAATTGTCAAAAAGTGGGATTTATTTCAAAACATAGAGAGTCTTTAGATAATGTTCTATTGACTCTTAAGTCTCATCATAGTGGAGATGTGCATCTTGCAATTCATGACTTATGACCCTATTTTCATAAAGAACATGCTCAACATAGTCTTGGGAATCTAACTAAAAAAAAGACCATGTTTGCTAGTTTGAAAGAAAACTAGATAGGAAGCCTATCCCTAACTGACACGATAAAAATATTGATGTCTTCTTCCAAGTGGAGGAGTGTCGGAGTAATAAATAACCCGGCAAGACCGGGGTCGAACCATATGAAGGTTAACTATATAAAATATAAATAATAATAATAATAAGTTAAAGAGGACTTTGAGATGTAAGATTAATATAAGGATTAAACAATGATAAAAATAAATGTCAAGGTTAGAGGATCCACTAATAATATTGGAAATAAGTATGGTATAAATTTTTTTTATTAATCAACCAGAAACTACACACAAAAGAGGTTCCAAGCGGATGATTTATCCTTAATAGTTCCTTATAAATTTTTGACATGATCATATTAATTATCTTATTTAAGTAACACCAAACTTTTAAATATTGTCAGGAATTCATGATGCTAACTTATGTTAACCACAAATCAAGTTCCTTTCATAGCACAAGTGTAGGTTATACCATACGATTGACTATGAAAGTGCCAAGCATTTGTTGTACCAAGTGTTATAAAACACAAATCTAGATTAACCACTTAACAAACAAGGTACAAAGAATTAGTAAGATAAAAAGATAAGACATGTTAATAAAAAACTTTCTTGGATATAAACATTGAAGTCCATGTTGAGTTTATATTATACCTATTCTAACACCATTACTGAAACCTTTTCACCTTGACATAATAAACTTAGTTAAACATAATGAAGAAGATAAACCTAAATAAACAACATAAGAACATAAGTACAGTAAAGGAAATGAAAAGCATAAAATGAGATTAAGGAAAATATAACATGAAATAAAACTTAAACATTACAAAAATATAAAGAAAGAAATAAAGAGCATGATCTTGATCTGAACAACCAAGATGTCGAAATGCATGGCAAATACCTCCTTTTACAGGCCAAAATTTGGAACTATTGAGTTGATGACTAATTGTTGAGTAGGTGGCCACATCATGACTTGATGATAATCTTTATCTTCTTCTCTGAATAAAACATCATTGATAACGTTAGAATTTGAACCAACTTTACACATGAAAGTTCTAGAAAATTATCTCAGATTTCCTAGGAAAAACAATTGAGGTCATTTGGACTTTTAGAACTCGAGATGTGGGCTGAACACTAAACAGTATCTGGGCTAAAGGACAGATTTTGACTTCATTGTTGTTGCTATAATTTGGACTTGAAAATGACCTTTTTAAATCTTAGACTTCACATGAAAGTTTTAGGCCTATGCCTTAGCTTTCAATTAATAGAAAATAGACCTAAATCCGAGATCTACAAGTCTAGATATGATCTAATTACCAAATAGTGTTCTAGTTTGGACTGAACCAGCATCTCTTTTCTAAGTTTGGCCCTCTCTGTCTTTTTAATTTCAGTACTTAAACTCATAAATGAATCCTTTAATTTATGTGATAGGCCTGCATTTAAGATGAACATTTACCATAAATTAAAGGTATCTTATATTATTAGATATATTATTATAAAATATGCTTTAGTTAAGGAGTTATTGATACTTCAAGTGTAAATTGATAATATAAAACCTTGATAAAAATACACTTTTAAGTACTAATCAATGAGTGACCTACCCAAGTGGAAAAAAAGAAGAAGAAGGAAGAGTGGTCTCATTGTGATGGGTGACCTACCCAGGAGAAAGAATGGTCTTATTATGACGGGTGACCTACCCAGATACAAGATGGTCTCATTGTGATGGGTGACCTACCCAGATGAAAGATGGTCTCATTATAACGGGTGACCCATCTGTTTTTAAATTGAAAAAGGATTTTAGAAGGGGTCTTAATATCTAGAGACCTGCCCGTTTTAAAGATTTTTCTTTCAATATCAGGTGACCGGCCCATATTAATATTTTTAGAAAAGCTCCAATTTTTTTTCTTCTAAAAACTGGTGTCAATATCTTAAGTTTCTTTTTAGAGAACTCCACGCTTTTTTTTTTTAAAAAAAAATGGTCTCAATTTCTCAAGTTTTTATATATATATAGAAAAACTCCATGTTTTGTTTTAAATGGTCTTAATATCAGATGACCTGCCCGTTTTGAATTTCAAAGAAATCATCTTACCTCGAGAAATGAAGCAGTGCTGATTCATAATTCCTATCCTTTTCTGTAGTTTCGTAACCTGAGATTTTGTACCTTAACAGTTTCCAAAAACTTGGAACTAATTTGTTTTTCGTCACACCTTTCCTGCCAGGTTAGTATTATGACAATATAACATGCATGCTTTTGTTACCTATTTTGAAAACATAGGTCCCCTTTTTCGTTGTAGACTTCTTCAAGCTATTGTTTCCATTTATTTGCCCGACGTGTTCTCTTAAACCGAAATACGCTCCACACACTATATTTCCTATCCTTTTTATGCTTGGTGAAGAGATCTGTTCCTCATGGGGCCTTTTCATACTCCATTGAATATTATTATACTTTTGTCGATGTTTTAATTGTCTTTCTGTTTTTAAGAAATTATTTTATTTTAAAAAGATAACTCAAAAGATCTGGTTTTGTTCATGAAAACTGAAACTTTTAATGTAATCATCATTTTTTGTTTTAAGTAATTCTCATCAAGGTGTTTTAGAGGTTTTCATAATGATACCCCTTAATGTAGGGCTTTGGTTCATTATGTACCCCTATGTGCACTTCTTGCACTTTTTGCCCCCAGTATGGTGTATAAATATATGTTATGTTTAGATTTGATTTGGTTCCCTCTAATTTGGGAATTGATGGAGTTATCTCCTTTGTCATGCGTAAAAAAAAAGTTCTTTGAAGTAAAAGATTTCAAATGCTATTAGATCATGCACTTCATGAAGAAAAGGTTCCTTACAGAGAGAATTAATGGCCAAACTTTGTTTTATTGATTGGGAAATTACGGAATGCATCAAGCGTGATATTTTTTTACCGAGTCAGAATTCACTGGCCTAACTAGATCTTCTCCATCCATTCTAGATAACAGCAAAGCTCCTCCCGAGAATGCTTTCTTCACCATGTAAGGGCCCTTATAGTTTGGCATCCATTTACTCAAATCTTCTCCTAGTAAAGGCAATATTTTCTTCAATACAAGATCTCCTTCGTGGAATCCTTAAGATCGGACCTTCTTGTCATATGATTTGGTCATCCTTATTTGGAATAGTTGATGATGACAGATTGCAGCTATCCTCTTTTCACTAATAAGATTCAGCTGTTCATATCTAACTTTTGCCCATTCTACTTCTTCTAGCTCAGAGTCTATCAATACTCTCAATGAGGGGATTTCCACTTCTAAAGGCATCATCACCCCCATTCCATATACCAACATGTACGGGGTGGCTCCTATTGAGGTTTAGACTGTGGTGCGATGCACATGAAGGGCAAATGGCAACATCTCATGCCAATCCTTTTAGGTGACAACCATCTTCTGAATAATCTTCTTGACATTCTTATTAGCAGCTTCTACTGCACCATTCATGTTTGGTTTATACTGTAACAAATTTGAATGCTTGATTTTTCATTTAGCGTAGAGTTCTATTATCATCTTGCCATTGATGTTCTAGGCATTATCAGTTATAATCGTTTTTGGTGGACCATATCGACAGATCAAATCTCCTTCAATAAATCTCTTCACAACTTTTTGCGTCATATGAGCAAATGAATCAGCTTCTACCCATTTTGTAAAGTAGTCGATAGCCACAAGAATAAACCTATGCCCATTGCTAGCTTTTGGGTTGATAGGCCCAATCACGCCAATCCCCCACATTGTGAAGGGCCATGGAGATGTCAAGTTAAACAGAAAAGCTAGAGGGGCGTTGATTTTGTCACCGTATACTTGGCACTTATAACATTTCAGGACATAGTCGATGCAATCCTTCTCTAATGTCATCCAAAAGTAACCAACTCTTTGTATCTTTCTAGCCATCATATGTCCATTAGCATGGGTTAAGCAAATCCCTTCGTGGACTACACGTAACGTGTTTTTTGCCTAAACTTCATCCAAACATCTCAACAAAGTCCCATCAGATGATTTCTTATACAAAATCTCCATATTAAGATAAAAATCCATTGCCAATCACCTTAAGGTCTTCTTGTCGATTTTGGATGCCCCTATGGGATATGCCTGGTTTTGGATGAAATTCTTGATATCATAGTACCAAGGGTTTCCATCTACTTCTTTTTTGACTAAGCAACAATAAGCTAGGTTATTTCTGATATCAATGTGTACCAGTTGTACCTTATGCCCAAAGTCTATTATGGCCATAGAAGCTAGTGTGACCAAAGCATCTGCAAACTGGTTTCCTTCCCTTCCTAGATGGGTGAACTCTATTTTCTTAAATTCTCCAGCTAGTTTAGACAGGTATTCTTGTTACGACCTTAACTTCTCTTCCTTGGTTTTCCATTCTCCTTTTACTTGGCAGATGATCAGCATTGAGTCTCCGTACATATTTATCTTTCTGATGTTCAACTCCAATGCAGCCTCTAAACTGAGAATGTAAGCTTCATACTTAGTCGTGTTGTTGGTCCACCTGAACTACAGCTTAATTGAAACCGAATACTGTTTCTTATCAGGAGAGATTATCACTACACCCGAGCCATTACCACATACATTGACAACACCATCAAAGTACATAACCCAACAATCTGATTTCCCTTCCTCGGCTGAAAGCACATCTTCATCGGGAAAATCAAAGTTTAATGACTCATAATCTTCCATAGCATGGTCAGCTAGGTGATCGGCAATAACACTCCCTTTCACGACTTTCCTTGTCATATATACTATGTCATACTCAGCCAATAGAACTTGCCATCTTGCAATTCAGCTCAATAGATAGGGTTTTTCACAAATGTACCTCAACGGGTCTAATTTGAAAATTAACCACATAGTATGATACAACATATATTAACATAATCTCTTCACATCCCATGTTAGTGCGCAACACAGCTTCTCAGTCATAATATACCTAGACTCACATTCCATGTTCTTGCTTAGGTAATAAATGACCCTTTCCTTCATTTTGATTTCATCGTGTTGTCTCAACACATATCCCATTGTTGTTTTAGTTACTGTTAAGTACAATATCAACGACCTTTCTAGTACAGGAGGAATAAGTAAGGGTGGATTCAGTAAGTACTGCTTGATTTTGTCAAAAGCCTCTTCACACTCTTCATTCCAAATTCATGGATTCTTCTTCCTTAACAAATGAAAGATTAGGTCACAAGTTGTGGTTAATTGGGATATAAACCGAGCAATGTAATTCAACCTTCCTAAGAAACCTCTCATATCCTTCTCAGTCTTAGAAGGTGGCATAGATTGAATAGCCTTTACTTGGTCAATATCCACTTTTATCCTTTTCTCACTCACCACAAATCCCAATAACTTCCCAAATTTCACCCTGAATGAACACTTCATTATGTTAAGCCTCGGCTTATATTTCCTTAGTCTTTCAAACAATTTCTTTAATATTTAGAGATGATTTTCTCCCTCTCCATATTTAGCAATCATGTCATCTACGTATACTCAATCTCCTTTTGCATTATGATGTGAAATAAAGTCATCATGGCCCTTTGGTAGGTGGCCCCAACGTTCTTTAAACCAAATGGCATGACTTTGTAGCAAAAGGTTCCACATGGCATTATAAAGGTTGTCTTCTTCTTATCCTCTTGTGCCATTTTTATCTGATTGTACCCTAAAACCCCATCCATAAAGAAATATGTGAAGCTACGTGCAGCATTGTCAAGTAACATATATATGTGTGGTAGAGGAAAATTATCTTTAGAGCTAGCCTAGTTTAAGTCCCTAAAAAAACCTTCCTTTTTGGGTACCACCACTATATTTGACACCAATTATGGATACTTAACTACTTCTAGAAAAACCAGTGTTCCATTGTTTTTCGATTTCAACCTTTACTTTGATTAAGACCTCTAGATGAGTTCTTCTCAACTTCTGCTTAATCGGCTTGCATTCTTTCACCAACGGTATCCTATGTACTACGATATCCATATAAGGACTAGGCAAATACATCTACGTAATCTCAGAGCAGTGCAATCAACTCTTCTTTTTCTTTAAGGGTGATCAAAGTCCCTATCTTCAGCTCTCTCTTGATTTCTTCATTACCCATATTTATGGTTTCGAGTTTCTTTTTAGCGGGCCTCTAAGTTTGTTTGTACTGTTTTATTAATTTTATGAATTCCCTAATGTTATTTTCCTTCCATTCTTCCTCTTTTACAGCTACTATGTATTCTTTAAAGTTTGGCCATTCATTCTCAATGTAAAGTGCAGGTGTTGTTGTGGAAGATCCGCTTTCAGGATTCCTGAAAGCGGGAAGTGATGTGTAAATGCACAGCAAGACATCAAAATAAATTTTGAAAATGCAAGATCTCATTAAAAGGAAAATATTGGTTAAAAAACAAAGATAAAATCCAAATGACATCTTGAGCTTCGATTGTCAATAAAAACAAAAACAAAACGGAAAAAGGCAAACAACATAGATAATATGATAATCCAACAATCATTGTTGATTACATTTTGAACACCAATAGATCATATTGGGTCTCCCAATTCTGGAACTTCTCTCTTTCAGCTAGCTTTTGAATGAAAGTCCTAGCGGCAACTTCTCCCAGAGTGTAGATGGTTAATAGCGGTAGCTTTTCATCCTTTCTTCTAGATTTAATCTCCCTAGCCATGTCCTCGACTTAATCTTCCTCCAAAGTGTTTGTGTTCATTAAAGAAAGCTTCTGAAGAAGGTTTTCATGTCCATTATCAGGGTGCATCACATATGTGACTTTTTGGGAATGAAATCCTGATTGGAGGGATGGCTAAGTTTTCTTCTTCAGGCTTCCTTCCTTCATTCCTAACCATTCTCTTCTCCCTTCGTGCACTAGCAGTTCACTTGTAATCCTTTTTCTTAGGCTTATATTCAATCCCAAACCTCTATTCTGTAACTTTCAGCTTTATTATATCAATCCATTTAAGTCTTCCTTTCTCGACGTTATATGGAAAAGGAATCTTGTGCTTCAAAAAGCTTTTAGTGGCCATTTTGGTGGCCTCTGAGATTTCTGGTCTCCTCAAAATAGTGTTCTCGGGCACCCACTCAGTATTGAAAACCTCAAATGTATGAAGGTTTCCATCTGTAACAACTCGATTTTTCAAGCCCAAAACAATAATATTTTTTTATATATATACTTAACACACATGGTGCCGGTAATCAGCGAACCTGATCCCTCACATCATCAAAATACAATCCATACAATCAACATTTCATTTAAAAGTGAATCTTACATAAACACGTAATATTATGGTTGCATGATTAGAAGTTCATATTAAAAATATACATAAATAGACATGAGTTTGCATTCTTATCCTACTAATAGCCATTACAAATTTAAACAAATGGATCTAATAAAAGTTATACATTCAGTACATTGATTCATACAAAATACATTGTGATTTAGAATGCATCTACATGATTCATTGCAAAAGTAGGTTCCCGTGTATCGGGTTTCCTAGACATCTCATTGGTGTGACGTCCCTGAAGCAGTACAAATTATTTAAGAGAATGCAATTACTTAATAATAATAATAATGGTAACTAAACGGTCTGGCAGTTAAATGAAGCATTAACATTTGTAATTTCTTCATGTACTTGGTATAAACAGCTTGTAGTACTATAGATGCACCATTTTTTTGCAATCAACCATAATCTTAAACCTGACTATCCTCTTAAGGCATCATTTGCTGAGGTTAACCGTTATTAGCCAAAGCTAATCATCGTTCGTCCTGGCCATCCATTCGAATGCCATTAGCCGAAGTTAATCATTCATTTGTCCCGACCATCCATTCAGATGCCAATAGGCAAAGCTAATCAGTCATTCATCCCGGTCATCCATTCGGATGCCATTAGCCGAAGCTAATCAACCATTTGTCATCATTTAAGCGTTCAACAATCTAATATCGATTCTAACACAATATGGTAATATTCATGTTAAAGTAGTTCATTATTCAAAGTATGAAAAAGAAAGGTGCAAGTCACCTACCTGCTCCACCTGTGAGTTGTTCTTGTCTTGACGATGGTCCAATCCCGACCGCACCACCTAAGACATCAATGGTCACAAATCAGTACATTTGTATTTTTTTTGAATCACATTCATCACCACACTTATTTCAAGAGTTCATATGTTCACATTCAAGTGTTCCATACTTTACACCATCATACCATGAAATTGTTACTAGCATTTAAGTCATTTCTGCCTACGAGGCTTATTGTAGAAATTGGCAGCTAGAACTGGTTCGCTGCAGGCTGCCAGTTCGGCAACGAAAACTGTTTCTGTGAAACCCTAGAAAATTTATGATTTAAATATGTGGATGTATAACCTGCCATGTAAACGTAAGACTGAAAGTGATATATAATAGAGGGGATGACCTCTATAAAATGAATTTTGTTTTAGAATTCATAAAGACAGAGAAACTGGTAACGTGATTTGATGAATAAAATAATGAGAGAAATGACAAAATGAATATATTCCAAAATAATAAAATGACCTTAAAGGTTTAGAAGAATAATTGATATTATTTTATGTGAAGATTGAACAAGAAAATTTGGATAGTTGATGAAAAGTCATAAACTAACCAATTTTACATTAGAAAGCAGAGCTCTCAAGCCAATCGTCGGATTGGGATGAAATTTTGCATGAAGTCTATTAATATATTTTCCTACATTGGTGAAAGATATCATCCCAATGGGAGTTTGGTAAAGACTAACAATTTAAGCAGAAACAAACTGGATGGTTTCCATGAAAAAAAAAAAGAGAAAAGAAATAATATATAAATACATAAATGAGGGACATAAATGTAATTAGGAAAACAATGGTGCCTTTAAAAACAGCAAAAGGCCACCAGATTAAATAAGAAAAAAAAAAGAGAAAGAAAAACGAAAAGGGGTGAGAGATAATAGAGAATTCGGTTAGAGAGAGGTGCAGGATTTGGATGAACCCATAATGCTTCGGTGGCCATATCTCTGGAATCCACCGTTGGATCATGTTGATTTTTGGATATATTATTCTTCTCACACTCCTCTATTAACTGACCAGAGGGATTTGAAGGAACATAATTCCTTGAGCAGCAATCATCATCGGAAGTGTCCTGGAAAACAAAAGGGAATATACCTGCAGGGCAGTTTTGGTCGCCGGCCGATTTATCTCTCTTCCACCGTTGGATCGTGCCTATTTTTGGATATGTGGTGCGCCTAGATGTGGCCTCCATTCTGGATGGTGGAGATCAGAAACGCACTCTCCGGCAAGGTTTGGTTCATGTTGAACAGTAGCTCGGCCATTTTCAGGTTAGTTCGGTTTTATTCAGATCTATGGAGATCCAACCATTGGATTATTCTGATTTTGAGATATATTGTACACAACACAATGATATATATTCTGACCGTTGGGTTCAAGGAAATAATCAAAGGTGGATGAGTTGTTGCTATTTGAATCTATTGCTAGTCTTAGTAAAACATTTAGGAAGCTTGATTTAAATTACATGTTTTGATGAAATTAGAATTGTGTGGGTGTAGGGTTTATGTAAGATATAATGGTAAAGTGTGTTCTTGTTATTAGTGTTGTTATAGATTAATTGTGTTGTAAAATGTGTTAGGGAAGTTTTGAAATTTAGATGAAGGGATATTGAGTTTGTTGATTTAATGGATATATGTTTTTAGGCATTAAAAAGGATTGGGTCTAGTGGTAATTGAAAGAAAACTTGAAGAAAACTTTATCCTCCATTTAATGCAAAGATTCGGCCTAGACATATAAATGAGAGGATGAGCTTAATTGTTTTAATTGCTATGGAATTTGAGTTGAATAAGGTTAGAATAGATATGAAATGAATTGGTAAAGGTTTATATGGAATAATTAAAAAGGGAATCATCCCTCACCATGAATGAAGGCATTCGGCCAAATGAAGAAAAAATAAGGAGATAAGACTTTGATTCATTTTCTATGAAAACTAGGTATGGATGCATATATTTGTATAAAGAAAATTAGGTAGAGTGTCAATTGGAAGAATTTTAAAAAGATCCAAATTCTCATCATAATATGGAATCCAACTAAAAATGAAAATCTTGAACTTGAGTTTATTCGACCTAATATTATGGGGATTTTTATGGGATTGTAGTTTGTTGAATGCCAAATGAATTGTGTTATGTTTGAAATAATAGATTAATGTGAGGAAAATGTCATTTTGTGGAATTTTAACGCTGTCCAAATGGATAATAAAAGAGGAGGAAAAGGTTAAATTAAGGCGTACATGGAATTATGATGAAAATATGTTGTTAAATTTACTTAAGATGAAGTAAAGTGTACTTATGAAAAAGAATTGGAAAACTCATCATGAAAATAAAAAAATAAAAAAAAATAAGGTCATTCGGCCAAGAGTTGGTTTGATAAGGGAAATGAATTAGTTTCAATGGTGTGAATAAATGCAAGGATGTGATGTTACTAAGTCTGTACATGATGGATTGAGTAGACAAAAATAAAATAAAATAAATTAAGATTGTTAGGTCATGTTTAAAGATACTCAGTCTGGAAAAACAAGTCATGAAAAAAAGGAAATAAATAAATAAATATGCGAATGCATGTGTCATGCGATTCTAAATTTAAATGAATTTTAGAATGGAATTTTCAATTATGATGGAGCCACATTTGATATGTATCTTTAATGATACAGGAGAGATTGCAGAATTTGTTCAGTAGCATGGGACTTTTGCGCGAGTTCAAGCATTAGGTAGGTGTCTTACACCTCAAACTTTTGTTTTTACAATACTTGTTAGAGTTAAATAAATGGCATTTTCTATAAATGTACTTGTGCTTGTGTAATTGTGAATGTTTATGTCAAGGAAAATATAGTGGACTAGCTGGTTTGAATAGAGTTAGTGGCGCTACTGTACTGACTGTCGAGTTAGATGTATAATAACAAAAATGAAGTGTACCGACTTTAGGGTGATAAATTAATGGTATATTATGATTAAATTATTGATGCTCGATTTATATATGTATACTGATGATGCATTGTGTTTAAATAATTTATGTGAAGGAAGCAGGTGTATCGCACCTTGTCTTTTTAAGTTGAGTAAACTTATTGGTAAATTTTAGAATTTATTGTTTTATTGCTTCGATGATATTGAAATGAGTAGGAGTACCTTATGTGCAACAGTATATCTCTATTGGTTAGGATAATGTTTGAACAAATAGGAGTGACTTGCGTGTGTTGTTATGTATCGAATTAATTATGTTATTATGGTTGTAGTGTCGATAACTAAGTTTGTGTGGGAATGATGCTTAGCAACAGTTGTTATAATGCATATGATACTAAAAGAAAAAAAAAAAGGAGGAAGAAGAAAAGAAAAAAAAAGGGGGGATCGATACGAATGGAAATTTCAAGTGACATTGATTAGCTATCCGGGTTTGGATCGCTAATGGTATCAATGAGGTTTCATTGGTACCGGCATTTAGGGTAACATTGATTAGCTATCCGGGTTTGGATAGCTAATGGTATTAATGAGGTTTCATTGGTACCGGCAATTAGGGTGACATTGATTAGCTATCCGGGTTTGGATAGCTAATGGTATCAATGAGGTTTCATTGGTACCGGCATTTAGGGTGACATTGATTAGCTATCCGAGTTTGAATAGCTAATGGTATCAATGAGGTTTCATTGGTACCGGCATTTAGGGTGACATTGATTAGCTATCCGAGTTTGAATAGCTAATGGTATCAATGAGGTTTCATTGGTATTGGCATTTCAGACGACATTGATTAGCAATTCAGGTTTGGATTGCTAATGGTATCAATGAAGTTTCATTGGTGCTGGCATTTCTTAAATTGATTAGTCGATCCCGAGCAATTGGGTGACTAATGATGTTAGTAAAGATTACTAACATCGGCATGGTTACTCCTGGTTCAGTGAAAAAGATAGGTTTATTAACTATTCTGGGTCGAGAATAGTTAATGATATCAATGGGTCACATTGGTATCGACAACCATTTCTAGTGTGATTAGCTACTCCAGGTAAGGAGGCTGATAGTGTCAAGGGTTCTTGACTTCAGCAACTTTGATGGTAAATCAGATATGAATAAGATTTGACACTCCGGATAAGAATAGTTAATGATACTAATCGGTTGTGTTAATATCGGTACGTGAATGTAAGTGATTAGTCTATCTCAATATTAAAAGACTAATGATACTATTGAGATTTATTAGTGTCGGCGATTACTTTCTAGAAAATAAAAGGGAAAATATTAATTAGTTATTCCAAAGGAATGAGATAAGCTAAGGATATCAAGAGAGAAATGTCTTGGTATAAAGATAGAATTGATTTATAAGGAGATGGTGTTCGAAAATTGTTGAGTTGTGTTGAGATTTCGAAGATGAAATTATTCTCAACAACTGGGAAAGGATATTAGATGAATATTGGTAATAGATTGAAAATGCATGTTGTAAAAGACGTTTATACCTAATTTTATATCTCAAAAGAAATTCTATGAAGATTATTACCTATCATTGTTATTGTTTGTTACTACCTTTTTATATTTATGTGTACACGTTAATTTCTATTTTCAGGTCCATCAAGGTCGCGTCCGGAATGATATTGGTTTAGTTACCTTTTGCTTTTGACCATGTAATTATTTGTAAATTAAGAGTCTTATATCCTAAAACTTGAAATGTAATATTAATTTGTAAATTTGAATGTATGACTTTAATTTAATGTTTGTAACTTTAAGTACCTATTTAACCATGCATGTTTAGAGTTGGAAATCGAATCTTTAACTTGAATTACATTATATGACGTTATTGAATAACATGTGCTGTGTTGATGATGTTGAGTTGGGTTGAGATCCAGGATGATTGGATCAGGATGTGAATTAAAATTGGAAGTGTAATATGGTTTTGTCAATAACTTGGAACCTCCTATTATAGGGGAGACTCTGTCGAAATTTTGGTAGAAATTTGGTGGAACCGGTATTATATATATATATAAAAAATTTACCTGAAAATTTCCAATGTATCGCGAAAAAGGATGTGGGAAATCGGGGTTGTTACAGTTTCGCTGTCGGCAGCCAGTTCAGCAGCAAAAACTGTTTCGCTGTTGGTGCCATAGTTTTGGGCAGTGAATCACAGTTTCACTGCACAACACACAATCGGTAGCGAAATGCTAATTCGCTGTAGAAGACTCGGTTTCGGCAGCGAGTTAGAGTTTCGCTGCACAACACACAACTCGGCAGCGAATGCTAATTCGCTGCAGCCAACACAGTTTCAGCAGCGAATTACAGTTTCGCTGCACAACACACAACTCGGCAGCGAATGCTAATTCGTTGCAGCCAACACAGTTTCGCTGCACAACATACAACTCGGCAGCGAATGCTAATTCGCTGCAGAGGACTCAGTTTCAGCAGCGAATCAGAGTTTCGCTACATAACACATAATTCAACAGCGAATGCTAATTCGCTGCAGCTGACACAATTTCGGTAGCAAATCAGAGTTTCGTTGCAGCTGACACAATTCGGCAGCGAATACTAATTCGCTGTAGGAGACTCAGTTTCGGCAACGAATCCTAATTTGCTGCAGTCGACACAGTTTCGACAACGAATCAGAGTTTCGCTACACAACACACAATTAGGCAGTAAATACTAATTTGCTGCTGGAGACTCAGTTTCGGAGCGAATGCTAATTCGCTGTAGCCGACACAGTTTCGGCAGCGAATCAGAGTTTTGCTGCACAACACATAATTTGGTAGTGAATACTAATTCGCTGCAGGAGACTCAGTTTCGGCAACGAATGCTAATTCGTTGTAGCCGACGTAGTTTTGGCAGCGAATCAGAATTTCGCTGTACAACACACATTTTGGCATGAACACACACCACACATGCTGTAACAACCCCAACATATACACTGTCACTAAGTTCTAGTAGAACACACACATTGAAACCATCAATTTCAACACATAATCCTTCAACAAAATCCCAGCAGAACACACACATTGAAAACCATCAATTATAGCATATAATCTTTCAATAAATTCCAGTAGAACACACACATTGAAACCATCAATTTCAGTATATAATCTTTCAATAAATTCCAGCAGAACACACACATGCATGCTAGCCAACCCCATAATTAAAGTCAGCCCTCTACCATGATTTGTTATTTCCATTTTATTCATTTTTCATTGTTAGATGTTTTGAAATTGGCTTCATTTCATTTCTGTTTCCTTGTTCTCCTAGTTAACTTCAGTTTCCTTCACAGCTAGCTTAGGTTTTAGGTCAATTTTCTTAGGGTTTTCTTCTTCATTTCCGTTTCTGGTCTTAAGGAGAAGAGGAAGGGAGTTTCATGACCCATACCTTTCAACTCTAACTAAGTTTGAGGAAGGTTTGACACTATTCTTTCTCTTCTCCTGCTGGTTCTCCTCCTTCTTCTTCCTCTCACGTTTTCCAGCCCTCTTTTTCCTTTCCTCTAGGCAGCTGTCTAATCTTCTCTCAAGGTCTCATCTTTCCCTCACACATTCACAAAGCACTCTCTACTGGTTTGGTTTAGGTTTCTGTTGTGAAAGAGGAAGGGAAGAATGACATGCAGCTGCTGTTTTGGGAAGAGGATGGATCATCCTCTCTCTCCTCCTTGTATTTATACTCCCTATCAAATGAGGTGGGTTGTTTGGGGGTTGGTTTAGATGTGTTCTTATCCTTGTTTTGGTCTATCTAAAACCGGTTTTACCCCTCCCTCCCAGCTCCTTAAGTTAATTTTTTTTATAAAAAAAAAAGTCGTCGCTGTCGATGCAGAAATCGGCTGCGAAAATTGTGTCGCTGCCGATGCAGAAATCAGCTGCGAAAACTACATCGCTGCCGATCCGGAGATCGGCAGCGAAAACTGAGTCATCGATTCATATATATATATATATATATATATATATATATATATATATATATATATATATTCATTCTCTTGGGTGTTTACACCATCCCTATAATCTTCAGCTTCAATAAATGGAACCGCCACATTTCTTACCATTGATATAGTCTCCTCGACCTTAACAGTGGCCAAAACACCATTGGCAATGTACTTCAAACATTTATGTAGCAATGAGACGAAAGCTCCCTCAGAATGTATCCATGGCCTTCCTAATAGCATACTATAGGAAGGGTGAATATCCATCACTTGAAGGGTTACTAGAAAGACTTATGGACCCACAACTAGTTCAACCTCAATTATCCCTATCACTTGCCTTGGCGAGCCATTGTACGCTCTAGCTATCATCACACTTGGCTGCATGTGTGAGGGATCTACTAGCATTTTCATCCAGCATATGCCTTGGTAACACATTAAGGGCTAAGCCGTTATCGATGAGAACTTTACCGATGAGACAATCTTTGCATGAGACCATGACATACAAGTGCTTGTTATGTCTTGTTCCTTCAGCGTCAAGTTCATCTTTTATGAAATACAAGTAATTGGTAGCATGGATTCTCCCTACTAGATGCTCTATAGTCTTTTGTTCAATATCTTGGGGTTCATAGGCCTCATTTAGTACTTTTTGCAAAGCATTGTGATGCGGCTCAAAGCTGAGTATTAATGACATGATAGAGATCTTGGCATGGGTCTTCTTTAATTGATCCACTATACAGTACTCACTATGCTTCATCAATTTCAAGAACTCATTTGTTTCTTCCTCAGTCACAGGGTTATTTACCTCAAGCTCTTTATCGAGGTTTAACACCTCTTTACCCTTAGGCTTTCTTTGCTTCTCTGATTCTTCAGGTGTGAAACAACGACCACTTTGAGTTAGTCCACTTATCTCATTTTGGAACAATGGCAAGGGAGTTTTGATATTTGAGGTATAACCATAATCTCCATGCATCGCTCCATAGTCTACTTTTTTTGCATATGAGGGCTTAGTTGATACTAATTTCTAGAGCCCATTAGTTGTTGATTGGACTATACACTTCTCCAGATTCTCTATCATCTCTATCTCTTTATTGTCTCTTACAACCTCAATCCTTAGCTCTCCTAGAGTTAGCATTCTTACAACTTTTAATGAAACTCAATGCATTCATCAATGTGATGCCTTTCTTTTTATAGAATGGGCAAAAGTCACTTTCCCCTATGCAGCATTCAATCGATTTTTCTAAGAGTCCAGACTGCACCAATATAAAGTATAGCTTTGTCATGGTCACTTTTAACACCCTCTCTTTGCTACCAATCTCTATGGTACTCACTCAACTACTACCAGCGGCATGTTTAGGTAAAGAGTTTGAATTCATATTAGGTGAATCCTCAAAAGTGACCCATCCAACTTTGATCAGCTACAACACCTTTTTTTTAAAAGCAAAGCAAGCCTCGGTGATATAACCCGCATGATCAGCATGGTATTCACAAGTCACTTTGGAGTTTTACCAGGCAGGGAAAGTTTGTTGCATATGTGGTACAACTCTTTTAAGGTTATTGATAAAGGTGGTAATTGTTCTTCTGGTGGTTGGTTGTCTCTTTTTTGGTAATTGCTTTGGTTATTTGCTAGGAATTTTATTTGATTAGGTTGGTTTAGGATGGAGGATTTGGCAAAGTTGATATTGGTGACTTGGGAGGTAGGTGTTTAGTAGTTTTGGTAGTTTTTGTTTCTCCCTTTGTATCCGCCGTTTAGGTTATTCACCTTATTTTCTTTCGTTTTCCCAACGAAACCTCTCTTCTCTATAGATTTCGCAATTCTCCCACTTTGGATTCCTTGTTCAATCCTCTCAGCAATCTGCATAACATCATAGAAATGTTATATTGAGCTACCCATAAGGTGTTCGTAGTATGGAGCCCTAAAAGTATTAGCAAACAGTGTCACCATCTCTGTCTCTATTAGTAGAGGTTGTACATTGATAGGTTGGTCACGCCACTTTTGAGCATAAGCCCCCACATACTCTTGAGTTCCTTTTTCCATGGTAATCAGACTAGTCCTATCAGGAGCAATCTCAAGATTAAACTTGGATTGCTTTAAGAAAGCCTCAACCAGGTCCGTCCATTTCTTGATCCTAACATTGTCCTGCTCATATACTAGCTGAGGGCCAATCCTGTCAGGCTATCATAGAAGAAGTAAATTAACATTTTATCATCGTGGATAACTTCGGTCATCTTGTTATAGTAGGAACGAAGATGGGTCTTTGGGCATTCGATCCCGGTATACTTAATAAACTCCAACACCCTGAACTTCTTTGGAATTACAATGTTAAACACCAAACATACTTCAGCGGCCCTAACTGGGTCAAATAAATCATTTCCTCCAGCTGCCCTTAACCTCTCTTCTAGCACAGTCCATTTATCATACCGTACATGATTAGACAATCTGACATCCTGTAGATCCTTGGTTGCTAACTCCATTGTAATAGGGATTTGGATGGGCTGAGTGGGATCAAGATGTTACTTATTCAACGTATTTACCCCCGCATTCTGAGGTGCAATAGGGATTTAAGCTATTGGTGGTGCTTCATCGGGTTGAGTAGAAGTTCCCTCTCCATCTCTAGCTTTCAACATTTGCTCGAGCAAACTGGTGAGGTGCGCCACATCATTCCAAACTCCTTCAAGCTCTTTTTGGTACTGAGCTTCTAGTTGTGGCCTTTTCCTTTTCCTTTCAACATTATTATCATTTTCCATCCTTTTCCTTTGTCGACTATTGTGGATTCTAAAAGGGGGCTTATATTTCTCAGTCTGTAGATGCGTGATAACATGACCAAAAGATTGATATCTTCTCCCAAGTGCAGGAGTGTCAAAGTAATAAATAATCCGGCAAGACCGGGGTTGAACCACGTGGAGGTTTACTATATAAATTATAAATAACAACAACACAACAACAATATCAATAATAATAATAATAATAATTAGTAGTAGTAATACTAATACTAATACTAATACTAATAATAACAATAGTAGTAGTAGTAGTAGTAGTAGTAGTAGTAGTAATAGTAATAGTAATAATAAAAAGGACTTTGAGATGTAAAATTAATGTGAGGATTAAACAATAATAAAAACAAATATCAAGGTTAAAGGATCCACTAATGGTACTTCAAACAAGTATAGTATAAACTCTTATTACTCAACTGGAAACCACACACAAAAGAGGTTCCAATCAGATTATAAATTGTCAAGATGATTACATTAATTATCTTATTCGAGTAATGCCAATACTTGTAAATATTATCAAGTATTCATGGTGATAGCTTATGTTAACAACAAATCAAGTTCCTTTCATAGCACAGGTATAGGTTATACCATACGATTGGATTATGAAAGTGCCAAGCATTTGTTCCAAAGGTTGTTCAACACAAATCTAGATTAACCATTTAACAAGCAAGGTATTAAGAGTGAGCAAGATCATAAATATAACACATGTTACTATCAAGCATTAAAGTCCATGTTGAGTTTATACTATACTTATTCTTACACCATTAGTGTAACCTTTTCACCTTGACATAATAGGTTTAGCTAAACATAATGAAAAAAAGAAACATAAATAAACAAGAGAAGAACATAATTATATAAGTAAACAAAAGGAAATGAAAAGCATAAACAAGAGATAAATATAACATAAAATAAAACTTAAACATTACAAAATACTAAGAAGGAGAGCAAGAACATGTCTTGATTTGAACACCAAGATGCCTAAATGTATGGCAAATGCCTTATTTTATGGGTCAAAATTTGCAACTATGGATTTGATGAATAATTGTCGAGTGAGTGGCCACATCTTGACTTGGTAACAATCCTTATCTTCTTGTCTGAACAAAAAATCATTGCTAACATCAGAATTTGAACCACTTTTATCCCTTTCCAGTATCATTTCTTCCAACATTGCCTTGACTTTTCTACTTTTGCTCAATTATATTTGAAGTTTTTCCACTTATCTTCTCAACTCCTCTTCATTATTGACCCTTTTCCTCTAAATAGGCTCTTCTATAATTTAGGGGGATTTGACCTCTACACAAGGCATGGCTGAAGCAGCTAAGTCTCTCCATCTTGCATATCCTTCACTTGCACTTGAATCCCTTAAACCTTCTGTCTTAACCAAAACCAGATGTTTCCAATCTTGTCTGATAATCTCCAAAACTTCTCGTGTGATGGGATCTTTGAACAAACCAAATAATTGAGCAATTCTCATAGTCTTTGGAGTAAACTACATGCCCCTAAGTTGCCTTACCACCAGGGCAGGAGCATAACTCATATAATCTGTAACCCCTACCAATGACACCCAACGTCTTTGCCTACAACTCATAAGGACATTCACTATCGTGACCCATGGAGCCCTCCATTTGAAACCACTACTAGGTAAACCTTCTAGTTTGTCTAACCAGGCTTGGTTGTCTAAATCTCTCCATTTTTCTTCTTCAATTATCCATAATGGTCTTTGGTTAAACCACAAAAAATTATTAAAGACATGTGTTTTCATTTCAATATGGCTAACGATCCAGATATATAGCAACTACGTCCAACATCTCATTGTTCCTTTTCCAGTCCTCCTATAGTGGATAAGTGTCAAAATTGTTTCAGCTAAAATAGTAGCCACCGGATTGACTTGTGTGTTCTCATATTCTATATAAATAGCAGCGGCATCCAAGCTTACCACTCCTATTTAGCTTGGGAACAACATAAGGCCAAATATGCCCAAGGCAATCAATCTCTCCTTTTATGATCCTGACTTCTTTTCCAATTCAATTTCTAGAATCTTTACATTTCAGACCGGTAGCATTCTTTTCCAAACTTTTCCAAGTTGGAGATTCTGAGTAGCTTTGACAATTCAGGAATGATCTTGTGATATCTTAAAGGAAAATAAATCCTATATAGAGGGTTTGGAAACTTAGTCAACATCCCATATTCCTCTATAATGGGACATAGGTTTATGCTCCCAAAAGAAAAACATTGGTAGTCTAGATCCCAAAAGTGAATTAGAGCTCACACAGCTGGGCTTAAAACTTCTATCTTTGCAATCTTCATCAGGCGTCCGTATTTTCTAAAAATGCATCCTTATCCACATTTTGAAAGTAAGCCGTTAACTTGTTCACCTCATTCATAATGCAATTCAGGTTCTTGATTGGTGATAGCTTTTTACCATCACTTTTAAGGCAGTCTCCTTCAGTCAATTGTGACATATCAGAATTTTTCCCATATTCTATGATGGAAGATTTAGCTATGGTGGCCATTTCATTCACAAGTCCTGCAATTCAAGATGCCTTGGGGTTAGACATGTTTTGATGCAAAAGATATTACGGAGCATACACCCTAAGGATAGGTTCTAGCTCCTTTACAAGAGATATAGGGTAGGTTTACTACTTGGTCTCTAAAAAGGGTCTCTTGTTGTCCTAGTGATCACCCTCGTAAAGGCAATATAGGGGTTCAGCAGATAGTGGGATGGCACGTGTACCAAACACTATCAGTCTAAACACTTAGCAAAGAGTTGGGGTTTACACAAACTTAAACCTTGACTCAAGTCAGAAAAGAAGCTGTTAATCCCTCATTTAACTTATAATGTAATGTGTGTGCCCTTAAAAAGATAATAATAATAAAGTGATGAATGACTATATCATGTATGACATAACATAAAGATGCATGCTAAAGCTTTAAAAAAGAGTATCATTCACAGTAAAAAAAACAACAACACATAGCATATTAAAAAAAATTCTAAGCCTAGTCCAAGGATCCATAGTGGAGTAGACATCCTGTTGCACCCTAGTGGCCGAGAACGGCGAACCTCGATTGATTTTGGTTTTTTTGTGTTGTGAATATGGGAGTCACCTCCTAATATTATGGTCACTAAGAACCCTAACTGGTCTTTCAGAGATTCTAAGGTAAGGGACTAGTTATGTAAGGGAAAGATATTATCACTCCTAGAACACCTTATCTAAGGTAAGCTGCTTGGTGTTTGGTTTACCTTATAATTGATATGGTGTTGGTGTTCTCTTAATTATTTTTCCTAGGATAGGTTTGCTATGATGAATGAATTTGGGTTCAAAGTCTAAAAGCAAGAACCCTTGGCCCATATGAATCATACCTTTAAATATGTCTACAAAGTGCCAAGGAGAACCGATGCAAATCTCTTAAAATTTGTGTTTGATTCAAACTAAATTTATTAAGATAGAAATCCAAGGAGTTTCCATATGCTTTAAAAACTCATTTTTCCTATAGTATTTTAAGAGTTTTATGATTTGTAAATCACAAGTAGGAGGGACAAAAATTTAGAAATCTAAGGATATTCAGGGCGTTTTAAAAGCCTACTTTGCCTTATTGTTTCATACTCTCACAGCTCATAAACCGTGGAGTCAAAAATTAAAATGTCCTCAATTATAATCAAGGCTTCTTTCAAGGATGTGTGATGACTTATTATTCTTAGAAAATTATTTTGGATATTTACCACTTAGGGTTTCTTTATCCAAATATTAATAGTGAATAATAACAAGTTATTCCCGATAATATTTTGGATATTCATCCCTTTGGGATTTCTTTATCCAAACATTAACGGTGAATAATAGATGAATTCCCCCCAAAATAAGATTTTTTTATTTTTTTGAATATTGGGCAATACTCTTCGGAATTTTACGAACATGTTGTAAAATCCAGAATGAAAATAATTTTTTGTTGTGTTTAAGAAATCCATGCCAAAACACATTTTCAAAACTTCAAATATTTGTTTTTTATTAAAAAATGTTCAAAACATGTCAGGGAATTGGTTGTATGCAACACAAAAAAAAAAAACATTTCTTATATATATGTGTGTGTGTGTGTGTGTGTGTTTGTGTGTGTGTGTGAATATTTGTCACAATGCATCGAAAACCGGGTATTCTAAATGTGAGATTGATATTTTTTTTTTAACAATATAAAATATAGCCTATCTCAGAGCAGAATAGGTTTATATAGCCTAATCACTACTCTTATAAGGAAAGATTCAATGCAGTAATTCTAAGATGCAAATCATTGCTGAATTGCAGTAAAAAAACACTAAAAGGAAACTGAAATTTTTTTATTCCTATTCTGATTTCAGCAATTTGTTTTCAGTGCTCAAAGGGTGGTACAACTCCTTTATTTCATTCCTTAGCTGGCACCGTGAGGCACCAACTGTTTCCTTTGGACTGAGGTAGAAAAAAAAAAGTGGTATGCAGCACTCAAATCAAGCAAAAGAAACATGGAGACCAATAGGAAATTGCAGAGAAAAGGAAAGAAATCAGATGGGTAGGGGTGCATGCTGCAAATTCTTATTTTCCTTATTTGGTGTGGTAGAAATCATGTCATTTTATGATGATCCAATCCCCTCTCCAGCTTCTTAAAACCCAACCAGTATCCTTGTAGTTTCACCTTCAATTAAATCTCTCATTTTAGCACTTTTCAATTTAATCCTTAGCCCAAAACAATCCTTCAAATTGGCCTGTAATCCCTCGAATCAAACCTATGAACTTGGACTAAACTCTTCTCACGACAGAATTCTCTGCTTTCACATTAGATATTCAAATGGGAATATCTTGAGCTTCAGATATCAAAATTAGGAGATTAAAAAAAATCATCTACCCTTATGTTGCATGTGACCCTCGCGGTGTCGGCAGGCAATTTTTTCATTCTGTTAGATTTGATGGGTTCGTTAGAGTTGCCACCTAGTATTTAATTAAGGGCTACTAGGAAACCCGAATGTACTGGTCTTGTTAGAGATTCACAAGTAAGGGACTGGTTGTGGTTAGGGAAGGTATTAACACCCCTAACACACCCTACCTAAGGTAAGCTGCTTTGCAGCTTTGATGTGTTAAGGAAGTTTTTAAAATTTTATCTTTTCATCGGATACTAGAAATACGACTTACGTATAAATTCATAATTCTAGACCATGAGCAAATCAAAATATTAAATTCTTCTTTATTCTTTGCAATTTTATAATAAAAAAATAAAATAAAAGCATCCATAAAACAAATATAAACACACACATACACTTTTACCATATTTTTTCTTTTTACATACACACTACAATTGTAAAAATTCAACAACTAAACAAAAATTACATTAAACAACTTAAAAATCCATAACAGTGCTGGGAAGCCTTCTGGAACCGTGGTGACGTGTTGCTCCACGCGCCCCAACACTGGTGGCACATGGGTTCACGCACCATCGCCGATGATGGCAACAAAAACCGGTGGATTGGGAATGTCTTCCTCTTCTTTGTCTCCCTACATCGGCGGTGACCTACAAAACAACTGAAAACACAACAGGCTGTTTATTTTAATTTTTTTCTTTGTTTTCACTATGTTCTTCTTTCTCTTCTTGTCCGTCCTCTCTCCTTTTCGGTTTTTTTTTTCTCCTCTTCAAGTGGCAGGTCATAACGGACGCAAACAAGGCTGGCTTCGGACTGGTGTTGTGGTCATCGCTATTAAGTAGGTGGGAGTTGTTGTCCGGTCGGCGAGTTTCGTTAAAAGTGGAACTGGGTTCGTCATTGCTGCTGTGTGTGGGCTCCTACTGAATGAAGAAGGTGGACCGATCTAGGATCTGTTGACGCCGCTATGTCGGGCTATTATCGGTCAGTTATGGTGGAGAACATCAACTACTTTAGAGTGGAGCTACCAAAGAAGGAGGCGGCTTAGGAAGAAGAAAGAAGAAAATGAGGTTGGTTTAGGTTTCTCTCCGGGTGCAGGAGGTCTGGTGAGATGAAGGAAAAGGGAGCAGCAGCTGGAGGGTGGAAGTTAGGCTTGTGTCCGGTGGCCGAGGAAGAAGAAAATCAAAAGGGAGGGGTTCTGTGTTGTTGGCTAAAAAAGGAGACAAGAGGGTTCAAAGATGTTGGTTTTGGGAGATGGCCATGGAGAGGGGGGTTGCAGTGAAGGGAGAAGAAGATGGTGAGCAGTGACTTAGGAGAGAAAATGAAAGCCATTTGGGGGGGTGCGGTTGCATTTAGGTAGAGATGGATTTTAGGGTTAGGTTTCCCCTATTTTTTTGTATTTTTCTTTCAAAATTGCCCCCCGTTTTTGTGTGTGTTAAAGACCAGTATTTATAAGCAAAAATTTTGCTAGGTTTCCAAACTTGGTCCCTTAACTTCTTTTTTTGTAAATTTTGATTTTTCTTTTTTTTTTTTGGATTTTTCTTATCAACATCACCTTGAATGAAGAAAATTGGTGATTTTGAAAAATAACGCGTTAAAAATCAAACGCGTTCCCAAGATCTTTGAAAATTTAAATTCTTTTGAGATGATGCTAAAAATGACGCAAATATATAAAAAAAAAACATATTTTTTTGGATTTTCATTGTTTTTTCTCTATTTTTTAGATTTTTCTGAAAATTTATCAAAACATGGGTCAAAAATTGGGTAGCAACAGATGCCCCCTCTTTACAATGCTTATAAAGCAAAACTCCTCAATGTTTTGCATATTAAGCTTTGAAAAGAAAACTTGTCTTCCTAACTTGATGAATGATCCACTCATCTAAAGACCTGCCTCTTTACAAACTTGTCTTCCTCTTTTAACGAGAACCCAAAAGAATGTGTGTAACTCGGTCAACTTGAAATCCCATCTGGCGATTCCCTTTAACCAAAGCTACCTGAGATCCTATCTGGCGATCTCCTCGAACTAGAACCAAAGAATGTGTGTAGCTCGGTCAACCTGAAATCCCATCTGGCGATTCCCTTTAACCAAAGCCACCTGAGATCCCAACTAACTTGTCGTACAAGGCTCATTATTGTAAGCTCAATGTTCTTCTCCATGGATTTCTCTTATCTTGTCAAATCAGATTGTGAAAAGAAATTTATTGGGATCAATAATGATGTTCATTTTGTCACCTATATTCATTGATGAATTGCGCCTTTGAGCTCCAAAACAAATGGTCCCACAGTCAGTCTTGGTGGTGTGCATCTTTCTAACATTATTTCAAATGTATCTATGTGATAACATCTGTCATAGCCATGTTTCAAAGGGTAACCCCAAGATGAAGATATAAAGTTGTCCCTCGAATGCAGTGTTGTTTCCAATTATTGTTGGAGTTCACTAGATCATGGAATGTTTTTGAACAATATTACTCCCAGTTGATCTGAACATGTTCATTCCTCTGCCTATAATCAAGAAGTTCATAACTTCAATGGATTTTGACGACTCCTCATCTTATTCTTTCTTTGCACCCCAGCTAATCTGAATGTGCTCGTTCATTGATTATCTTGCTTTGAACCACATTGTCCTTCGTTCACCGATTCTTTATTTAATCACCTTTCTTTGCCCCCTAGCTGAGCTGAATACTGTTTGTTTTCCTTCTCAGAGTCCACTGTATTGCCCCACGGTGTCTCAACTTTTCAAGGAATGTTGAGAAGAGTTGATGTCATTTCGGTCGAGGATTTTGCAGACTCAATCGATGTTCTTCTTTGTTCTACAATTTTTCTTGTTCTGGAATCAAATCTCATATTTCAAAGGTCATGTCTATTCAAGTCTAATTGTTAAAATGAAATCAAAGAGATGTCAATTTTGGAAAAGATCTTTTGAAAATCAGGCTTTCTAGTCAAAGACCCAACACACATCATTCAATATATTCCTTTGATTGTCTTGTATTTTGAAAATAGAAATTGACCCGTTGTAAGATTAAAATGGTTTTTTCCATGGTTCTTTGTGTCAGTTTTAATCTTTGATCATGTGTATATCAATTGATGGTCTATGAATAAGGTGACCTTCTGTTAATTTCAAAGAAAACAAAAGGCTCAAGTCAAAACTTAAGGACTCGTCAAGAAAGATTAGTTTCTTTTTCTTAACACCAAATTTGTCAGCATGCATAATAACCAGTAGGCAGTGGCGGAGTCAGAGTTTTTTCAATAAGGGGGCAAATTATTAACAAATACTATATTATATAGATATGCATTAGAAATCAATTCAAAGCATATATAATAATTCATATCAAGTAAAATTAATTTAAAAATACATTCAAAATGAAAAAAACTTACATTATAATTGTTGCCTTCGAGTTTTCATATTTTGAAACCGCTTCATAATAGCTTCATTATTAATCTTATCGAAGATATCTTTCTCAATGTATACAACCAAACTATCATTCATCCACTTATCTCCCATCCTATTCTACAATCTACTCTTGACAATATGCATAGCAGAAAAAACTCTCTCCACTGTAACAGTTGCAACTGGTAGAAGTAATGATAATTTGATGAGCATATATACTAATGGAAATATCAAATTCTTCTTTGTTTTTACCATTTTCTCTGCAAGACTAGCAATACCTTCAATACCAGAGAACTCATCATCACCACATAGATCAATAATATATGTATCAAGTTGGTCACCAAGTACCATAAGATCCACTATAGAGGCTTCACTGGGATAAAGAACAGCAAGGTGAAGAAGCTTTTCTTTATTGAAAGTAGAGAAAGAGTCACTTGGGTTTAAACATGCCGCATAAAGAAGTAACTTTGTACTTGTCTCAGTAAAATGATCATCCAACTCAGTAAGTTGCATGTCAATGATATTGTTAAACAATTCATAATGGAAATGGTGTAGGTTTGTAATCCCTTGAGATTTTCACCTTGAAAGCCCACAAAGCTTGTACTCATCATCCATGTTTAGAATATCAATATCATGTTTGATACAAAAAGATGACACTTCTTCCAATAAAGATTCCCAATCATTCTCTCTCATCATTTTGAATTGTTCCTTTGATGTTTTCAATAAACTCATAGCATTTTCTATGTCTTGATCTTTTCTTTGTAATGCTTGTGAGAACTCATTAGTAACTGCCAGTATCCTTCTCAAACAATGAAGCATCAATACAAATTAAATGATTCCATAATATATGTTAAAACAACTGCTTATGTTCTCTGTTCTGAGTTCATCCCATCCTCCCTTATAATCTCAAGCACATCAAGAACTGATGAAAACATTGCAAGTAGATGAATAATTGTAATATAGTGGGAGCCCCAACGGGTGTCACCATACCTTCTAAGAGAAGTTTCTTGATTCAAGCCTCGTCCACTAGAAATTTCTCCATTTTCAACTCCTTCAATAATTCTAGCATATTGTTTTTCTCTAATCACCTCCATCCTTTTGCATGATGCTCCAACTATGTTTATAATGCTAGAAATAAAATTGAAGAGATCTTCAACTTCATTATGCTTCTTTGTAACAGCCACGAAGTTTATGAGCAAAACAATGTACATAATATGCACTTGGATTGCTATTTAGAATAAGTGCTTTCAAACCATTGAATTCACCTCACATGTTACTAGCTCCATCATATCCCTGACCATGCAATCTTAATATGCTTAGCCCATGTTTAGAAAACAAAGCTTCAATAGCTGCCTTGAGTGAACTAGTAGTTGTATCTCGCACATGTTGAATGCTAAGAAAATGTTCAATTATATGTCCATTGTTGTCTACATATCGTAGAACAACAACCATTTGTTCCTTGATTGATATGTCACGTGACTCATCAATTAAAATTGAAAATAATGAGTCACCTAGATCTTTGATAATCACATTTGTAATCTCCTCTACAGCAACTTGAGTAATGTCTTTTTGAATATCTGGAGAAGTCAATTTGTTATGTCTAGGAGCTTCACTGAAAGTAACTCTTTTAATAGCTTCATTATTTCTGGAAAGAAAATGCAAGAGCTCTAGATAATTTCCTTGGTTGCTTGAACATTCACATTCATCATGGCCACGAAATGGAAGTCCTTGGTGCAAAAAAAAATGAGCACACTCTATTGAAGCATTCAATCAAGTTCGATAATCACTTTGAGTCTTTACTGTCTGCTCAGATAACAAAGTCATGATACTTTGTTTTTCATTCATCAAATTCTCACATTTTATCCGAGCTATATTGTGACTACTATTAGACTTTCCAATATAAAGATCAAATCTTTCCTCTTTTTTTCCAATTTGAAAACCCATCTCCCACAAATGAATCAACACCCCCTTTTGACTTGAAGAGATAACAATACAAGCAAAAGGAAACATCTTTGGCTATGATGTACTCTAACCATGTTGGGTATACACCAAACCAAGCCGGATTAAAGCGTCGTAGTGTTGATATATTCCCAAATTGTTTTTGAGGAAAATCACAGTGTGAAGGTTGACAAGAACCTTTTTGTAGATAAGCTCTTTGGATTGCATCCTTATCATTTATATGGTATTCATAAATTGGTCTTCTTAAGCCAGGGTCAGCAAGGAGAGTGTCGGGGTTGATTTCAATATGACTTTTCTTTGAACTTGATTGAGTTACATGACTTGAAGCTTTGATTGACTCTTCATCCTCAAGGGATTTACGCTTGAAATAGTTGTCTAGTGACATGTTAATTTAATATGAACCTGCTGAATTTTTTTGATCATCATTAGTGTCTACATAATACTTAACACAACTACATAATAATTCACTGTTAAATAAAAATTAGTTGAGTTACACAATAATTCTAAATCTTCCATATGAAATTCATAGCAAAATACACATCAATTCATCAAAATCAAAACCTATTTTAATTCATATCTATATACATATAATAAGTATGTTCTTTAAATTATACTTAATTATTTCTAGATATTTAATTGAGGAGCAATGCCTAGTGTATGTGTAAGAAAAAACAATTCCTGAAAAACATGTTTTCTACTTGATATTTTACTTACAAACAAGTCATATGAAAATATTAAATTTCAGTAAACTATTCTGCCAATGCAAGAGATGTCAAGAATAGTGGTTTTGCATGAATATTAATTTATTCCTTTACAATAAGAAAAGAAATATTTAATTGATTAGATTAGTAGATTTAAATATTTATTTTGAACATATTTATATCAAAACCCATAAATTATCATAAACACTAATATTTTAATAACTAATTATAAAAGAATAAAATTAAAATTAAACAATGAAATAAATAGAAAAAATAAAGAAAATTTACCTAAAATATAAAGCAAAAGGCAAAAAAGATTAATTGCTTACCTATACTTGATGAGAAATTTGCATACAAGAGAGGAAGAGAACAACAGCTCATGAAAAGAACAAAGCGGCAAAGCAACTCATGAAAAGAACAACACGGCAAAGGCAGGGAACAAAAAATACTCTTTGTTAGTTAGGGATTCCATATTTTAAATCCGGTACTGACACGACCAAAAGCTTAATGTTTTTTCCCAAGTGCAGGAGTGTCGAAGTAATAAATAACCCAGCAAGACCAGGGTCGAACCATAGAGAGGTTAATTGTATAAATTATAAATAACAACACAACAAATAACAACACAACAACTACAACAACAATAACAATAATAGTAATAGTAATAATAATATTAATAATACTCAGTACGTAGCGTTGTTATACCTGAGAATGATCTCAAAGATCAGGTCACAGGTTTCCAGCCTATATACTGATTTTATAAAAAAGATCAAAGAGATATATTATATAATATAAACAGGTTTCTATTGTGAATGAACAAGGCAAGACCAACAATGTCAGGATCCTTGATCAAACACAAAGCATACTTAATGTACATAAAATATAACAAGAATGTAATAGTAGTAGTAGTAGTAGTAGTAATAAAAATAAGAGGAAGAAATTAATAAGAACTTTGAGATGGAAGATTTATGCAAGGATTAAACAATGATAAAAACAAATATCAAGGTTAGAGGATCCACTAATGGTACTTCAAATAAGTATAGTATAAACTCTTATTACTCAATTGGAAACCACACATAAAGGAGGTTCCAATCAGATTATAAATTGTTAACATGATTACATTAGTTATCTTATTTGAATAATGCTAATACTTGTAAATGTTGTCAGGCATTCATGATTATAACTTATGTTAACAACAAATCAAGTTCCTTTCATAGCTCAGGTGTCGGTTATACCATACAGTATGGGCTATGAAAGTACCAAGTATTTGTTGTACCAAGTGTTACACAACATAAATCTAGATTAACCATTTAACAAGCAAAGTATTAAAAGTGAACAAGATAACAAATATAAAACATGTTAGTATCCAACATTAAGGTCCATGTTAAGTTTATATTATACTTATTCTTACACCATTAGTGTACCCTTTTCACCTTGACATAATTAACTTAGCTAAACATAATGAAAGAAGGAAACATAAATGAACAAGATAAGAACATAAATGAGAAAGAAGTTAACTAAGTAAAGGAAAGGAAATGAAGTGCATAAACTTGATCTTAATGAAAGCAAGATATAAGCAATACAAAGAGAGAAAGCAAGAGCATGGTCTTGATATGAAAATCAAGATGCCTCAATACATGGTAAATACCTCCTTTTATAGGCCAAAATTTAGAACTATTGATTTGTTGACTAATTGATGAGTGGGTGGCCACATCTTGACTTTGGTGACAATCCTTATCTTCTTGTCTGAACAAGACGTCATTGCTAACATCATAATTTGCCCAGAATCCTCAGGAATTTCTAGGAAATTTTCTTAGCTTTCCAACAAAAAAAAGATGAGGTCATTTGGACTTCTAGAACTCAAGATATGGGCTGAACACTGAATAGTGTCTAGGTTGCAGGACAGCTTCGGACTTCTTCGTTGTTCCTATAATTTGGACTTCAAAACAGCCTTTCTAAATCTTAGGTTCCCATGAAAGTTGTAGGCCTATGTCTTACCTTTCCATCCATATAAAATGGACCTAAATCCGAGATCTAGAGCTCCAGATATGATCCAATTACCGAGCAATGTTCCAGTTTGGACTGCACCAGCATCTCTTTTCTATGTTTGGCCATCTCTTTGTCCTTTCACTTTCAATACTTAAAATTATCAATCAATCCTTTCATGTATGTGATAGGCTTGCATTTAAGATGAGCATTTACCATAAATTAAGGTATCTTATAGTATCAAACTTGTTATTATAAAACATGCTTTAGTTAAGGAGTTATTGATACTTCAAGTGCAAAATGATGATATAAAACCTTGATAAACATGCACTTTTAAGTATTAATCACACCTCCCAACCAGCTTATTACTAGTCCCTAGTAATCAAAAGCGTTAAAATAGAGAAACAATTTGCAAGTTCCACAAAGCAAGGCATTCATCATTCAACTTTCATTAATCTATCCAAATAAACAAACTCTCATTAAATTTATATTCCTACTTTATATTTCTTAAACAAGATATTCATAAACCTTCTTTTTATGTGCTCAATATATGAAAACATAGATGATGGGGCTTTTGTTGGAAGAAAACAATATTATGTTCAAATGTTTAAGGTGAAGTTCCTTGGGTTGGGATTATTATTATTTTTTTCTTTTTCTTTTTCTTTTTTATTTATTTATTTATTTATATGCACATACAACTTAAAACACAATGTATCTTTAACCCATGTAACGAGTTTTTGGCTAATGACTCCCAGACCAGTTGGTTTTAGGGCATTAGGTGTTGAGACACCCCTACGAGCTTAATAACTCGGGTTGCAGATACTGATACGTAGATAGTGCAATGTTTGATTTCCTTAAGCTTTTCCCCTTAACCCATGTAACAAGCTTTGAGCCAATAACTCCCAAGTCAGTTGACTTTAGGGTATTAGGTGTTAAAACACCCCTTCAGGCTTAATTGCTTAGGTTAGGGAGGCTACGAAACCAAACTTATCTAATTTTTATTATCATCAATAGTATCTTCTTTTTTTTTTTTTGCAAATTATATACCATCCCTTTCCCTTAGTTGTTACCTTCAACTAAAGAACATAAATAATGTAATAATCCAACGTGCAACCCATAATCATATGTTAAAGTGTGTGTGTGAAAATGAAGGTTTAAGGATACTTGTTAAATGAGTATATGAAGCAGAATCAAGTGATAACAATGCGAGAGTTTGTAAATCTGAATATTTCAAGAAGTATTATGATAGACCTTGGTAATGATACTTACTAAGATGCGTCTCTAGAGTCAACAAAATTTCCTCCTTACTCTGCCATCCTAATAAGGATACTTACTAAGATGTGTCTCAAGAGTTAATAAAACTGACTCCATACTCTGCCATCCTAATAACAATTTTGTCAAATAGCAAAAACAATTAGCAAGTTAGTTTTTTTTTTTAACTACTACCCTCTCCCCCCAACCAAAACGAGACATTGTCCTCAATATCCTAAGGTAGAAAGATAGAGTATAGAAGACATCACCTGAAACAGCGAACACTAACAAACCTGAAACACACTTAAGCAAATATAAGAAGTAACCAAACAAAATAATATGCTATTAATAAAACCAAAAGACACAGGGTTTCACAAATGAAGGCTCAAATCTAATCTAAGCTTTTCTGGCTTTCCGTAGTTGACCAATCTAGGCGACTCATGCAGGGATCAATGACAGGGATGAAAGATTGTAGTTGGTCAATCAATTGTTCAGCAGTAGCAGCAGAGATTATGATTCGTCGTGCCGAAGATGTTAGAAATTCCTGTTCCACAGCTTGATCAAGAAAAGACAACAAATTATCATAGAAACCATTAACATTTAACAAACCTATAGGTTTATGGTGAATGTGCAGTTGGGCCCATGATGAAATATGAAATTATCTCTTCCAATGTGCCCAGACCACCTGGTAAGGCAATGAAGGCATCAACATGGCTAAACATGGCGTTCAGTCGATCAGACATTGTAGGGACCTGTAGTTCCTCTCCAATTGTTTTTCCAATGATGTCCCCATTTGCTAAAGCTTTGGGGACAACCCCCAAAACTTGACTGCCTCCTAAAAATGAAGCCATTGACACACCTCCCATTAACCCAAGGCTGCCTCCCCCTAGATTTTCCAAATAACGGCAGAAAAATTTACCTCAAACGAAAATTTGAAGACATAGTTTTAGAGGTAGTCAATTTGTTAGGCTTGGGAAAAATCAGTCAATGCAGAGTAACTGATGGGGGTTTTAAATGGAAGGTCATTGAAGCCAGAATGAAGAAGAATATAGAGGAAGGAAAGTTGGGGGATGAACGATACAGGTTAGTGGCTTTCGCCATCTTTGGGCTAGTATTATTTCCATTCGAAATTGGAGTCATCAGTTTAGAAGTTGCAAATGTCTTCGTTGAATATGAGTATGACCGAATTAATCCTTCTTCAGCAATTTTGGCTGAAACTATGTTGTCACTTAACCATTGCAGAACGAATGGAAAAGGAGCCATGAGATGTTGTAGCCCTATGTTGTATTTATGGATTGTTAGTCATATTGAAACGCTAAGAGACATCTTCAATAACTTTGGTGGTTTGACCTCCGACCATTAAAGGTTACCATAGAGGAAACTTGGAAGAATTGGGATGAGACGGTTTGGATAGACAAGTATGCTGCACTACCTCAAAGCAACTTCAAATGGAAAGCACCATAGATGAATGACCCTATCTGCACAATGAGTTATAGAAGCAAGACATGGGTCCCCTTGATTGGTGTAACCGAATACATCAATTATGCACCTGCACTTGTAGCAAGACAATTAGGTGGGATGCAGTATGTACCAAGGACTCTGGGCTTAGCAGATTTCACAGGTTTTTTCAAGCATCAACCATTCCTTGAAGAGATAAAGCTTATCCAACAAGATTGGAAAAAGCCCCTGTTAGTAAAAAAGGAAGAAGGAAGCAGATTTGAATCGTCATGCAACCAGAGTTATACAAGTTGGAGAAATCAAGAGCTTTTTGAAGTTGTAGCACCAAAATCAGCAACAGTACAACAAAAAAGGAAAATGATTGGTGATGAGGAAGAGTGGAGAGAGCAACTAGAAAAATGTATAGTTGATCTCAGTAAAAGCAAAGCGCAACAACAGCTCCTGGAAAAGCAGTTGGATGAAGAAAATACAATGAGGAATTTCTTGAACCAACAGTTGGAAAACAAAGATAAGTAGTTGAAAGAATGGCAGAAAAGGGCCGAGGTAGCTGAGGAAATAACAAAAGGGGTCCAGAATGAGTTAAGGAATCGCATAAATGAATATGATGAGTTAGCTAACAAGAATGGGCTTATTGAAAAAGAATTGGCCAAGATTAAGAGATTGGCAAGAGGCAAAATGAATGATGATAAATAAAGAAACATTCTTATAAAGAAGTTAGAAGATGAGAAGGAAAAGAATCGGCTAGTTGAAATTGACATAGAAGAAGAAAGAAGGATCAAGGCTAAGTATATAGTACAACTTAAGGAAGAAAGAAGCGCAAGGAAAGCCACTGAGTCTGATATGAGAGATTACCAGAAGAGAGCTGAGTCTTTGAAAAGACTAAGAATAGATTTGTAATTTGAGCTTAAAGTACAAGAAGAGGAGTTGAAGGAGTTGAGGAGCCATTACTTCGAGATGGAAGAAGATTTTAATGAGATTAAACAAGAACGCAAAGAATGTCAGGATTATATTGACAGCTTTGCAGTTCAGATTAACTCCAAAATAGCCGAGCTAGATATCAAGAGAGAAGAGCTACAAAGGGCAATAGATAAGATGACACAGTTGGAGGCAATGGTCCGAGTATTGGAAAGAAGTAATGAAGCCTTAGGGAACAACAATGAAGTGATAATTGCTGATAACACCTGGTTCCATGATAAAATAAGATGTATGACAAAACAAGTCGAGCAAGTAACCCGCCATGCGGAAAGGCTGCATTAACAAGCCACCTAAGTTGGAAATGATGTTACAAAGTATCGAGAGTACATGGGGGATGTCATCTCTTTTATTGGGGACTTAGCTAATGGAGGAAATGTCTTTTAGGGTAGTGATGTATAAGGCCTTTTCTCTATTCTTTTGATTTGTATAAGCTACTTTTATTTATAAGAAAGGCTATGACTTTTTTGCTTTCTAATGTACTTTTGGTAACCGACCATGATAAGAACTTGGCAAACATTCTTTTACAGCAATCAGTTCGACTCAGAAATCTTGCCTAAAGGATTATGAAGGTCATGGATCAGTTCTAAAAAAAAAAGGCATCGCATATTCATTGCATTTTCATCACGTATTTTGTTTATAATTTATCATGTGCAAAACCAGATCATGAAACATAGGTCCCCCCTCCAAAGTCTATCACACTCGGCTAAGATCAAGAATGGAGAATGAGGAAAGAGCTCGCTTAGAGTCACATTATTAGAATGAGTTGGAATTTGTAAAGAATGAAGTTGCTCGCAAGACCAATCTTCTTGAGCAACTTCTAAAAGCCAAAAACAGGGAGGGAACGTCTATAACCAATCATGGGAGCACCAATAGCTCATATCCAAGGGACCTCTCAAAACTTAGGGGCAGATTCAACGGCAGAACAACACTTTGTACCTATCACCTCTATTCCGCCAAGTCAAGCTCCATTCACCGTCGATTTAACAACAGATGGACCTCCCGGAAATAGGTCCACTCATAATGTGAACTACAACAAGTTGTCAGCTTTAAAAGAAAGATTAAGAGCAGTTGAGGGTAATGATTGGTTTGATCCTATACGAGCAGCAGAAGTGTGTTTGGTATCAAACTTCATAGTACCAAAGAACTTTAGGATACCAAAGTTTGTCAAATACACTGGATTGGAATGTCCAAACACTCACCTTCAATCTTACTACAATAAAATGACTGAAGTGATTTATGATGATAAGCTGTTAATCTATTTTTTCCAAGATAGTTTGGCGGGATCTACCCTAAGCTAGTACATGAGGCTAGACAATGTTAAAGTTAAGAAATGGAAAGATTTGGTGGAGGCCTTTCTTAAGCAATACAAGTTCACTATGGAAATTGCTTCGGATAGAACAAGCGTATGTCAATGGAAAAGAGGAGCCAGGACTCAGTAAGGGCTTACGCGCAAAGATGGAGAGAAGCGCAACACATATCCAACCCCCTTTGATAGAGACAGAAATGGTGAATTTATTCGCCAATACCTTCAGGGCACCTTACTATAAGCATCTAATGGGCAGCACATCTCAACATTTTTATGATGTTGTACATGTGGCAGAAAGGATAGAGCAAGGGATTAAAGCTGGGCGTATAGCGGAACTGTTAGAGAAGAAAGGTTTTATGGGAAGGAAAAGAGAAGGTGATATTAACATCTTAGAAGGCGGGTATAAAGGCAAGAAAGTAAATTACCAAGACATACAAATGCCCATCCCTCATTCTACCAACATAAATTTTGCTAAACCTTTTCAAAACAATCGAACAAATTACCAACCAAACAACTACCAAAGGCCAAATACAAAGTATCCTTCGAAGCAGTTGCCACCCTTACCCATGCCTTTAAAAGACTTTTATGCTAAACTATTGAGCATAGGGCAAATAGCTCTAATTCTTTTACCACCAATTAAACCACCATTTCCCATATGGTACAAACCAGAATTAACTTATGAGTATCATGCTGGTAACCCGGGACATGGAATTGAAACTTATTATGCTTTGAAAAGAAGGTTGCTAGAACTTATCAAGATGGGGTAGTGGGTGTCCTTTGAAGATATGCCCATTGTTAATTTCAATCCTTTGCCTAAACATGCTATAAGTGGAGTGAGCATGGTAGAAGTCGGGAATCAAAGTAAAGGGTTGAAAGTGTCTATGAAGAAGTTGCATGGTATGTTAGTACAGTCAGGGTTCCTAAAGATGAATAATGAGCATAATCTAGAAGGGAGTTATTTTTGTGAGTTCCATGAAGAGGAGGGGCATCATATAGATGATTGTATGGAGTTTCGCAAAAAAATTGAGAAAATGATGACCATAGGAGAATTGAGGATTGAAACCATGGAGAACGGGGACGAAATAAGAATGATGGAAGGCCAGGACAGGTTGTCAGAAGTGTGTAGAATTCAACCAACGAGTAATGGGCCGCCAAAGTTAATCTTAGTTAAACCTTCCTATACAAAGAGGAATCACAATGCAATGCCTTATAACTATGGTTATGCCTCTAATAGGGGGACCCCTATTCCTTTGTTCCAAACCAAGGTTGGTGGGCTGACTCAGAGTGGCTGGTGCTTCATACCCGAGGAGTTAAGAAAAGCAAAGAGTAAAGAGGTAGTAGACTTGAGCAAAGAACTGGAGGTTAATAAACCAGTAACTGAAGAGGAGTCACATGAATTTCTAAAGTTGATAAAGCATAGTGAATATTGCATAGTAGATCAATTAAAAAAAAAAACCCAGCTAGGATCTCTCTTATGTCTTTAATACTCAACTTTGAACCACATCGAAACGCATTGCAAAAGGTATTGAATGAGGCATATGTACCCCAAGACATTGAACAGAAAACCATGGAACATTTGGTGGGGAGGATCCATGCGACTAGTTATCTATACTTTACAGCCGACAAGTTAGATGCTGAAGGAACTGGACATAACAAACCCTTGTACATCACCACTAGGTGCAAGGATTGCCTTATAGGAAAGGTGCTCATCGATAATGGCTCGGCTCTTAATATGTTGCCAAAACACATGCTAAAAGAAATGTTGGTTGATGAATCTCACATGATGCCTATTACCATGATGGCAAAAGCATATGATGGCTCACCATGACAGATAATTGGGATTTTGGAAGTAGAGTTATATGTGGGACCACAAATGTTCTTGGTGACATTTCAAATTATGGATATCCACCCTTCCTATAGTATGTTGTTGGAAAGACCTTGGATTCATGCAGCTAGAGCAGTAACTTCCTCGTTACATCAATGTTTGAAATACATCATGAACGGGATGTTAGTAACCGTCAAAGCTAAGGAGACGGTATCCATGATCAAGAATGTGGTTGTACCATTCATTGAGGCAGAGAATTGCAATGATGAATATAGCCATACTTTCAAGATTGTGAACACTGAATGGGTGCCTGAAAACACAGTGATAAGAATGCCAAGGATCTCGAAAGCAGCGAGGATGGCCGCTCAAGGTTTTCTGGAGCGTAAGATTCCATTTCAGCATAACCCCATCACCGAAAATCCAAAAAGGGTTAATCTAATGAAATATGCTAATCAAAGATTTGGGTTGGGGTATGAGCCCAAAAAGAAAGATCATCAATGGGTTGCCGGTAAAAGAAGGGAAAGAAGAATGGCTAGGATTCAAGGATGAGAGCCTAAAGAAGAAGATTTGGAAATCCCTCCCCTAAGGGTATCGTTCCTAAAGGTTGCATATGTAATGCAACCTGATAAAGATGCAGAAGGCCTCGGTAAAAAACTATCCACTATAAGCATAATCACATTAGAGAAGGATGAAGAGGATGAAGGTGACATGAATATGGTAGCGGGAGCAGAGGATGAATGGCTGCCACAATTGACGGTTCATACTCTGGAAGAAGTCTCCACCAAGACCTTTGTGCAAAAGCTGGCAGTGGGCGAGAAGTTTCAAAACTGGGTGATCCAAGAAGCTCCTATAGTGTTTAAAATGTAAAACCAACTTTGTTTGTATTAACATGTTTCTGTCATTGCTTTTATTTCTTTTACTTGCTTTTATTTCCTCTGGTTGACAATCAAGGCTCATGAGGTCAGCCAGATTTTGTCTTTATCAATGAGCCCACCTTTGTTTTAATGAGATCATGCATTTTCCAAATGTTGTCTATATGCGCATTTAAACTAGACACCTTCCGCCTTCAGAAATCCTGAAAGCGGAACTTCCACAACATCATTGACACTTAACATCAAGAATGAATGGCCAAACTTTAACGAACATGTGATTGCGGTGGAAGAAGAAGAGTGGGATGAAAGCAATACCAGAGAATTTGCAAAGGTGGTGGAACAACATGAACAGACCTGGAAACCAACTGCAGAAGAACTTGAAACCATAAATGTAGGTAATGATCATTCCAAGAAAGAGTTGAAAATAGGGACTTTAATTACTCCAGAACAAAGAACAACAATGATCACTCTACTACAAGAATATGCAGATGTTTTTGCTTGGTCTTACGAGGATATGCTTGGTTTGGATATAAATATCGTCGTACACAAGATCCCACAGGAGGAAGGTTATAAACCAGTTAAGCAGAAATTGAGGAGAGCCCACCCAGATGTTTGGATCAAAGTCAAAGCAGAACTCGAGAAATAGTGGAATGCAGGCTTTCTAGAAGTAGTTAAATATCCATAATGGGTATCCAATATTGTTTTTGTACCAAAAAAAGAAGGAAAAATTAGAGTTTGCGTAGATTTTCGAAACTTGAACAAAGCTATCCCCAAAGATGATTTTCCACTACCACACATAGATGTTTTGGTTGACAATGTTGCACGTAGTTCCACGTACTCTTTTATGGATGGTTTCTTAGGATACAACCAGATAAAAATGGCTTCAGAACACAAGGCGAAGACAACTTTTGTAACACCTTAGGGAACGTATTGTTACAAAGTTATGCCATTCGGTCTGAAGAATGCAGGGGCAACCTATCAAAGAGCCATGGTTGCTTTGTTTCATGACATGATGCATAAAGAAATTGAGGTGTACGTAGATGATATGATCATAAAGTCAAAAAAGGGAGAAGATCATGTAAAGGTTTTCAGAAAACTATTTGAAAGGTTGAGGAAATATGAACTAAAGCTCAACCCTACAAAATGTTCATTTGGGGTTAAATCTAGAAAGCTGCTAGGATTTGTGGTAAATGACAGAGGTATAGAGGTAGATCCTGATAAAGTAAGGGCCAACCAATCTATGTCGTCCCCAAAGACCGAGAAGGAGGTAAGAGGATTCTTAGGAAGATTGAACTATATCGCTCGATTTATAGCTCAGTTGACCACAACATGTGAACCTATTTTCTGGCTTTTAAGAAAAAAGAATCCTGGGACTTGGAATGAGGAGTGTGAGGTGGCATTCAATAAAATCAAGCATTATTTACAAAGTCCACCTTTGTTTGTTCCTCCTATATCAGGAAGTCCTGTATCTGATAGTGACTGAGGCAGCTATGGGATGTGTATTGGGTCAACATGACAAAACTGGGAGAAAAGAAAGGGCCACCATTTATTACTTAAGTAAGAAGTTCACTGAATGCGAGTCTAGATACACAATGATAGAGAAGCTTTGTTGTGCATTGGTATGGGTGACAAAAAGATTGCGACATTATATGTTGTATCACACCACTTGGTTGATTCCAAAAGTGGATCCATTGAGGTATATTTGTAACAAACCCTATCTCTCGAGTCGAATTGCAAGGTGGCAAGTTTTGTTGGTAGAATATGATATAGTGTATATGATAAGGAAAGCCGTGAAGGAAGTGCAATTGCTGATCACCTAGCTGATAACGTCGTGGAAGATTATGAGCCATTAGATTTTGATTTCCTAGATGAAAATGTATTATCAATTGAAGAAGAAGAAGGGAAGACAGATTGTTGGACCATGTTTTTTGATGGGGCAGTAAATGTATATGGTAATGGGGCCGATGCAGTAATAATCTCTCCCGATAAGAAGCAGTATCTGGTAGCAATTAAATTACAATTTGAATGCACCAATAATACAGCTGAGTAGGAGGCTTAAATCCTGGGTTTGGAGGCCGCATTAGAACTAAAGATTGAAAAAATAGATGTGTATGGTGACTCAATGTTGTTTATCTATCAAGTGAAAGGAGAATGGCAAATCAAAGAAGAAAAACTGAGGCCATACCAGGAATACTTATCCACACTATCAGAAGAGTTTAAAGAGATAAGATTCACCCATCTAGGGAGAGAAGGAAACCATTTTACGAACGCTTTGGCTACATTGGCTGCTATGGCTACGATTGATCTTGGGCGTAAAATGCAACCTGTACATATTGACATCAGAAATAAACCAGCTCATTGTTACTCGATTGAAGGAGAGATAGATGGAAAGCCTTGGTATTAAATATCAAGAATTTTGTGAAAAATCAAGAATATCCAACAAGAGCATCAAAGATGGATAAGAAAACCCTAAGAAGATTGGCCAGGGATTTCTATTTAGATGGAGAAATTATGTATAAAAGATCATTTGACAGAACCTTGCTAAGGTGTCTGAATGAGACTGATGCTAGAAGTGCTTTACAAGAGGTGCATGAGGGGATTTGCTCAACTCATGCTAGCGGCCATATGGTAGTGTTGCGATGTCGCGGTCGCACAAATTAATTACCCTAGCTTCAAACACAACACACAAGATAATATAGAGCAAGCAAGGGGTCGATCCCACGAGGAAGATTTAGTTCAGATTTTTATGCTATACGTTATGCAATTTGGGGGGTTGGATGTTATATAGGCTAAAGAAAAATAAAACAGAAAACTATCAAACAAAATTTAATAAAATCAGAAAATTATCAAGAGAACAAACCTTGGTCGCAATCACACATCCACCTATAGAAATCAGAACCGATCCTTGAAACGAAATTCCAGTTTATATTCTGAATTTTTATCTTTTCTTAACGTTGGTTAATTAACGGATCCGCCGTATAACTAACCCTAACCAACAAATAATCACAGTGTCCGCACTAATGATTTAATCCAATGGCAGCCTTAAGATCTAGATAAATTCATTATCTTAACAACTAAGTTGTCTGCTTATGTTGCTTTGATCGAATGTTCTCCCTAAGATTAATAACATAGATCCGCTACAATTATTAAACTCAGTTGCTTCACAAGTTCATATACCACAACTCCGGTTTTGATATCAAACTTAGCAATAAATTGTCTATAATAAAAACTTAGAGTCCGCTCTAGCAATTAAAATAAACAATCATAGGAAAAATAAGCATAGGAGAACAAACATATTCATCATATAAACTGAAAAGAAAAGGTAAAATAGATCTCACAGTTCTTGAAATCCGAAGGTTTCCGTGTCCTTGCAACCAAGAAAATGAGTTTAGCCTTGCATGTTTATTGAACAACTAATCAAAAAGATGGAAGAATGCATGATTTAGGGTTTCTTAGAGTAGGGGGGCGTTTTTCTCCTCTTGGGTGGCTGCCCCCCTTCTCTTCTCTCATTCTTTTTATATGCTAGGAAACCCTAATCTCTATTTTACAAAATAGTCCTCCCTTAAGTAGACAATTTACATTTAAGTAGTTCAATAACTATTTTCCTAAAAAAGGAGAAATACTTTTGCATGAAATCTTCAAGCTTTGACTTAGAGGAGCTACATTGCTGAAATAAAAACTTGGATGTCGGTTTAGATGCTTCGGAACGTAATCTGGACTCGTTTCTTCACGAAACCTGTTTGCTGGCAGAATTCAGTTGTCATCTTTGAAAAATCATATCTCCCTCATATGACATCGTTTTTGGCTGAATTTTGGAGCGTTTATAGCCCTTTGAGTCAGAAATCCAAAACAATTGAGTTTGCATCAATTGGACTTTTGTAGCTCTAGATATTCAAGTTGGAATGACCGAAGGTCAGCATTGGCAGATTGCGAGATTTGACTTTGAAAGCTGCGATTTCCATGCTCTTCCTTATTTTATTGTCTTGCCTTAGATGTCCAGAAAGGTATGGATGTTAGCTTTTTAATGCCACTGGAATCACTTCATTTCGACCTTTAGAGCTCATGTTCTGCACAAAACATCGACTGAACGTCAAATCTGCCAATTACCTTCAATTTACTCCTTTTTGCATCTTTCATCCAAAAGTGCCTTCAAAACATAAAACAAAGAATATCAAGGAATTTTATATATAAAACATAGGCAAAACACTAGTTAAATGTGGGTGAAACTATCAAATAATATGGTTGCATCAGGTAGCAAGGAAAATACAAAGGGCCGGTTATTTCTGGATGATGTTAGAGAAGGACTACATCAACTATGTTAGGAAATGTCACAAGTGTCAAGTACATAGTGATAAGGTCAATGCACCTCCAACTTCGTTGTTTAATCTAGCATCTCCATGGCCATTTGCAATGTGGGGAATCGATGTGATTGGGCCTGTTAACCCAAAGGCCAGCAATGGGCATAGATTCATTCTCGTAGCAATTGACTATTTTACAAAATAGGTAGAAGCCAGTTCATACGCCCATGTGACACAAAAGGTGGTGAAAAGGTTCATTGAAAAAGACTTGATTTGTCAGTATGGTCCACCTGAAAAAATAGTGACTGATAATGCATAGAATTTCAATGAAAAAGCAATAGTGGAGCTCTGTACAAAATGAAAAATCAAGCATTCAAATTCCTCTCCATACAGGCTGAAGATGAATGGTGCTGTGGAAGCTACCAACAAAAACATCAAGAAAATTATTCAGAAAATGGTAGTCACTTACAAAGACTGGCATGAGATGTTACCATTTGCTCTCTATGCATATCACACTGCAGTGAGAACCTCGACAGGAGCCACTCCGTACTCTCTAGTATATGGGATGGAGGCGGTGATGTCTTTGGAAGTAGAAATTCCCTCGTTAAGGGTGATGATGGATTTAGAGCTAGAAGAGGCTGAGTGGGTCAAAGTGAGATATGAACAACTAAATCTGATCAGTGAAAAGAGAGTAGCTGTGATATGTCATCATCAGCTTTACCAGAAAAGGATTGCCAAAGCATATGATAAGAAGGTTAGACCTCGTATGTTCCAAGAAGGAGATTTGGTACTAAAGAAGCTCTTAGCTTTACCAAGGGAAAATCTAAGCAAATGGGCTCCAAATTATGAAGGTCCTTATGTAGTGAAGAAGGCTTTCTCAAGTGGAGCTCTACAGTTGTCCAAAATGGATGGTGAAGATCTAACCAGACCTATGAATTCCGATTCTGTAAAGAGATATTATGTTTAGCTTTTTTCCAAAATCAATAAAGTGAAGTTTGGCCATGATTTCTTGGTGTAAAGAATTTTTTTTCCCACTGCATTGATCTCACAACACTTAATCTTTCAAAAAAAAAAGAGGAAAAATCTAAAAAGATCTAGCTTTGTTCATGATTACAAGAAATGTATCATAAGACGATCAAAGGTGAATTTTAAGCATTTCCTGGTAAAGAAAGCACCAAGTCAAACAAACCAAAGATAAAAGACAAAAACCTAGTCTTTAGAAGCGTTTTGAATTGCATAGATAAAATGTATGGGTAATCACTCTATAATCATGTATAATTGTCAGTCAAGATGAGAACAAAGTTTATCTATCCTAGTGATTATGCATTTGAAATAAGGAAAGGCCATCTTTGTTAAACTTTCACTTTCTAAAGATTATATCCTTTGTGACCCCCATTTGAGCTAAAAAAAAAAAAAAGACTAGGACCACACCCCATACTGGGGGACAATGAGAGATCCTCTATTAGAAAAGATGAAGATAAGGGTAGAATCAAGGGTGTAAAAGGGGCTAAAAATGGAAGCCTCATGATTGATAAAAGGCTAAAAAGGAGGAGGAGTTTGAGCAAATTGCTAAAAAAGAACACATGGATCTTTACAAGTCAAAACCCAACACCTAGGGGCAAAATAAAATAAAATAAAATTTAAAGACTGAGATGTTTCTCCAAACACAACCTACGAAACAACTTCGCAAGAATAGGAGATAGAAGAAGAATGGTCCTAAGTCTTTAAACCCTTAAACACTTTTTGAGCCTTAAAGCATCCTTTTTTTCATTTTCATAACCCACAACTATAATCGACATTACAATCCCTTAGAATTCCTTTCTAATTAAGTGTATATAACCTGGTTTGATAGGCATTGATCTTACGGCTCATTTGACATGATAAAGGAGTGATAATCTGTTTGTTTTCTATCCATGCAAAAAAATTTCTAATATGAGATGATCTTTTTTTTGTTTTCTCTATGCAACCTTCTCAAAGAAAATATTTGAAACCTCTCAAAAAGATCAGACAGAAGATTACCTTGGAGAAAGTCCGATCTAAAGTCAAAACCACTTTTTTGGAAACTGATAAAGCCTTTTTCGAAGATTGATTTAAAAGCTCTTGATGCATATGTAGAAAGTTTCAGTTGTCATTAACAAAAGCCAAGACTTTTTAAGATTTTTTGTTTGAAAAGATTTTTGTGCTACAAAAAAACAAACCGTAATGTGAGAAAAGACAAATTAAGGTATTGATAAGAGCAAAAAGCAATGACAGATCATGCATTTTGAAAAGGGGTCACTAAAAAGGCTAGGGATTTCCTCTTTGAGATGGGATGGTTAAGACAGACAGTGTGAGAGACAGATCTCAACACATGATTTCAAACGCACGGACAAGGTCATGCTAAGAAGGGAGTTCTACAAGATGGAAGGGACCTATGTTTCAAAACCAGGTAAGGATGCATGCATGGCATCTAACCTCAAAGCATTTCATATATATTTTTTTCTCCTACAGGAAAATCCTCATAAAAGTTGTCGCACGTGTGCGGCGGCGCGGCGATCGTCCACCCTCAACGAAAAATCGGAAATATATATTCTTGGCAAATAGGGAGAGACAAGGAATTCTTGTCTCTTAAATGTGAAAATATGGACAGGGAGTCGCCACCTAGTATTCTGGTTACTAGGAACCTTAACTGGTCTTTAGAGATCGGGTACGGAGACTGGTTGCGTAAAGGGAAGGTATTAGCACCCCAACTACGCCCTACCTAAGGTAGGCTGCATTGTTTTAATGTCTGATAAAATCTAAGGTCATGTTGTGGTTTCTTATTGTTCAGAATACGCATTACATGTAATGTCATACCCCGGATTCTATTGTCCGAAAAGAATTAAATATCCAGAATATGCATTACGTGTAATGTCATACCCCAGATACTAAGAGACAAACAAAATAAAATTTTTTGTTGTTTTTGAAATTTTGGCCAATATTCTCTTGACTTTAATAAACTGGTTATTAAAGCCAAAATGCATGCTAAAACATTGTTTTTTGGTGTATGAAAAATACAATATGATTTTTTAGCTTTGAGACACTTGGCCGTATGCACAAAAACATTTTTTTCTTTTTTTTTTAATTTTTTTTGTATTTTGTGGAAGTTTTTGACGAAAACCGGGTATTTGAAAATCAGATTTTTGTATTTTTAACAACATAAAAAAATACCACCAAATATTAATCAAAATGACATAAAAATTACGCGGAAAAGTTATAAAATGCTGAAACAAATATTTTTGATTTTTTTCTTTGAAATGGGCCGGATCAGGCCCAAATATATGGGCTGGGCCGAACCTGGCCCAAAGAATGGGCTGGTTACTGTGCACACAGTAACCGGGTTACTGTGTGTACAGTAACCAGAGAATTAATCTGGGGTTACTGTGCACATGCACAGTAACCGTGAATTAATTAGCGAGTTACTGTGCACAGCACAGTAACTCGCTAATTAATCTTCATCTGCTGCAGAACGTAAACGTTCTGCATGCAGATGAAGCTGAACCAAAAAAAACGACGGGAAAGGCTACCTGGAGCGGTGGTGATGTTGGCAGCAACTGATGTGGCAGGGGTGGTGGCGGCGGAATTGGCTGTTCGCGGTGGCCGGCGGTGCTGTTTTCCTCTCTCTCTCTCCTCTGCTTCTTCTTCTTCTTCTTTTATTTTGCTCTCTCTCCCTTCTCTTCTGCTTTCTTCTCTCTGTCTCTCCCTTCTCTTCTCTTCCCCCCCTCGTCCTTTCTTCTGCTGTTCCTCCTCTATTTATAGAGCCCGTGAGCATGTTTTTTTTTCATTGTGGAGCCAAGGAACGGGTCATGTGACGGCTGGTCGAGCGCGGCTGTCCAGGCGTGCCTCCCTCAGTTTTGGTGGTGCGGTAGGTGGTTGGCCAATGTCTTCGGTCGGTGGGCTAGAGGGACCGGCGGTCGGTGGGCTTGAGGGACCGGCGTCATTAAATATGCATTCTTTTTCCTTCTTTCCTGCTGTATGCTCGGTGGGGAAGGAAGGGGAACAGTGCCGTTCAAAACGGCACTGTTTTGAGCTTTCTTTGTTTTTTTTTTTATTATTATTTTTTTATGGGGATCCAAAAATGGGTTACAACAAAAGTCAAAAAAAAAAAACCTAACCATTAGGAAATTAGCAAAACAAAAGAAGAAAGTTCAAACTCTGTCATCAGGAAAAACACACAGTTTTTGTGTAAAGAGGATCGCCGAAAAAGATCTTAGTTTAGCTGAGCTATGCCCACATTTTGGTTCTAGATGGCCAGATAGAATCTTAGGTAAACTCAATCAAAAGGGCAGGTCACCTTTGAAAATAGACTAGGATAAGCATGTGTGGGTAGGTTACCCGTGAATATAGACCAATGTGAGTATAAGGGTAGGTCGCCCATGAAAATAGACCATATGAGTGTATGGGCCGATCGCCCCTGAAAATAGACCAGGATAAAAATGTGTGGGTAGATCGCCCGTGAAAATAGATCAATTTGAGTGTGAGGGCAGGTCATCTATGAAAATAGACCTTGTCAACGTGTGGGTCGGTTGCCCCTGAAAATAGACCATGAACATGTTTGGGTCGGTCACCCCTGAAAATAGACCATGAACACGTGTGGGTAGGTCGCCCATGAAAATAGACTAATGTGAGTGTGAGGGCAGGTCGCCCATGAAAATAGTCTATGTGAACATGTGGGCTGGTCGGCCTTGAAAATAGACCAGGATAAAAGAAAAAATGTGTGGGTAGGTCGCCCATGAAAATAGACCACTGAGAGTGTGAGTGTAAGCATATGGGCCGGTCGCCCTTGAAAATAGACCAGGATAAAAAAAATATGTGGGTAGGTCGCCCGTGAAAATAGACCACTGAGAGTGTGAGTGCGAGTGTGAGGGCAGGTCGCCCCTGAAAATAGACCAGATTGAACATGTGTGGGCAAGTCTCCCGTGAAAATAAACCAGTGAGTGTATATGGGCAGGTCGCCCATAAAAGTAGACTAATATTCTTCAAAAGGGAAAGGTCGTCCAAGATAATGACCTTTCTTTTTCGAGAAAAATACAAAAAAATAATATATTCGAAAGAAATCAAAAATAATAGAAGTAAGAAAAGGGTATCGGAATGTTGAAGAAAGGTCAAAATTGGTTTAAGAGGTTCAAAAATGCAAAAGGTTAAAATTTGACAGTATATATTTTACTGATGAGAGCCCTAGAGACAAGGAAAATTCAATTTTTTAAAGAAAAGAAAGAAAAGTTAAAAATCAAATGTTTATGGACTCAATTAAATTTTATCCAAGGTTTAATTAAATTTATAGAGGGTTTGATTGGAAGAAAAATTAATTTTTAAGTCAATTTAAGTTTTTATTGGAAGAAATTAAAGTTCTGGGATCCAATTATAATTTTGAAAGAGTTGATTTGGCCAAATTAGGGATTTAATTGCATAATTATTAAAGTTTAATGGTCAATTAGGGACTTAATTGAAATAATCTGAGACCAAGGATCAAACTAGAAAAGGCGCTAACATTGAGGGATCCAATTAGAATTTTGTCAAGGATTTGATTACAAAGCTGCAAGAAATTCAATGGCTGAATCAAAAGAAACCAAGTGGCGCCGTTTCCACCATGTCATCGTCTGCAACAGCTGGTGTTCTGTGATAATTAAGGAAGGAGACGTTGGCAGCGATAATGGAGCCGTTTCCAAATCAAGAAGGGAGTGTATCACGGCTGACAACCCTCACCACCGTGATGCACGCTGGCTTACCAAAAACGTTCTCATCCTCTGGCTATAAAAGCCAGAAGAAAAACCAAACGCAGAGGAGAAAGGAGGAGGAAGAAAGAGGGCAGAGAGGAGAGGTTACAAAAACAAAAGGATACAGCTTTAAGAAAGCGGAAGAAAAGAGGAGAGATTGGAAAATACCAGAGAGAGAAATAGGGAGAGAAGAAGAAGCAAACTAAACAGAAGCAGGGGACACGGTGAAGATATAGCGCAGTGCCACCATCATCTTCGTCACCTTAAAACCAGGTATGTTTGCTGCCTTTGTCGTTTCCTGTAATGTGATACCTGTTAATATGTAGAAACGAAAAAGAAAATCTTGCCTAAACCAACATCTGAGACCACCTTTATCATGCTCTGTTTTTTTCTTTTTTCGTTATACACTTACACTGGGAAAGGGATGAACAGTGCGAAGGTAATTTAATTACCTTCACACTGTTCATACACGGGTGATACGCGTGCATGTGCTGAAATGAGAGGCTGGTCACTAGCATATATTTGGTTTTACGACTTTATACGTAAGATGTATTTTGGATATTAAAATTCTTTTGTTGACGCCAGAATTACTCAATAAGATAAGGATTTCCTTACCGAAGACTTTTTTTAAACCATAGACAGACCAACAAAACACGACCCAAACTTAGATTTTATCAGACGATAAAACAATGTAGCTTACCTTAGATAGGGCGTATTTGAGGTGCTAATACCTTCTCTTTGCGCAACCAGTCCCCGTACCCGATCTCTAAGACCAGTCAGGGTTCCTAGTGACCCAAAATATTAGGTGGCGACTCCCATTCCAACTTTCCATTAATAAGAGACAAGAATCCCTTGTCTATTAATATTTGCCATTTATTTATAGATTAAGATAAAGTTTTTGAGGGAGGATGTTTTCACCGCAATGTCGCACACGTGCGACATCGTTGATGACATCATCTTTCACAAACTTAACTCGCTTCTTACTCACCATCATCTGGTCTCGATTCTTGAAAATTTTGCAACTATTCAAATGAATGGCCCAAGCCCCCACCATGATATTCACATCTCTTGTCTAGATTATACCACATAGAAATAGTGGTTGTATGGGATTTAACGGAGTTGAGGCAACAAGTCTGGAGTCTGACATATGCTGGTAGACATAGTCGAGTGGTTGAGGTGTGTCAATATTATCAATGACATTTAGCAGTTGATGCTACAGTGAGACATGGCTAGACCACATAAATAAGGTTTTCAAACTTCAGAAATATCTTCCAATTCATCTCTCATCATTGTTCTGGAATCCATGGCAGAACCTTCAATCTTTCCCATCATTATAGCTTATTCAACTCTTATAGCAATCCTCACAATCTCATGCCAATCTTTTATGCTTGTTATGGTTGTTTGAAGATTGTTGGAAACCTTTCAAGGTTGTTAGATATCCTGGTATTGGGTGCCATTGAAAGATGTGGAGGCAATGAACAATTAAAGTGCAACTGAACCCAAAAGGAGATTGTCTTTTGTTGATTACTAAAGACGTTGTTGTTGTTCATGACTGAAATGAAAGAGAGGTGGTACCCTTCAGTGTTTATAGCCCCTACTGGTGGAGTGCTGAGAAAAAGAGTTCATTATTTTTCCTTGTATGGGATATAGATTGACAGTGCTTCCACAAGAAGTTGTGCAGACATTCCCTTTCCACTCTTGACATTAAGCATTTGTTTAAGTAGATCGAGTTTAGCCACTTCACATTTGATGATCGCAATTTCCTTTTGACAATCGGTTTCTTGCCAACCTCTTTCTTCATTTTCCATCCTTTTCAATCAAGTGTAGCAGAGCTTATATGGGAAACCTACCTTTCAACTTGGTGCATGCATGCATGATAGATGCATGAGCATGTAATCTATATGATGAACTCGCCCTATGAGAGGTGACATATGATCGTAACTCTTGTACGATGAAATAAAAATCTTGATTCTTACCCAAACTCTACAATGAAAATTTTCTGAGTGACGGCCATTATGTCACCCACAAGTCTTGAGTTCAAGATGCTTCAAAAAGGGTTTGCCCTTATGCAAATATCGATAACACATACAACATAAGGACAAGTTATATTTATTATGTGAACATGGGTAGGTTTTCTAACTAGTCTCAAAAGGGTCTCATATCTGCCTAGTGATGATCTTCGTAAAGACAGTATAGGGGCGTTGCAAGAAATGGTTAAGGTATATATACCCACCATTACCAAGCAAGCACTCAGATATGAGTTGGGTGTTTCACATATCTGAACCCTGACCAATAGTCATAAGGCAGATCGTTAATTCCCCACCTAACCTAGAAGCTTGCGTGCGCTTTCAAAAATAAATACATGTGATGCATGAGACAATTCTACAAAATACATGGATAAAACAAAAATAAAATAAGATAAAAATGCAAAAACATAAACACATCAAATACACAAAACTCAGTCCAATATTGTTAGAAACAATACCTTCCCTAGTGGAGTTGTCATTCAGTCGCACATCACCCGTGCGGCGTCAGCCTGGTGATTTTATTTTTCTGTTTGCTTTGGTTTGTTCGTTGGAGTCGCCACCTAGTATTTAATTGAGGGCTCCTTGGAAAACCGAATGTACTAGTCTTGTCAGAGATTCACGGGTAAGGGACTGGTTATGGTTAGGGAAGATATTAGCACCCCTAACACACCCTACCTGAGGTAAGCTGCTTTGTGACTTTGATATGTTAAAGAAGTTTTAAAAATTTTATCTTTTCATCGGATATTAGAAAATATTAAATTCATAATTATGGATCGTAAGCAAATCAAATTATTAAATTCTTCTTTATTCTTTGCAATTTTATCATAAATAAAATATATAAAAAAACATCCATAAAACAAATATAAACACACACATACACTTTTACTATATATTTTTCTTTTCTTTTCTTTTCTTTTTATATACACACTACAAATTGTAAAAATTCAACAACTAAAAAAAATTACATTAAACAACTTAAAAATTACAAAATTGACCCCCAACAATCCCTAACAGTGCTGGGAAGCCTTCTGGAACCGCATGAACAGTGATGGAATAGTGGTGGCGCGTTACTCCACGTGCCCCCACCACTGGCAATGCGTGGGTTCGCGTGCCGCCGCCGATGATGGCAACAAAAACCGATGGATCGGGAACGTCTTTCTCTTCTCTGTCTCCCTACACCGGTGGAAACCTGCAAAACAACCGAAAACACAACAGGCAGTTGATTTTAATTTATTTTTTTTTGTTTTTAGTTTGTTCTTCTTTCTCTTCTTCTTCGTCCTCTCTCCCTTTTGGTTCATTTTTTTTCTCCTCTTCAAGTGGCAGGTCACGGCGGACACAAACAGGGCTGGCTTCGATCTGGTGTTTTAGCCATTGTTGTTGAGTAGGTGGGAGTTGTTGTCCGGTCGGCTAGTTCCGTTGGAAGTGGAACTAGTTTTTTCGGCGCTGCTGTGTGTGGGTTGCTGCTGAAGGAAGAAGGCGGACCGATCTAGGATCTGTGGATGCCGCTGTATCAGGCTGCTATCGATCGGTTATAGTGGAGAACAGCAGTTGCCTTAAAGTGGATCGGCCAAGGAAGGAGGCGGCTAAGGAAGACGAAAGAAGAAAATGAGGTTGATTTAGGTTTGTCTCCGGGCGCATGAGGTCTGGTGAGATGAAGGAAAAGGGAGCAGTGGCTAGATGGTGGAAGTGGGGCTTGTGTCCGAGAGGGGTTCTGTGTTGTTCGCTGAAAAAGGAGACGAGAGGGTTCAGGGATGTTGGTTTTGGGAGATGGCCATGGAGATGGGGGCTGCGGTAAGGGGAGAAGAAGATGGTGAGCGGTGGCTTGGGAGAGAAAAAGAAAGCCACTGGGGGGCTACAGCTGCGTATAGGTAGAGATGGATTTTAGGGTTAGGTTTCCCCCTTTATTTTTTTGTATTTTTCTTTCAAAATTTCCCCCCTTTTGTGTGTGTTGAAGATCAATATTTATAGGCAAAAATATTGCTAGGTTTCCAAACTTGGTCCCTCAACTTCTTCTTTTTTATAAATTTTGATTTTTCTTAATTTTTTTTGGATTTTTCTTATCAACATCGCCTCGAATGAGGAAAATCGGTGATTTTTAAAAATAACACGTTAAAAATCGAGTGTGTTCCCAAGATCTTTGAAAATTTAAATTCTTTTGAGACGATGCTAAAAAAAACACAAATATATATAAAAAAAAAACATATTTTTTTTGGATTTTCATTGTTTTTCTCTATTTTTGGATTTTTCTGAAAATTTATCAAAACATGGGTCAAAAATCGTGACAGGATTCTCTGCTTTCACATTAAATATTCAAATGGGAATATCTTGAGCTTCAGTTATCAAAATCAGGAGATTCAAAAACCAAAATTCATCTACCCTTACAGGACTATAACTTTCATAAAGGATCCAAAGTTAGATAAAATTATTTTGAAGAACAAAATTGCAACCAAACTCGGCTGGAAACCTTCTTGCGACAGGATTCTATGCTTTCACGCTAGATTTCAAACGGGAATATCTTGAGCTTTTGATATCGAACTCAAGCAATTCAAAAGCCCATATTCATCTACATGTCCCAGACTACAACTTTGATGAAGGATTTGAAGTGAGATAAAATTATTTTAGAGAACAGAATCTGGTAGCAATCTGGTTGGTCAAAAAGGGTCTCCTGATCTAATTCAGAAACTGACAATGTCGAGCATCCCGATATGACTGAGAGTATGACCTAAGAACAATGAGCCCTAGGACCCAATACAGGTGTAGCTCAGTTTTTCAACATGTCATGAATGATAGAATATAGCTAGGATGGTCAGATATTGTATGAAACCAGGTTAGATATTGTATGAAACCAAGTCAGAATCAGAGCCTAAGTTGGAACAAAAAATTACGACAGCAACAGAATCAGTTTTTTTAGTGCATATTCTGAGGGATTTATCCAAACTTGAAGACCATATAACAAAAGAACAAATTTAGCATTATAAAGACTCCTTATCAGCCTTAGAAATCTAACGATTTTGGCAGCAAAGGGGGAGGATAAAGAGAGTAGAAAACAGTTCAAACAGGGTTCGAAAAACATTTCTTTCTTCTCCGTTTTTATCAATTTTCCAACAAACATAAGCTACACTCCTACACTTGGTTTAAAACTGGTATACATCGTCTCCAGCACATAGAGTTCAAAAATGAGTAACAACAATGTTCATTAGAAATTGAGCTTACTTGATTTGGATCTACAAAACCCCAGCTACGGCTGAAAAAACACTAAGAGGTCAAACTGTGAATTGACAAAATAGATTTACATGAATGTGTGAACTATATTTTATATGGGATTTTGAATGAAGAATTATGAAAATGAAACTAAGGATACACACGTGTATATGTTTATTCATGGAAATGTATGTGTATGTATATGCAAGATTTTGAGACACTCTTTCTACTAATAAGTCTATGAAATGAATTAAATGAAGATTCTATTGAAATTTCTTGTTGTAAACAAGAATATTAATTGAGAATTGAACTTCCTTTGATGCAGTAGAGGGTGTTGGCATCGTGCAGCAGTCGAGTACTAGCTTTCGACAGCAGGCCCAAGTAGGTAACCTACGCCTTAGGAAACATTGTTTAACATTATATCGTTTATTATGGTATTGCTGAGTTAAATTTGAAAAATACTCGGGTATCAATAAGGAATTGAGAGTAAATGATATCAGGATGAGATATCAGGTAAATGTTGGCTTTTACAAGAAAAGCTGAAATTAAATAATGATAGGCATTCAGTTGGGAATGCAGGAATCGATGATATCCAAAGGAGATATTGGAAGGATGTTGGCTTTTACAAGAAAAGCTTAAATTAAATAACGAAGGACATTCGGCTGGGAATGCCGGAATGAATGATATCCAAATGAGATGCCGGAAAGTTAATGGCTTATATACAAAGATCCATAATGAACAATATTAGAATTATTGGCAATTAGTCCAGAGAATTGTCTGATTATGTGTTAATCAAAAGGAAGATTACTGAAAAGGATAGCATTCGAGGGAAGGATCGCTGATGGAATAATTGATAAATAAGTTAAATAGAATAAATAATTGCCCGGTCTAGGTAGTCAGAATGATGTGAATTATAGATGAGAAATTAGCCGAACATGAGAATGTAGTAACTGTATTGCCATGCATCAAATAAGTAGACAATGCTCTTGCTTATAAAAATAAAATTAATTGTATGGTTATGCACGAATCCTTAAAAGAATTCATTTATTCATATCGATTGTTAATTGTATTTTAGTCTAGTAGCTAACTATTGCAAGTACTTCACATATTTGACAGGACTTGTTCTTCATCACCCTATTTAGTTTGTGTTTTATATATATATATATATATATATATATATATATATATAAAAAAAAAAAAACTATTTTTGAACTACGCTAGGCAGATGTCATTTTTTATATAGAAACTATAAGTTTTATTTTGAAACTAAAAGTAGTGTTACAATGACAAGTAAATATCATGTTTTCTTATATGATAGACTCTCTGTTCGATTTGAATATATTTTAATTTAGTATTTAGTCTATTTATGATTCATGAAATGTGTATAATTGAGGAATGGAGGGATGGGGTTTAGGATGAATAGACAAATGACATTGAATGTGATTGTGATTGCAAGGAGGAATGATGATTGGTTGCATATTTATTTGTTTCACAGATTTGACATGCAATGTCTTAAACAGATTTTAAATGACCACTTTTTCTACATTCAAGTGCCTCGACTTTTTTAGCTAAAAATACAAATTTGGCTTGAAGGTCATGATCTTCCTTAAAGTTGTACATACCTCTATTAGATGTGTCCCACCCGACATCGCGGCGGCCCTAAAAATAATTCTATTGATTGTGGAAAAAGAACTGATTTCTGGCATCTTTGTTCTTTTAGGAAAAATGTTTTATTTGAGGAGTCGCCACCTAGTATTATGGTCACTAGGAACCCTAACTGGTCAACAGAAATTCTATGGTACGGGACTGGTTACGTAAAAGGGAAGATATTATCACCCCTTAAACGTTCTGCCTGAGACAGACTGCATTACTCATTTTGTCTTAAATTGCTAAACATTTATTCGCTTATCCTATGATGATTTGTTTATAATATTCCTGACTCTGGCGTCAGTAAATATTCGATCTCGAATAATTACAACTCTGGTATTGGTAAAAATTCTACCATGAATAATTCCAACTCTGGTGTTGGTAAAACTTCCACCACGAATAATTCCAACTTTGACGTTGGTAAAAATTCATAGCTATGAAAAAATCAGTATATTTTCTTTTTTATTCATGATCCTAATATCATTGAATAAATTGATAAAAATACATTATTTTATAAGACATTTAAAAATTTTTATTTTTACACTTTCTATTTTTTTTTTTGTTTTTAGGGCTGGGCTGGGCTGGACCCAGCCGACCCAGCCTGGTCACTGGCTTGGGCCAGTGACCCGGCTGGGCAAAGGCACGCACGCCAAAGTTAATTAAATCCAAGCTGCACGGTAAAAGGAACGAAAACAAACTTACCTGATCTGCAGACGTTGCTGGAGGCGATGAAGACGATGGGGATGTTGATGCTCTCTGTTTTGAACTTCTTCCTCTGCTTTTAACTCTACTCGTCACCTCGGTTATTGGCGATGGAAGGGACGAAGACGATGATGAAATGTTGGTTCTTTCCTGCTGGGAATTTGTTTTGATTCTGGGTTTTCGTTGTTTGCAGGGACGAAGGCAGTGGCAGAGCCAATACTCGTCTCTGTGTATTGCTGCTCTCTTGTTCTCTCCGTCTCTCTGTGTATTATTTCTTTCTCCGGATTTATGCTCTGTTTTCCCTCTCTTCTTTTCTCCGGTTTCTGGTTTCTTTTGTCTGGGTTTTAGCTTTTGTTTTTCATCCCCTTTTCAGTCCAATTCCCCAGCTTTGCCCCAGTTTTTCTTCCCCCTGCCGTTCATGGCTTTTTCTTCTTCCCTCGGTTCTGCCTTTTTTTCTCTGGTTTTTCGTCCCCTTTTCAGTCCCAAAAATCTCCTGTTTTCTCCCCTCTTTTATAAGGCCAGAACCGGTGGTAACGGCCGCCTTCAATGAGTAAGCGTTGCTGCCAATGGATGAAACGTCTCTGCCTTTAATGGCAAAGCCGTTGCAGATGAAGAAGACGGTGAACAGTCGCTGCAAAACGACCCCGTTTTCTAGCTCTAAAGGCTGCTTTCAATTTGGTCCCTGGAATTCTTATAATTTTGCAATCAAGCCCCTGGTTAAAACGTAATTGGATCCTTGCATTTCCGTGCCATTTTCAATCTGGTCCTTGGGTTTTAATGTTTGCAATTTGAACCCCAATTAAACCCCAAACTTTTATATTTCTTCAATTAAGTCCCTGATTTCATTAATTAAATTAATTTCAAGCTTAATTAAGTCTTAAAACTTATCAATTCTCCAATTAAACCCTTAATTGGATTAATTAAATTAATTCCAAGCTTAATTAAGTCTTAAAACTTATCAATTCTCCAATTAAAACCTTGATTTGATTAATTAAATTAATTTCAAAGTTTAATTAAACCCCAAAACTTCCAATCATGTTGCCCTTAACCCAAATTTTAATTCATTCTTCATTTATTTCATTTTACTTGTTTTTCATCATTATTTTTTTTTTATCATCGTTTTTTTATCCTTTTTAGTAAATAAAATAATAATAATAATTAAAATAAAAATGGTCAAAATTGGGTTATGACAGTTGCCTCCTCTTTATAATATTTACTATGCAAAGATATTGAAAATTTTCATTTTCTTTTAGCTTTGTGTAATAAATTTATAAAGAAGAATAGATACAGAAAGAGTCTTTGCTTCTTTTTTAGAGTCTTGAAAGCTTCGAAAACAGTAGATTGACATACGACTTTTACAGAGAGATGTAGAAATCAAGAAACAAGTCATTTGGGAGACGATCCAATTTTTTGTTTTTTGTTTTTGAAATGGATCAAATTGTTTTTTTCTTTTCTTTTTTTTGTTTGTTTTTTTTTTTTTTGGAGCAACCTACTCGATGATAAATGAATGCGAAGAATTTCGCGAGTGGTCTAATTGTTCCAGGCGACCTGCCTGATGTTTGAAAAATACGAGGATTTCTAAAAAATGGTCACATTGTAATGGGTTAATTGTCCAAGGAGAAAATACGAGGATTTTTCAAAAAATGATCACATTGTAAAGGGTTACCTGCCCCATGGAAAAATACGAGGATTTTTCAAAAGTGGTCGCATTGTAATGGGTTACCTGCCCAATAGGAAAAATACGAGGGTTTTTCAAAAATGGTCCCATTGTAATGGGTTACCGGCCCAATGGGAAAAATACAAGGATTTTTCAAAAGTGATCACATTGTAATGGGTTACCTGCCCAAGGAGAAAAATACGAGGATTTTTCAAAAGTAGTCACATTGTAATGGGTTACCTGCCCAGTGAAAAAAATATGAGGATTTTTCAAAAGTCGTCAAGAGAAAAATACAAGGATTTTTCAAAAGTGGTCACATTATAATGGGTTACCTGCCCAGTGGAAAAATACGAGGATTTTTCAAAAATAGTCACATTATAATGGGTTACCTGCCCAGTGAAAAAATACAAGGATTTTTTAAAAGTGGTCACATTGTAATGGGTTACCTGCCCAGGGAGAAAAATACGATGATTTTGTCACATTGTAATGGGTTACCTGCCCAGTGAAAAAATACGAGGATTTTTCAAAAGTGGTCAAAAGAAAAATATGAGGATTTTTTAAAAGTGGTCACATTGTAATGGGTTACCTGCCCAGTGGAAAAATACGAGGATTTTTCAAAAATGAAAAAGTGGTCACATTGTAATGGGTTACCTGCCCAGGGAGAAAATTATGAGGATTTTTCAAAAGTGATCACATTGTAATAGGTTACCGGCCCAATGGGAAAAATAGGAGGATTTTTCAAAAGTGGCATGATAGGGCTCGAAGGCGCACTATTCAAGAGATGGAAGCTCGAAGGAGATGAGGGCTCGAAGGCGCACTCAAAATGAGGTAGGATAGGAAATGCACTACATTTGATGATTGAGAGCTCGAAGGCGCGCTTGAAAAGAAATGAGGTGAGGGCTCGAAGGCGCACTCAAAAAGAGATAGGATAGAAAATGCACTACCTTTGATGGTCGAAGCCTCGAAGGCGCACTCGAAAAGAAATGAGGTGAGCGCACTCAAAAGGAGGTAGGGTTAGGAAATGCACTACCTCAGGAATGGAAAATAAAAGGTGGTGGAAAAATACAGAGATTTTTCAGGTGGCTTAATTCTCATGGGCGACCTGCTCAGGTTGAAAAATTCTCAAAAATGAAAAATTTTCAACAGCAATTTCGATCTTTGGCCATTTCAAGTTGGCCTTCCACTTGATGGATTCTATTGGAATTTTCTCATATGAAATTTGCAAAACTCATTGTCCAATGTCCCAAAGTTTAGATAATATGCATGCATCTTTACCTGATTTGAAATATAGGCCCCCCATTTTTTCTTAGTCTTCTCGTTACTTGGTTGGTGAGATCTTGCTATCTGATTTGATTTATCTTTGTCATTTGGCTTTCTAGCCCACTCGAGTTAGCCCATATACGTCTTTTTCCATATTTGTTTGCACAACTCAGCCTTTATGGTGCCCATCGTGACCCACTTGCTTGCTAAAGATTTTTTGACTCATCAAATAATTTGAGAGGATCATTCATTACCCCTCGTCTCACTACTAAAAACATTCGGTATCACTTGCTGAAAGGATCAAGTTGTCTTTTGTAAACCAAAATGCCCCCTTGTCTAGTTGAAGGAAATTACTATCTCATTTTCTTGAATTTTTCCTTCTAAGCATAATGTTGCCCCCTTATATTGGTCATTGCCTCTAAATGTGCTCCATCAGTGACTCGGATGAATAATGGTTTTAAGAGATCATTCTCTCATTTCTCTCCTTTTTAGTTTGGTGAAGGATATACGGGTCTAGAATGAATCTTGAAATCTTGATCTTGCATTTTGAAAACAAAAATTATTTTGATATAAGTCTAAAACAATTTGCTTTTGAAATCTTGCAACTCCTTGGTATTTTCTTTCTTAAAAAAGAGATTATTTGCTCTTGTGTTTGGCAATAAGGTCTTTGGTGAAAATATGTCATGAGATGACCTTTTGTTTCAAAGTGAAGGGCTCGAGAAAAAAACTCGAGGTTTTGTATGAGAAAAATTTATCTCTTTTTGAACATTTATTTTTATCAGCATGAATAATAATGAATAGTTTATTCTTGATGTCATAAATCTTATGAAAAAGTATTCTTTGCATTTTGAGAGCATTGTTTATTGTTCTAGGTTGCTTGCTTGCTTGATTAGAAAGGACTTATACAGGTACGTAACGTAGGCTGTGGTTTTTGGCTATGAAAGAAAAGGATTCATAAGGCTCAAAGAGTGTTTCAGGGTTTCAAAGACTGAAGATCACTATCAATAGTTTGACTCTTGACGTCACTCATATTTTCTTTTGCCACTCTTCTTTGATTTGCTTTTTTTCTTTTTTTCTTTTCATTGTTTTGCTAGAGCATACTCACTTTATCTTGGTTATCACTTTTTCTTGTGATTTGGGCATGCCCCCTAGCATTTGAGTTTTTTGGGCTCTTTTGCATTTTGGCTTTCAAATGGCTTTATCATTTTTCTTGATCATTGAAATTTCACTTGCCCCCAGTATGGGGTGTGATCTTAGTCGGGATATTTTTCATGAAAGAAAAATTATTCAGGCTCAAAAAGGGATCGCAAGGGATGTACTTATTTTAGAATGTGAAAGGAATAACAAAGATGGTATTTCCTCATTTCAAGCGCAAGCAACTATGATCAATAAACTTTGACCTCATCCAGTATGATGGTTTGGTCTTTGCAAAGATGTATTTCATGAGTCATAAGCAACGAGTTCACTACATATCATTATTCATACATTTAAAAACACATGATTCAAGAGTCATGGGGTCAGGGTATTTATTCATTTCTTTTTTTTTTTAGAGTTTGGTCACCTCTATGAAGGAGTTGTTTGATTCACTTATCATTCTACAGGTAGAATGTCAAAATATTATTTTTGAATAAACATCAAATTATTTTTGAAATCAAAATGCTAGATCAATTTTTCAAAACTCCAATAGGAAAACTGATTTTAGTAAAAGAGATGAATTGCGTCTATGAGATCACGCGGGGCTTCCAAAGTGTATTCATGAGTTCTTATAAGAAAACTCTCTTAAGAAAATAAATAATACTTGGTCGTAAACATGATTGAATGACAAACTCATTATTTCATTGAAACTTTGGAAAAGAAGTTTAACAACAAAGAACTTATGCCAACATCTTGGGCTATGAACACTAGCATGATAACACATAAAGGGGCTAAACATTTAGCAATCATTAATTGGAATTTCTGGAATCATTCATTCTCCTTGATAAGGGCATCTTTTCAACTATCAATTGAAGTCATATGTAGATCATTCTCAACCTAATATCACCATAGCGTTATATTCAAGATAGTTGATTTTTGGGAGTTGGCATGAAGTAATTAGTTATAGGAACGATAAGTGCCTTGGCAACCACCTTCAGTGTCCTTTCCTTTTTTTAATGAAACCGTTCTTCTTAGTTGAGTTAGCAATCTTACCTAACCCAATGGCATGTTCAATCCTCTCAGCTATAAAGGTGCAGAGCTTCTAACCAAGTATTCAAAGTATGGAGCTTTAAAGGTGTTGGAAAATAAATTGATCATCTCTTTTTCCATCATGGAAGGATTAACTTGTGCAGCTACCTCACTCCATCTACGGGCGTATTCTCTTATAGACTCTTTGTTGTTCTTCTCCATAGCTTGCAAGCTTAACCGATCAGGGCTCATGTCTATATTGAACTTATATTGCCTCATAAAGGCATCAACTAAGTCCTTCAATTTTTTAACCTTGGTATTGTCCAACCGCATATACCAAGTGAGGGCAGCGTCACTCAAGCTATCTTGGAAGAAATGAATCAGCAGTTTCTCATCATCAACCACCTTGGCCATTTTATTGCAGTATGCTTTAAGATGAGTTATAGGGCATTGAGTTCCCGTATATTTGACAAATTCTAGCACTCTAAACTTTTTGAGAATGACAATGTTGGGCACCAAACACATCTCAGCAGCCTTTATAGGATCATATAGGTGAATTCCCTTCAATGCTCTTAATCTTTGCTCTAGGGCAACTAATTTGTTCATACCATCTTCTTTTACCCTCTTGCCCTTTTGAGATTCTTTCTCTGTAGAATCAATGGTAAACGACATTCTCGTGGGGTATGCTGGTTGAAAACACATGGCTTGTTGAAAATCAAATGACAACTCATTTGCCCCCAAATTTTGTGGATTGAAGGGATTTATGAGCATAGGTTCAGGCTGAGCTATAAGTGTTGCTTTTCCGGATTTATCTCTCAAAGCCTGCTCGAGTAGACTAGTAAGCCTTACAACTTCTTCCTTAAGATTCTCCACCTCTTTTTGATGTTGGGCTTCCAACTGAGCTCTTTCTTCGTTTTCCATTTGTCTTTTTCCCGAACGAGTGTTATAGATGGGTTTCAATGGGGAACCTATATTCCAACCTGCTAAATGTAAATCATGCAATTTATGCAAAGATGTTGATCAAATTAAAAAAAAAATGAGTATGAAATGCGGACTCGCCCTTCATGAGATGACAACCTAATAGGAAGATCCTAATTATTGAGTGCATCAAAGGGTTGGTCATTATCTAGTTTTAAAGGGTCTCTCGCATGCTCAGTGATCGTCCATGAAAGGTCGATATGAGGCTTACAAGTAGTGTGAAAATAGAGGCCCTGAGTAATATCAGTTTGGCATATCAACCACTTCCAAGTAAACAATCAAATGAGAGTTGGATGGTTTCACGAGTCTTACCCAGACCAAAGTCATTGGGGTACCGTTACTTCCCCACTTATCTTAGGATGCAAAGTGTGTGCTCTTAACGTGATGCATGACAATATAAACAAAGATGCATGCTAAAGCAATAAATGCAAGAAAAATAAACAAATAAATACAACGTAACAAACATTATAGCAATTGACAAACAAAAGGCAAAGCTTAGTCCATTAGTCCTCAGTGGAGTCGTCATTATGTCGCACCCGACATCGCGGCGGCCCTAAAAATAATTCTATTGATTGTGGAAAAAGAACAGATTTCTGGCATCTTTGTTCGTTTAGGAAAAATGTTTTATTTGAGGAGTCGTCACCTAGTATTATGGTCACTAGGAACCCTAACTGGTCAACAGAAATTCTATGGTACGGGACTGGTTACGTAAAAGAAAAGATATTATCACCCCTTAAACGTTCTGCCTGAGGCAGACTGCATTACTGATTTTGTCTTAAATTGTTAAACATTTATTCGCTTATCCTATGATGATTTGTTTATAATATTCCTGACTCTGGCGTCAGTAAATATTCGATCTCGAATAATTCCAACTCTGGTATTGGTAAAAATTCCACCATGAATAATTCCAACTCTAGTGTTGGTAAAACTTCCACCACGAATAATTCCAACTTTGACGTTGGTAAAAATTCGTAGCTATGAAAAAATCAGTATATTTTCTTTTTTATTCATGATCCTGATATCATTGAATAAGTTGATAAAAATACATTATTTTATAAGACATTTAAAAAATTTTATTTCTACACTTTCTATTTTTTTTTTGTTTTTGGGGCTGGGCTGGGCTGGACCCAGCCGACCCAGCCTGGTCACTGGCTTGGGCCAGTGACCCGGCTGGGCAAAGGCACGCATGCCAAAGTTAATTAAATCCAAGTTGCACAGTAAAAGGAACGAAAACAAACTTACCTGATCTGCAGACGTTGCTGGAGGCGATGAAGACGATGGGGATGTTGATGTTGGTCTCTGTGTCTCCTGCTTGCGTTTTCCCTTTGCTTCCCTGGTCTCTCTGTTTTGGACTTCTTCCTCTGCTTTTAACTCTACTCGTCGCCCCGGTTATTGGCGATGGAAGGGACGAAGACGATGATGAAATGTTGGTTCTTTCCTGCTGGGAATTTGTTTTGATTCTGGGTTTTCGTTGTTTGCAGGGACGAAGGCAGTGGCAGAGCCAATACTCGTCTCTGTGTATTGCTGCTCTCTTGTTCTCTCCGTCTCTCTGTGTATTATTTCTTTCTCCGGATTTATGCTCTGTTTTCCCTCTGTTCTTTTCTCCGGTTTCTGGTTTCTTTTGTCTGGGTTTTAGCTTTTGTTTTTCATCCCCTTTTCAGTCCAATTCCCCAGCTTTGCCCCAGTTTTTCTTCCCCCTGCCGTTCATGGCTTTTTCTTCTTCCCTCGGTTCTGCCTTTTTTTCTCTGGTTTTTCGTCCCCTTTTCAGTCCCAAAAATCTCTTGTTTTCTCCCCTCTTTTATAAGGCCAGAACCGGTGGTAACGGCCGCCTTCAATGAGTAAGCGTTGCTGCCAACGGATGAAACGTCTCTGCCTTTAATGGCAAAGCCGTTGCAGATGAAGAAGACGGTGAACAGTCGCTGCAAAACGACCCCGTTTTCTAGCTCTAAAGGCTGCTTTCAATTTGGTCCCTGGAATTCTTATAATTTTGCAATCAAGCCCCTGGTTAAAACGTAATTGGATCCTTGCATTTCCGCGCCATTTTCAATCTGGTTGGGTTTTAATGTTTGCAATTTGAACCCCAATTAAACCCCAAACTTTTATATTTCTTCAATTAAGTCCCTGATTTCATTAATTAAATTAATTTCAAGCTTAATTAAGTCTTAAAACTTATCAATTCTCCAATTAAACCCTTAATTGGATTAATTAAATTAATTCCAAGCTTAATTAATCTTAAAACTTATCAATTCTCCAATTAAAACCTTGATTTGATTAATTAAATTAATTTCAAAGTTTAATTAAACCCCAAAACTTCCAATCATGTTTCCTTTAACCCAAATTTTAATTCATTCTTCATTTATTTCATTTTACTTGTTTTTCATCATTATTATTTTTTATCATCGTTTTTTTTATCCTTTTTAGTAAATAAAATAATAATAATAATTAAAATAAAAATGGTCAAAATTGGGTTATGACAAGATGTACGAGGTTGAGTTTTACCCAGTGCCCATAGTGTCCTAATTTTGAGCATTTTCAGCTAGCAAATCTAGGTACTTCATTGCTTCATCAGGGTCTTTATCTTTAAAAGTTCAATTGCACATTAATTCCACCATTTACCTATCTTTAGATGTTAATCCTTTATAAAAATGTGAAACCAATCTCCATGTTTCAAAAACATGATGAGGGCAAGTATTAAGCAAGTCTCGATACCTATCCCAACATTGGTAAAATATTTCTCCTGATTTTTAAGTGAAAGTGATGATCTGTCTTTTAAAAGAGTTTGTTCTATGAGACGGAAAAAACTTCTTTAAAAAATGTTGTTACATTTCATCCCAAACACGAATGGATCTTGGTCTCAAATTTTATAGCCATGTTTTAGCTTTATCTTTTAAAGAAAAAGAAAAAAGCTTTAATCTGATGGTGTCCATGCTACAATTTGAGTCATTATAAGTGTTACAAATTTCTTCAAATTCTCTCAAATACAAGTATGGATTTTCTAGATCCAAACCATGAAAAGAAGGTAAAAGTTGAATAATGTCTAGCTTAAAATTAAAATGAGATGCATCATGAAAAAAGAAAAATATACATGATCGCGCAATTGTTCTTGTTGGATTCATGTAGTCTCTAAGTGTTCTCACCTGATTATTCTCATTATTCTCATAATAAAGCGACTGGTTATCCTCTTCAGCCATGTTTTCTAAAGAAGATAAGGATACCCTACAAAGTTTATCATTCAATATACGTGACCAAACTCTCATGCACGTGTAGAAAGAGAATAAAAAGAAAAAAAAAAGACAAAAATCAAGAAACAAAAGTTAAATAAAAGAAAAGTGAAAGGAGAAAAATATAACAAAATCTATAATTTGTATAAAAAAACTTGACATGATCAAAAAAATGATGTCTTCTCCTAAGTGCAGGAGTGTCGAAGTAATAAATAACCTGGCAAGACCAAGGTCGAACCACAGGGAGGTTAACTATATAAATTATAAATAATAATAATAATAATAATAATAAGTTAAAGAGGACTTTGAGATGTAAGATTAATGTGAGGATTCAACAATGATAAAAACAAATATCAAGGTTAGAGGATGCACTAATAGTATTAGAAATAAGTATTGTATAAACTCTTTTTATTAATCAACTGAAAACCACACACAAAGGAGGTTCTAATCGGATGATTTATCCTTAATAGTTCATTCTAAATTTTTAACATGATCATATGAATTATCTTATTTAAGTAGCATCAAACTTTTAAATATTGTAAGGAATTCATGATGATAACTTATATTAACAACAAATCAAGTTACTTTCATTACACAGGTGTAGGTTATACCATGCGGTTGGCTATGAAAGTGCCAAGCATTTGTTGTGCCAAGTGTTATACAACACAAATCTAGATTAATCATTTAACAAGCAAGGTATTAAGAATTAGTAAGATAAAAAGATAAGACATGTTAATAATAAATTTTCTTGGATATAAACATTGAAGTCCATATTGAGTTTATATTATACTTATCCTAAGACCATTAGTGAAACTTTTTTACCTTGACATAATGAACTTAGTTAAACATAATGAAGAAGATAAACATAAATAAACAACATAAGTATAGTAAAGGAAATGAAAAGCATAAACATAAAATAAAAATAAAGATTACAAAATACAAAGAAAGAGAGTGATCTTGATCTGAACAGCCAAGATGCATAAATGTATGGCAAATACCTCCTTTTATAAGCCAAAATTTAAAACTATTGATTTGATGATTAATTGTTGAGTGGGTGGCCACATCTTGACTTGGTAACAATCCTTATCTTCTTGTCTGAACAAAACATCATTGATAACTTCGGAAATTGAACAGACTTAACAATTAAAGTTCTAGGAAATTGTCTCAGCTTTCCAACAAAAAGCAATTGAGGTCATTTGGACTTATAGAACTCAAGATATGGGTTGAATACTAAACAATGTCTGGACTGCAGGACAGATTTGGACTTCTTTATTGTTGCTACAATTTGGACTTGAAAACGGCTTTTTTAAATCTTGGACTCCCATGAAAGTTTTAGGCATATGTCTTAGCTTTCCATTCATATAAAGCAGACTTAAATCCAAGATCTATAACTCCAGATATGACCCAATGACCAAATAGTATTTTAATTTGGACTGAACCAGCATCTCTTTTCTAAGTTTAGCCCTCTCTTTGTCTTTTAAATTCCCCATAAAAGGTTTAGGCATATGTCTTAGCTTTCTATCCATACAGAGCAGACCTAAATCCAAGATCTACAACTTCAGATATGATCCAATAACCGAACAGTATATCAGTTTGGACTGAACCAGCATCTCTTTTTTAAGTTTAGCCCTCTCTTTATCTTTTAAATTTCAGTAGTTAAAACTCATCAATCAATCATTTGATTTATACAATAGACCTGTATTTAAAATGAATATTTATCATGAATTAAAAGTATCTTATAATATTATACTTGTTATTATAAAATATACTTTCATTAGGAGTTATTAATACTTCAAATATAAAATAAACCTTAATTTTATTTATCCTTCGAATACTTGACCATATATAAATTAAAATATTAAAAAAAAATTATCTTTTTAATTTTATAATTTAATAACATACATCAAAAAAAAAATCAAACGCACCCCATCATTTTTTACTATGTTTACTCACCCATAGTTACAACTTCCAATTACAAATTTACATTGTAAACAGAAATCAAAATTACCCAAACAAAAACCTTGACAATTCTGAAATTACAGAATACAGTCCTAAAAAATAACAGAATTGCAAGGAAGCCTTATGGAATCTATAGAAACAGTGGAGACGTGTGGACCTCACACACCACCGTCACTGGCGGCACGTGGATCCACATGCCATCATCAGTGAAGACCAGCAAACTGGTGGATCGGGATGGCCTCCTTCTCTTCCTGCTCATACCGACAATGGATCCCCCAGTCACCTGCAAGGCAACCCAACAAACACAAACAGTATATTTCACTTTTATTTTCCTCTTTTTCTTTTAGATCTGCCACTATCTCCCTCCGTTAATCCTTTCTTCTTTTGGGTTCAACGCCGCTATTACTTGTTGCCGTCTAAATGGTTGAAGATGGGAGAAGAAGATGTTGTGGCTAGTGGTGTGTCTGCAGACGCGACGATGGGACTCGGGGAGGATAAACTTAGGGGATTGACCGCTACTGCTAGATGAGAGAGCGGTTCAGTGATTGATCCGCAGGCCGTCCATGGTCACTGTGAGTGGAAAAGGAAGGGAATTGAGTGGAGCTCAGTCTATAGGGAGGCTGAGTAGTGGTGGGGCTGTTTAGCTGGAAGTGAGGCTGGAAGGTGGTATGTGCGGGCTGATCTTGGGTTTGTCGAGTGGAGATGGGAAAAGGCAAGTGACAGCTGCTTTGGCCAAGGGATGGGTGAAGGAAAAGAGAGGAAATGTAGAGGCCCGTCTCTGTGGGGAAGAAAATAGTGAGGGAGATGGAGAAGGGAGTGGCGGAGAAATTTTTTGGGAGAGGGGAGAAAATATTCAATTTTTTATCCATTGATAAATTTTTAAAAATAAAACAAAAGGAATAAAAAAACAATGAAAATCAAAAAATTTATTTTTAATATATTTAAATTGTTTTTAGCATTTTTAACATTATTTTAAAAAAATTTCAAATGTATTTTAAATATATTTAATTTTTAACGTGTTAATTTTACTATTATTAATTTTTTTTATTGAGTTAATAGTGATATTATTTGTTTTCAAAATACAAAAAAAAAATATGATGAACGATGACACCCAACCCTTTTAGATATTGGTGTTAAGATTAATAATAAATTTGCAATGATTATTACAAACCAAAAGGATTGCAAGAAGATTTTGCATGCTTAGATGAGTGAGTGATTTTGAATTTGGGACTCGAGTTCTCTATCATATTGATATTCCATTATTATTGATGTTATGTTTTGTGAAGTTGATTCAATTTAAATTGAATGTGAAATATTTTTTAACTACTTACGCTCACATTATCCAAACCAATGTGTAATAAGATATTTTGGCCCAATGTGTAATAAATAATAATCGCAAAAGAGTAAGGTCTATTAAACCCAATTACAAAAATTGGTGACATTAAAAACTTAGTTTGTGATCGTCCTATGACGAGCCTATTTCTCAAGCCCAACAAGCCGCTGATTAAGGAAGTGTTTGTTTCTGCATTTGTAATTGCGTTTTGATAAATTTCAAATTTTTTTTTTTCTTTTTACTAAAATTGAGTTACGGTTGTATTTTTTTTTATCGTTTTGATGTGCTGATGTCAAAAATGATTTTTAAAAAATAAAAAAAATCATTTGCATGTATTTCGGCACGAAAAGCTATTTGAAAAGCAACCGCTACCACACTGCCAAACACGCTCTAAATGGAGTCTTCTCACCTGTATTTATTAAAATCCTCTTAATCATATACGATCCAAACTAGATTGGCCATATACGATCTAAACTAGTGGAGAAAAGTCTGCACATAGTTGCGTCCCTACTCGTGGTACAATGAAGCCACCCGGTGAAGGACGTCATGATTGATAGGCATTGATTTTGGCTGCGCAGCAGCATATGAACGTCGGAGCTCCGCCAAGTTGCCGAAGCCAAGACTGTATTTTGGGCCACTTACGCCTTGCTTCTTGAAATGGATTTTGAGAGCGTGAATTAAATAAGCGGCGGGGGGCGGAAGGAGTGTTTAGTGTTTGGAGTGATAATGGTGTTTAGTTAGTATTTATGTGGGTATGTAGCTGAAAATAGAATATTGTACGTTTGTATAGCTTAGAGTTGATCGATTTCGTTTGCTGACTTCGGTTGGGAATAATTGAAATCGTGGGCTGCGTAAGGTGTCAATTATGGCCGGAAATTAGTAGCAAAGAAATGATTAAATTGTTTACAAGTAAAGGGAAAGAACATGTGCTTAGTGGAATACTTAGCTCACATATGTGAAAATCCCAAACTAATGGGTCACACGTTGGAACTAACTTCAATCCATCTCCAAATTGTTCATAAGTTTGACGTCAAATATGTTTTTGCATTGTGATGTGTTTGTAAATGGGTTAATTAATAACTCGGTGAAAATGACAGTGAGAATAATTTGAGCGGCCATCTCCAACGAGCTGAGCAGAAAACAAAAGCTGAAAATGGCAACCTTCCCTCGCAAGGGAACTCACAAGGCCACAAATCATGACACGAAAGCAGCTCCCAACTCACGACATTACCGCACTGTTTTTTAAAAAATAAAATTCAGTTTTTTTATTTTAAATAAATATTGTTTAGTATTTTTTTTATTGTTTTAAAGTGCTAATAAAAAAATTATTGTAATATGCCTCCAAATAAAAAATAAAAATAATTTATATTATATTTTAACTCTAAGATATGTTTATCATTATAATAACTATTTTTTAAAAAAATATTTTATGTTTGTAAGTATATTAAAATAATATGTTTATTATTATCTTTTAAAAAATTATCTTTAATATAAACACATAAAAAAAACTTTAAAATAAAAAAATTAATTAATTAAAAAAATACACGTTATCACAACGTAATCAAACACCCTATAGACTTGTGCAGGAAGGAGAACACTAAACAGAGTTACCATTGTTGAGTGCATGACCCCGGTTGACCGGCCCTTTACGAAGTACAACTATCATTCAATTAAAGCGGCCACCGTCTTCCATCTCATATCATTTTCTTGTCCCCTCTGGCTCATGTGTGAAAACACTCCCTTGGATAGCTGCGGCCCTCGTAATCAATGTCCCATCCAAACTCAAAGTCCGCACTAAATTCTTATTTTCCTATCTTTTAAAAACAAACTAAAGTTCAAAGATGTGATCAAAATTCAAAAGAGAACAAATATTTAAGATGCTTGCTAGGGTATTAATTAGTAGTAGTAGGCAGTAACAAGTTCACTGTACACTGCGACCAATAGATTTCGATTCTTGACTTTGCCTTCAAAAAAAATAAAAATAAAGCAACTACGCACGATCGAGCCAAAAAAATATACAAACACCTCTTTAGACCTTTGGTATGGAGACACAAAGGTGTGTATCTATATATAAAGCTACGAGAGACGCCCGTGAAAGCTCAGCTTTTCCACCCGTGACAAAAAACACCTTGGAAAAGAGAGGGTACATGAAGTGAGCTGGGTGCTCAAGCTCCTGTCGATCCATAAGGCTTCCTCTCAGGCACACCATCCCATGTTTCTTCAGAAGTCCCTCTCCCTCCTCCTCCACCATATGCTGCGGCAGTGGCTGCTCCAACATTAAAGCCACCACTATAGGAATTTAGCAAAGCAGAACTAGCAGCATCCATGCCAAGCCCAAGAAGGTCAAGTGTCGTTGGTTTGTTTCCAAACAATGAAGATGAACCCATCATAACATCACTGGAGGGAAGCCCAAGGCCTAGTCCAGCTGCAACAGTGGTGTTGTTCTCTGGCTTCACATCCCATTTATTGCAATTACTGTCTTGATTAGTTGAACGGGGCAATCCTAAACCACGGAGAAATGATGGGTTTGATGTCGTTGCACCCATTTGTGCTGCTTTTTGAAGCAATGCAGTGGCAGACATGGCTGGTTGCGGAGATGGTGTGTAATGGTAGTGGTCTTGCTCTGTGCTGAAGAGAGACGAAGTATTGTTGGAGAGATAAAAAGATGGTGAGAGAGAGAGTGATGGGGGTTCTATCGCTCTAGGTGTTGGCATAGTAGAGGGACAATCAGAGCGAGCGAAGCCGCAAAACAGATTTGGGAATGAGGATGGTACTGATGCTTGTTGTGGGATAGCAGCTGGTGTTGCTGTCGAAGAGGCAAATGTAGTCGCAAATGCATTACTGGTTGAGCTAGTTGAGCTTGTGCTTGTAGCCGAGGCACATGCTGCTGGTGGTGGTGAAAGTCCAATAGGATTTTCAGCTAATTCTGTGACAAGATACAGAGAGAAAACGAACATTAACTCAAAGTAAAGAAAAGGGACTTAAAAAGAAAAAAGAACAATGCAGTCCAATGATCCCAAATACCAAAGAAAAAGGATATACTAGCAAAAAGAATGTACTTTTTGGAGGAACATGAGAGGTGTGCTGATGAAACTGCTGTAAAAGCCAAGCAATTATGGAGTCCTTTCTATCCATATAATCTCAATTCACTTTATTTTTTAGCTTATAATTTAAGTAGTATTGGTATTATACTAACTATTGGTTTTCATTAAAATAATATTTTTTTATTTTTTAAAATTTATTTTTAATATTAACATATGAAAATATAAAAAATTTTATTTAAAAAAAATCAAAAACATGGTAAGACCACGAAAAAACACCTTATTGACTGTGGTGGCAGCAGCTACTCGTGAAACACAACGTAAAACCCGTCTCTCCTCACTCACACACACACACACACACACCTACCGCATCTGTTAATATTCTCTAGCCCAACATCCACACGAGAAGGACATCAACAAGAGACAAAACACTCGAACATAACCTAACCTGTTTACCCAAAACCATAAACTTCAATCTATTCTGTCCACGGCCACAAGAAAACAATAAAAAATACAGCCATGATTCATGAACCTTAGGCAAGTCAAATACTTGTCTTGGCCAACATAGCTAGGCAATGTATTAATAACGGATCGGGCGCACTAGCTAGCAAGCTTAGGCTAAATTAATTACCTGAGCTTTGAACTGATAAACCCGGAGACACCACACTAGTAGACGGCGTAAGTGGTGGAGGCGGTGGTGAAGCAACCACACGCTTGATGTCACAACCATTTCCTTCCTTTCCCATTATCGCTAGGGTTTGTGCCCTTGCACTCTCCTCCGCTAACGCATCGCAAAATGCTCTGTGTGTTACAAAACTATCCCTCCTGTATAACAAAACAAAACCAAACAACATAACATAATTAAGTTAAAATCAATGACAAACAAAACATAAGGTATAAAAAACAAAATTAGTTGACACTCACCTTGAAAACAAAGTGCCACAATCGCATTTATACTCTTTAGTGCCACAAGTTTTCAAGTGAGCTTTCCAATCAGACTGGACGGCATATTTCTTCGAACATCTCTCACACTTCCACTTTTTCTCACCATGCTTTCTGTAGAAGTGCTTTTTAATGCCAGTAAGATCACCAAGAGCTCTAGCTGGGTTGTGATGTACACAAGATGACTCTGGACAAACATAGACACGCTTCCTTGGCTCTTTGTTGGTTCGTTGCTTTAGCTTCCATGGTAAGTTATGGCCTCGTCTGTGAAGTTGGAGGTTCTGGTCTCTTTGAAAGCCCTTGTTACAGATCTCACACACGAATCTGATTGTGGCTACTAAAGTCTTTGGTGATAACGCAACGACTTCTGCATCTGGATCTGAAAAAGAAAGAAAATTGAGTATTAATAATTAGCTTACAAAATTATTACCAAGTTTTTGAAATGTTGGGGTCTTGGTACTGGTGTTGAGAAGTTAATTACCTGGCATTCCAGGGAGATTTCGCTTCTTCTTTGGTGGTGGCACTGTAATAGTGTGTGGCATGCCTTGGTTACCCAAAGAAGAAACATTGCTAATTGTGTCTTCTCCAGAAGCTTTAGATACTGTCATTCTGGATAAATTCTCACCACCCACCATTCTATTTCTTTCAGAAACTTCTAGTTAAGATGAATCGAATTCTTTGAAGTCACCAAGAAAAATTTCTACTTTTCCAAGTCTCTAAGGTTACAAAAGATATATGGGGTAGTAAAAGTACTGTTCTAGGCTTTTGATTTAAAAGATCAACTGACAAGAGAGGAAATGGATGATTACACCTGACATGAATTCTTGGAAATCACCAGAAAACCAATTCTCTTGAACTGGTGTGTTTGAATGCTGAGATTCTGATTTCTTTTAGAATTCAAGAGAGAGAGATAAACAACTATGTATGTTCAGAAAAATTCTTGGCTTGTGTTTCTTTGATCAGCTATCGATCACGATGGAGGGGAATGAGGCACCGTTTTGACTCATTCTGTGACTCGTTACCCTGAGTTTCATGGTCCAGAGCTAGCTAGTGTTCAGAAGTCATTTAAGAGATTTAATATGGGTCGTCCTAAAAGGCGGCTACTTGAATCCATACTCATCTTCGCGGAGTGGGGGAGAGAGCGTGTGCAGATTCAGACATGGATAACTTTGAAGAGAAATGAGGAATTTTAAATGAAGTGGAGAACATAAGAAGAGGAAAAAAAAATTGAGTTAAAGCGGCGCCAGTTAACTATGGCTAACTTTGAACCTGGGCCTTTTGGATTTATTTAACTATAGTTACGAGAGCATATGTATGCGTTTAGCCGGTGCAACAAGTCTCTCCTGCTGCCCTGCGCAATCAAATTCGTCCGTCCACGTGTCAAGCTATACTGCTTTGCTGAAATTTGTCGGAACAATCGGGCTAGGCGGTGCTTGTCGTTTTGTAGAAAAAACAATATTTTAATCATATCTCCCCGCAAGTTTTTTTTGAAAGAGCAGAACGGAAAGACATTAGTACCCATGCTCGGTTAAGATTTTTCATGAAAGAAACTACCATGACAGTTCGGCTTATCGGCAAATACTTTTAAAATTCTTTTGTTTTTTACTTTTACCAGGTTAATAATTTTATAGAATGTTTTTTAAAGTATTTTTTAAATATATTTAAAAAAATTATATTTTTATTTTTAAATATCAAAATAAAAAAACATTAATTTCAAGTTTTTAAAAATTATATAATTTCGTTTAAAAATATAGTTTAATCACACTCTCAATAACATTCTCTTAAACTAAATAAATATGCAATATATTATTAATGAATTATGCGATTCTTTTCAGTAAATTTATTAATACTCTAAAATATATAAAGGAAGTACTTTTCTTGTATGTTTTTTTATTATTATTATTATTTGTTTTTTTTGTTTTTTTCATTCCCCACATATTTTTTGTTTTTTTTTTGTTTTTTCTCAAAATTATTTTTTTTTCTTGTTTTTTTATTTTTTTGTTTTTTTGTTTTTTTAAAAATTATCTTTGTCGATTTTACTTTTTTTACTATTATACTAGTTGATAATTTAGCTTTATAATTTTGTTTTCTTTAAAACATTGTCGATTGCTATAGTATTTCTTTGTATAATTTTGTTTTGCTACAGTATTTTTTCACATGTTTTTTTCTAAAATTATCTTTGTCGAATTTATTTTTTTAATATTGAGATATTTAAGAATTTAACTTTATAGTTTTAAAAAAAAAAACATGGTGGACTACTACAGTGTTTCCCCACATGGTTTTTATTTTTTATTTTTTTTTCAAAATAATTTTTGTCAGTTTTATTTTTTCAATATTGAGTTGGTTGAGAATTACAACTATAGTTTTCCTCACAAAATATTACAGATTGCTATAGTGTTTCCATGCATAGATCTTTTTTCTTTTGTTTTTTTATGATTTTTTTTTAATATGATTTTTTAAAAAAATATATTTGTTGCTTCTATTTTTTTAATATTAAACTGGTTGAGAAGTTAGCTTTGTATTTTTTTTTCTTTAAAATACTATGGATAACAACAATCATTTCTCACATGGTTTTTTTTGTTATGATTTTTTTAAAATTATTTTTTTAATTTTATTTTTTTAATATTGAGCTGGTTAAGAATTATAATTGTATATTTCCTCACAAAATACTATACATTGCTACAGTGTTTCCCAACATGGTTTTTTTCTATGTTTTTTTTCTAAAAATATATTTGTAATTTTTTCTTGAAAGTATTGTAAATTACAATAATTTTTTATCATATAATTCTTTTTATATATTTTTTTATAAGTGTACGACAACGTCTAGGCACGGCATCTAGTAATTATTTAAAAGCTGATGGATGTATAATAAAGGTGTTCAAATGTATATTATGTGTTTGCATTTAGTTGTGGAAAAAAAATGTATGTTTAAATGGGTTTGAGGATGGAATATCCAGGCTTCTTTCGGTCAACTTGCATCGTCTCTATGGCACCAGAGTATTTTCATTTCACAACTTTAATTTAGGTTAAAAAAAAAAAAAAAAAACGTGTTCAAATGTATATTCTGCTGTGTAAATTCTTGAGACTTGTACAATTTAAGATTAAAATAATTTAATTGAATTTTATAATAATTATCTCAACTTATTTTTACATGTTCTTGCATATCTAATCTTCATTTGTTTTTATTTTATTTTATTTTATTGTTTATCTCTCAACATTCTCAACTAAATTAATAAAAAAGACCTCTTAGATAATAAATTTAAATTCAATCTGATTTATTATATAAAAAAATAAATTACTTAAAAAAATAAAACTCGAATTTTTTATATTTATTTATTTATTAGTAGATCAAGTGGGATGCGATTAAATTTATGAATCATGACATATAGCTATTTTTTGTTTTTTAAATAGCTATATCTTTTTTTTCAATTTAAATAAAAAAATGAACAAAAAATAGGTTGGAGAGTAATTATATATTTCAAAGACAAATGGGATGCGATTAAATTTATGCAAATAGATTTATACCTTGATTAAAAATTAAACTTATTTTATTTAAGCTGTACAAATAATTATTTTTCTTAGACATTTCAGAATATTTTTTATCATAGTTTGAATCATGATAGAGAATAAATAATTTATTCTAGTAATTTCTAACATATATCCTCCATGTTGATATAAATATACTAGTTTTGATTAAATAAATTATGATGAATGCTGACCTAAAAAAATATTCCAAGTCAAAAGGTGATACAAGTGTATGTTTGGTAGTGCGGTAGCGGTTGTTTTTCAAATAGCTTTTCGTGCCGAAATACATGCCAATGATGTTTTTTTATTTTTTAAAAATTATTTTTGACATCAGCACATCAAAACGATCCAAAAAGTACAAACCGCACTCAATTTTAGCAAAAAAATAAATTAAAATTTATAAAAAAACAGGTTCAACCACAGAGCCAGACAGGCTAGAAATAAATCTATGTGATCACTTGGGTTACCCACTTTATGGTTAACAACAAGCACGTATATTACGGTTTAGCAAAATTATTACAAAAAAAAACTAAAACTTATTATTGTTTTATCGTGGATTGTGCATAGTATAATTTATAATAAAATAATTAATAAATAAAATGATTAATAAGTCCTCCTATAACCAAAAAAAACAAACACATACTGAAAATTAGAATAGTATTTTCACATATTTATTTTCACATATTTATTGCACAATATAATTACTTTCATGCCCTTAAAAAGGGGGGAAAAACAACAAAACTAATGTCAGAGGAGCTTTTTTGGATTTTTCACATTTTTATATAGTTTAATTATCGTATAATCCATGAGTCAACTCTTTTTTTTTTTCTAAAATCAAGGGGGTATTTTTGGTTTTCATCCACGAGTTTCTTGCGATTATCCCATGAAATCAAGAGTGTTCTAGTTTTTCTATAATTTTTTTTAAAAAAATAGATGACGTGTATAGAGCACGCATTTGCAAGTGGCAAGCGTCCGCGCTCTTTGAACAGCACGTGTAGCGCATCCCAATGGCCAATGGTGGCCTTATGGGACGGTGTTTGAAGTAGCACACCACCCACTACTTGGTAGGGCGGTGCTTATTGGCATTCATGGCATGGAGGAGCTTTAGCGATAATTTTTCTCCTCTCTCTTTTTTTTATCTCCTCCTCCACCTTAAAAGGCATGCTAACCTTGAAAAATTAAAAAGTGGTCCTCAATTTTTTAATTATATCAAATTTAATTTTTTAATTTTTTAATTTCATTTATTGGCATGTGATTTTTTATATTTTTTTTATGAAATCTGATCATCGTTCTTTTTATTCCTATTTTTTTGCTTTTAATCTATTTTTCTGATTGAATTTTATTTTTCAATTTGATCCTTAATCATTTGATTTTTTTTTTAATTTGATCCTCATTCTTATGATTAAAATTACTTTTATTTTGAGTTATCTTCTTGATTAATTGTTTAGTGGCAATCATATCTCATTGTTTAATTTCATTGAATTTTCATATCATATTAAGTGCTTATTTTTTTATCATGCCTTTAAAATCCGATCCGAGAGTCGACCACCGTCATGTCCTAGGTCCCGAGTTGGATTGAATAACTAGGTTTATCGAGATTCAATCGGGGATTTTTTTTATTGTGCATGAAATAAAAATGATATTATTTTAATAAAAAAAATAATGGAAAAAAAAAATAATCAACAGGTGTTGGCATGATTTTCTTCTAGCTAATCACTTTATTTTTTATTCAGCTCAAAAGTAAAAATGGTTTTATTTCGATATAAAGAAATAACGGAGAAAAAAAATCAATTATGATCCTTTTTATTTTTATTGGTCTTTTTTTCTCTTGATTTGTTTAGATTTTTTTTTCAATCTTATCATTTTCTATTTAATTTTGTTTTGTTTTTATATTAAATATGATATTCATTCTCTTGATTTTTGTTTTTTTTTTTTCATTTTCTTGGTTTTTTTTATTTCACTTGTTTTTTCCTAGATTTAGTTCTCATTTTTTATCCTTCTCTTAATTATTTTTTTCCTCATCATTTTATTTTATTTTTCTATCCAATCTTGGTTATCTTTCTTTTAATTACTCTTTTTTTATCCTTTTTCTTTTTTATTTTATTTTTCAATTAAATCCCTCATTATTTTCTTTCATTAATTTTTATACTATATTTGGTCTATATTGTTTTGATTGCTATTTATTTTATTTATTTATTTATTTGATGGTTAAGAATTTGTTCTAGATTTTTTATTGGTCTTTTGTATGGTTATCTCGGTCTCGTGACAAAATAACTAGTTTTGAAGATTAACCCGATTTAAACTTGATCTTTTTTTATTTTTTATTTTATCATTTGACTTTAGGCTACTGGGCCTTGAGCTTTCTATTTTTTTTTCTCTTTTCTTCCTTTGGAGTTATCCCGGATTGTAGGTTAATCAAGTTAACTCGGGTTTCCTCATGTTATCACCATTTAAATATCTTTTTTTTTGTTAGAAAAAAATTGACCCAACCCACGACGTAGCGCAGGCAAATAATTCTAGTACCCTATACTAAAGATATCAGCATTTCAATGTGGATTCACATGATAAAATATTGATTTTATCCTTTGGTGGGCAAACTAACAAAGCTTGGGTTTAGGGATAGGAGAGTCTTTTTCACGAAACACATCAGTCATTATTATAAAAGGAGGGGTTAGAGGGTATTTTTACATTTTCTTTGCACAATGTGATTGCTTAATTTCCATTGAAAGACAAAAAAAATTACTTTATAAATTTACGTGTTTAATACTATGATAAACTATTGTATAAAAAAACAGGTTTAATTTTTTTATATATAAATTATAGTTTTTTTCTCAAATCCAAGCATTTTTACTGTAATTCATGATTAAACATAGATTTAAACAATGAAAATCAAACAATTTTTGAAGTTGTGGCTAGCATATTCAATTGTACTGCACCACAATATCAAATAGATAATCAATCTATTTGGTAATGCGGTGTAGGGGTTTTTTTTTATAAATATTTTTTAATTAAAAATATATTAAAATAATATATTTTTTATATTAGCACAAAAAATTATAAAGCATTAATATAATTTTTTTAGATAAAAAAATTAAAATCACTTTAAAAGCATGTTTAACAAAAAAAAAATATTTTTATTATTTAATTTAATTTTGTATGTTGTTCGTGATAATACTCTTAGCTAATGACAAATGATCCTTCAAGCCATCCATTGCTTATAGATCCATACTCAGCTCTTCATAGCCGAGTATTGATCACATTGTTTCTATCTTTTCACTATGTTTGCTTGTTATATCCTGCTACTAAGATTTTGGGTATGGAAACAAATAAAGAGTAAAATCAATTGGCTTGGAGGTGTAAAAACATTAATTTTAAGGTGTTTATTTGTCTCACACAAAGACAACCCCTCTAGGATACAATTAAGTCATTTAAACCTCTAAAAAAATAAGAAAAAAAGACAAAAGACATGAAATATTTTTTTTTTGTATATATTTTTTCTTGGTGTAATAACAAGTTTATATAGTTTTAAAATATTTTAATGAAACTATATGATTGTTAATAAGACAATTATATTTTGATTTAAATTGAATAGTTGCTATTTATTTTTACCTCAACAATTGTAAATGTCAAAATTAATTATAAAAATTAAAAGACATTAACTCAATAAAAAATTAATCTTACTGGTAAATTAAATTATAAGTTTCAAGTACCAAGTCTCATCTTTTGAAATTATAAATCCCTATAATAGCATTAGAAAGCCCGTTAGGAGAGTCCATCTACCATAATCCTCATTTAATTTACTACACAATAAAAACTCACACTAATAAATATTTAGAAGAGAGTGTTTCTTTCTAATATGATATATAAATCTTTTTCTTCCTTATTCACTTACAAACTACACCAACATTTCGTATTATAGCCAACACAAACTCTAGCAGTCACTTGCTCAATCAATCTCTCCCTTGTTACCTGTTGGATTTGGTATAGATAGACTGTCCAAGGTGGCTAAAAATCTAAAATTAAGATTAATATAAATGAGTATTTATATTTAATATTGATGATATGTCAAAAAATTCAAGTAGCTTAGAAATAGAGCTCATGAGTTGGATAATTGGTTAATCAATTGGTTGTAGCAATCTCATCCATTCTTTTTTACCAAGGTGGTTGATAGCTTATACTTGGTGCTTGGTGGACCAATGTGGTTTGTGACTAGTACCTATAAAAGGTTCACTTTGATGGAGATGAGGAATTTTCAATGCTTAAATAAGTATCTTTTTAGACAGAGAAAATATAATAATATTCTAGAAAGATATGCTCTCAAAATATATATGCAGTAGAAAATGAAGATTGTGAACCTTTGTTCTAAAGGTCTCATGGTGTATTTACAACGAATGAATCTTGTATTTTTATAAAGAAAAGGGTTTGAGTGTAATTTTACTCTGATAACATTTAATAAATGATACATATCTCTTATATCTATATTAATATTTAATGGAACTATAGTAAGTTCTTGGAGGACTTTTACATACCTAAAAAGTGTAGAAAAATTAAGGTTCAAGATGTCAAGTGTAACTGAGTTTATGAAGGCTAAGCTTTTCTATTAGGCGAGACCTAAATGAGATGGGTCCTTCCCTTAGCTAGGTCCAAATAATGATTAATTGTGTCTTGGTGAGCGCAATAAAGGTTGGGCCTGTCCCTTGGGTGAGCTCCAGGGAGGTCGAGTTTGTCCCTAGGGCATACCCAAGGGGAAAAACATCATTCCCTTGATCGTGCCTAAAAAAGGATGGATCCATCCCATGGCTGAGCCCTAGGGAGGATGGGTTCATCCCTTGGTTGAGTTCAATGAAGGATGGTCCTCAGGGGTTTTTTGGCCCATTATATTTAGATTTATCAAATATGCACTATAGGTAAATAAAAATTCAGAACAATAATTGAGTGATCTAAACCAAATGAAAAAAAAATAATCCTTGAAGTCACTCTTATCGGTGGTAACATTAAAAGAAAAAAAAAACCTTAGACATTTGTTGTAAAAATAAATCAAAATTAGTTTTTTATATATATATATATATCAGCACATCAAAATCATTAGAAAACAATAAAAAATCAATTTAAAGTTTTTTAAAACCAAAAATACTTTTGAAAAACATCTAGAAACAGAAACAAAAGTTATATCAATCACCACAAAATACGGTGATGTGTTTAAATGTGATTACAATCCTTATTTAAATTGGCTCTTATCGATGGCAACATTAAAAGAAAAAAAACCTTAGACATTTATTGTAAAAATATATCAAAATTAGTTTTTTTAATTATTTTTTATATCAGCACATCAAAATCATTAGAAAACAATAAAAAATCAATTTAAATTTTTTTAAAACCAAAAATACTTTTGAAAAATATCTAAAAACAAAAACATAAGCTATATCAATCAACCCGAAATATGGTGATGTGTTTCTAAATGTAATTACAATCCTTATTTAAATTGGTTTAATTTTTGGATCCGCAAGAGTCTTTATCTAACAAATTTATTAGACGTGATTTTTATCACCTTTATAATTTCTAATCTTTCATCACTCTGTGTGTGGGGGGGGGGGTCAATTTCTAAAATTTAAATTACTACAATCCAAGCCATCCATACCATATTTATCCTTTGTTTTGTTATGCTTGTAATTTTGTTTTTATTGTGTTGTGCTATAAAGTTAAATAATCATATTTCTATTAATGAATTATTGTGTTGTGAGTGAATTAAGTTAAATTAAAAAATACCATTAGAAACATAATTAAAATCCTCATTTAATAAATAAAATATTTTTTAAAAAAACTAAATGAACAGCTTAAAAATGAATTTTATGATTTAAAAGCATACAAATATTATAAGAAACACATAAAAAGCAACAATCAAGATATTATATTTCTTAAGTAAATAGGACTGTTAAATAATTTGATTAAGATTATATATATATATATATATATATATATATATATATGTTTTCTTATTCCAGAACAAATCAATAAAAGTAAGGAAAATAGAGGTGAAAACAGTATTGGCAGTAAAAAGAGATTAGATTTGGTTGTCCTACGTAATCTTACTTTTTTTTTACATGAACCGGTAAAAGTAGCTTGTCTTTTTACGTGAAGGGGGTACAGCATAGACTATCAGATTAGAGGAGCCGGGCACAGTTTCAAATCTAAAATGATTGCTGCCACGTGCAGGGGTACTTCCGACTTTTGAGATTGCATGTGCCAATTAAGGCCACTCTGGCCTCCACCAATTCAATCTATCCACTTGCTTAGTCCAGGTGTATCTATTGTGTGGCCCATCACTGTGGGTCTAAGACTAGATGCTAAATGGCCGGTCTGATCTGACGGGTGCTAGGATGGGCCACCGTTAGACAGACCATCTCACCACTTGTATTATTTTCTAGCTACTGATCATCAACAAATAATTACCAGTAGAACATTAGATCTCAAGTTATTAACAATTTATAAGGAGATAACTCACACGCACATACATAATCATCAAGTGTGAAGATGAGGCCAGGCAGCGCAGCAAAATCTTTGAAGTTTCCGAGGAAATTAGTTGTCTGATGTCAAGATGCCGAGCCACACCAGCAAGAATCCATGATGGGGTTACGTGGAAAGAATCGTACTCGCACTCAAAAAGTCGAATCTCTGTTTTAATATCAAATATTTTATATTCTTTCGTGTTGACCCTTATCCCAGCTTAATTATGAGGGTTTCGAGCTTATCTTTTCACAAGCGTATGTATCATTATGTTTTCAAAAAAATGGAGGAGAAAACACAGAAATTTGAATTAGGTCACGTTAGGTAGCATTAATTTGCTAGTTATTGATAAGCAACAATCAAAGTGTTAAGAGCTAAGTGGTATTTGATGCTGTGGTTAAATTTTTGAATTTTATTTTTATTTCAAGTCACTTTTTCATAATATATATATATATATATATATATATATATATATATATATATATATATATAACCATCATATTATTATTAGATACTCCGAAGGAAATTTAGATTTTATTTGTTATTGTGATAATTATTATTTTTTAAAATATTTTTTTATTTATAAATACATTAAAATAATAATTTTTTATTTTTTAAAAATTTATTTTTAACTTCAATAAATTAAGACGATATGAAAAGATAAAAAAATAATTTAAAATAAAAAAATTAATTTTTTTAAAAGTATTTTTAAAATGCAAAAACAAACAAGTTCTTATTTACTATAAATTTATTTGTTATTAGTTAGTACTTCTTGAAATATTTTTTAGTTAAAAATATATTAAAATTATTATTTTTTATTTTTTTATATTAACATGTTAAGATTATAAAACAAAAACATTTATCTTTCTAAGTAAAAACCAATTTAAAAAAGCATATTCAACCATGAAAATAAATATTCTTGATCTCTCTTTCATTTGTGTATTTGCATGGATTATTATGTTACAAATCTACTAGCTTCTAATAAAAATATATTATTATTTTTTTATATGGAAAAAGAAAAAAGTAAGTTATGTATGATTGATTTTGTTGTGAAGAGTGCTTTTTAATTGAAAATGTTTCAAGATAATTTTTTTTTTTTTTTTGAATATTAACATATCAAAATCATCTAAAAACACTTAAAAATATTAATTTAATATTAAAAAAAAAAAATTTGTTCCAGGAAAAAAAAAAAAAAAACAGATTATAACCTAGAAATAACACAGACGCTGAAAGAAAAGAGAAGAGGTGTCCGAGGAATGTAGTCTCCTTCCTCTCTTTCTTTCTATCAGGCTGCAATTATTGAAAACCAATGGAATAGATTAGAAAACATCCTTTACTAATTCAATTTCAAAGCAATCTGCTACTCTTAACAAGCTTGGCAGTACTGAGGGAAATCCGAGAACACATACGCTACACTACACATTTCTAAAACCTATATTCTAACAAAGTTGATGGACCAAAGGGAATAAAGAATAAGACTACAAGTCAGCGAGCAAAGCACAAAACAAAAGGCAGAGAAGGGTGACAGGTCCGCGAAGTAATGATAGCCAATTTGATTATCTTGAGGTTGCTTTTCCGATTCCAGCAGGCACACCTTTAATCCTGATGGTTTCATCCCTCCCTCCCTCCCTCCATACCTTTTCTCCTTTATAAAAAGGTTTGCCCCACTCTTGCTATTCCGATTCCAGTACATGGAGTTGATTGCGTAACTTTGATAATTTCCAACTGAGGAGAAATGGGATTCTTAAGTGTTCATCGGGCACAGCATCAGGAATTTCTTTTAAGCCTCGTCTCAAATATCCCAAAAGAATCTCAGCCCGAAGATGAAACACACGGATTACACTTTGAAGGACGTCAGACGTCATGCCGCAGGCATTGCCTTCTCTATATTTGTATGTTTTTATTATGAAAAAACAAAAAACAAAAGGTCAGGTACATTATGAACAGAATATAATGACGTTCACTTCAGACAACATTTACATTTATGCTGCTACTACATATGGCATAATACTGATGATGGTTACGAGTCTTTAGTTTCAAGCAGGGGGGAAAAAGCACACTCCTGGCCACTTGGAAGGGTAATGGCAGGTGCTGATAGGCTAACGTCATGCCTGGAGAATCCTAGCAATGGTTCTTTGAATGTACCGTTATATTCTCGTCCAGAATTACACCAGTGAAGCAGTTCATGCAGGTGGACAAACCATTTCGTCTTTACAGTACAGAAAGTTTCCATGGACAATTACAAAAACAATATACTCAATGCATGGAGGACTGCCAATATTTATGATCGGCATGCATGGAAGATCTCACCTCGCATGACGTCAGTTGGCATGTGCTTTACCGTATAACGCTCTGGACCTAGATACATCCCTGTCTTTTCCAGAAGAGCAAGCCCTTCATCCCTCCCATATCTCGAAGTACAGATCTGCAGTACTGGAAAAATCCTGATAGAATAACAAAAGGTGAAAAAATAATCAAAACATGAAACATGTATCATAGACAAACCCAGCACCGTCCATCCATTCACAACTCCTAGCTTCCTCGTGGGCGCGTGTCAGAAAGAGTGCGCCAAGCATTGATAATTCTCAATTACCACATCGATGGCACTCGTGTGGGATTCCGAGTTTAGCATGGAGAACTCTTTAATGGTCCATAATGAGCCAAAACAAGACAAATGTCTGCAATGGAAAAACAGGATTCAAGCCTGACAATATTGCGTGACAAATTGATGGAGATGTCTTCAAGTCGAATGTAAGGACTGGAATACTCAAGAACCAATTAAAAAATATTGATCCTAGCATGAAATGAGATTGCTTTCATCGATAATACAAAAAAAGATTTGAAAGGATTTTATTTTGAAAATAAAAATCCTGGAAATCTTGTTAGAAACTCACATAGCATCAAACCCCGTACTGCCCTTACTCTAAACAAATGAATGGCCACTTCAATTTTTCTTACCCGCAAGCCAGTGCGTTCTAGCATAATAGAAGCAATAGGCTAACGGGAAGATGAGAACACCTAGCCTGGATAGTACCTGAAGCTGATCTGCTTACAGGCAAACATTTCATTGCCAGAGAAAAAAAAAAAAAAAAAGCAAGGATTTATAACCAAAATCCATCACTTGGCAGGAGGCAACGCCAAAATCTTATCTGCTTGCAGGCAAACATTTCATTGTCAGAGAAAAAGAAAAGGAAAGCAAGGAAACACACATATGTTCACCATTCCTGCAGAAGGAATAAGCTCACCTCGCTTTCAGAGAACAGGCACTGTACATCCAAGTTCTAAAACATGTTACTTTCAGAGAAATAACAGTCAAAATAAAAATTAGAACCCCGGGGATTAATACTTACTGTAAAGCATGCTTGCTTGTAAATAATAATGGTAAGCCAAAAATCTTAAGCAGTCCTGAATAACAACACCCTGTGCCGATTTAGAATCCATCATATTATCAGATTGAAGCTTCTTGTTTCTTTATATAGTAGCAGAGACTTGAAACTAGCTAGTGCTTCTATTAACAAACTGAAATACTACAATCTGTCTACTTCCCTTTATATGCCAGCAAGAACAAAAACGTCATAGACTAGCCTGCAGCTACAAAGCTGATGAGAGAACTATGGGTGTCATGCTTTGAACTAAATGGGAATGATTTAGCATGCCTGGACCCAATTAATATGCTTCGTAACTCATATATTATGTATGGAACTTATGGACCTCCTAAGGAACTCCCCTTTTCAGTTGCGGAGAAAAGATTCCCTTTTTGTTTTAAATATTTTAGTCATGATGTCACAATTCTATTTTTAGAAACAAAGAGAAGCATTTACTCTACACCAGAAGAATGTCAATAAAGTTGTTTAGTTCTCAAAATGATAGAACTTAATAAGGTTCGATTTTATCTCTTAGCTTAAAGGCCAAGCCAGGTTTGTCATAATATTATTAATCTTCTTGTTTCGACAATCTGGTCATCTTTTCTTGATGAAATGGTTAATGGTTTATGCTCAATACCTACAAAAGTTCCTTCCCTAAAGTTTTGAGACTTTTTAATGATTAAATCAATATCATATAAGAAAAAAAAACAATCTTTTTTTAAAAGATAGCCCTATATATATGGCTTCAAATCCATTGGTAATTATGAATGATAATGACCTAGCTTATGAAGAAGAAATCAATGACATTGTGATCATTTTTCCACTAATAGTGCCACTAATGAGGTTTGATTTTTCTCTATGATAATGGCCTAGCTTATGAAGAAGAAATCAATGACATTGTGATCATTTTTCCACTAATAGTGCCACTAATGAGGTTTGATTTTTCTCTACTACAAATAATATATAAATAATATATAATATATATTATTTGTAGTAGAGAAAAATCAAACCTCATTAGTGGCACTATTAGTGGAAAAATGATCACAATGTCATTGATTTCTTCTTCATAAGCTAGGCCATTATCATTCATAATTATCAATGGATTTGAAGTTTTGGAAGATTTTCGATAAGTACCATCAGGATATTGGTTCAAATCGCAACTTCAGAAGTTATTGAAAACTAATGGTTTCATTTCCATTATCATCCTTAATTATTATCATGGTTGGAACTTCGAGGTTTTGAAAAGCCTTCAATGACTACAAATAAAGAGCTGGTTTAATCTATACAACTTCATGAATTATTGCTAACTAAAAACTCCTACTAAGCTTGCAGACCTTACAGGGTAAATGACTCCTAAGTAGGGAGGTTATCCTCTCTTTCGCTAGTTATATTTTCATAATAATTGAAGGAACTATGTTTATCTTGCAAGAGTCATTTTAACGACTACCCATAAAACTTTCATCGGAGAAATGCAATTCCCTCTCCTTTTTAGGGCCCAAAGCATAATAGAAATGTATTATGGTCAATTATTAGAAATGTAAGTTTCTTGTATATAATTTATATCGTTCAAAACAACAAATGTTTTCTACTCTCTAGATTTCAAATCTTTCAAAGATGAGATAGATTTACTCTCCCCAATACGATAACACATTTACTTTGAAAGTAATGAACGTTTCCTTAGTGCTACAACACATTTTACCTTGGAAAGGATTAAAATGTTTTCCCTGGTACGATCACACTTTTCTCTAGAAATGGGATAGACGTTGCATCAACAACGAGGATAGATATGGTCTCTTTAGGGTGTAAGACTCTCAAATCTTCTAAAGATGTGATGGATTTACTCTCCCGAGTGCAATAACACAATTATTTTGGAAGTAATGAACATCTCTCCAGTTCTAAGGCACACTTTACTTTGGAAGGGATTGACATGTTCTTCCTGGTACGATCACACTTTTCTCTAAGGATGGATAAACGCTACATCAATAACGAGGATGGATATGGTGTCTCTAGGACACAAGCCTCTTAAATATTCTAAAGATAGGATAAATTTACTCTCCCTAGTGCAATAACACATTTACTTTAGAAGTAATGAACATCTCCTCAATGCTACAACATTTTACCTTAAAATGGATTGACATGTTCTCCCTAATGCGATCACACTTTTCTCTAAAGATGGGATAAATGTTGCATTAGCAATAAACAAACATCTGCAAATGATATCCCTTTTCGGTTCCTAAAAGGCATGTCCATCCTAAACTCTTATAAGGTTAGATGATCCATCGCTCATCACCATAAATGATTTTCTAAGCATGGGCGTTGTACCTGGTGATAATTTTCTAAGTATGAGCGTTAGACCAAGAAATGATTTTCTAAGTATAGGTGTTGAACCCATTAATGATTTTCTATGTATGGGCATTGAACCCACATAGGAACTCTAAACTCGTGGAAAGTAATGTGAAGGTAAAAGAGTTATAATATAAAATAAATGATGTATATGAAAGAAGAATACATATATATAGAGGGGTCTAAAAATTCAGCTTAGGCTCCCCCGCTAGATACTCCTCTCACTGGTCTACAACAGCCCTGATCGGGAATACTTCTTTGAAATTAAGGAAAGGGACTAAATGGAAGGCCGCAATGAAATCCACATGTATTCCTCTTGAAAGATTGAAGAAGTGCAAGTTTGACACGGCCAGGAAAATCTTGTCTCCCGTCATCTCGGTCAAAGTTGCTAAACCCCTAAAAATTCTTAAAACTTCTTAAGAGAGTCCTTTAGGGCCTTCAACTTTGTCTAGGAATGCTAGGTTTTTTCCTTAACAGTAGCAATAAGCTCAACTTTGTGGTAGCAAGCTCAGTTCATGTGGCATCAAGCTCACCTCATAGACTAACTTGGGAGGCCCTAGCTTCAAGAAGCTCCTGCCTCAGGGGAACCACCTTGTTGTAGAAGGCCTTAAGTGCTTTTTCCTTGGAACCCAACTCAAGAGTAAGGCCTTGAGCTTGGTCTTTGAGCATGATATAGGCCACCTCAATACTATGTAGCTTGGCCTCCATAATAGTTTTTTTTTCTCTTGTAGTTGTTCAAAGGCAATTTGACTTTCCCTATTCGTAGCCACGAGCACCCTTACATAACCCCTTTCGGTCACCAATGCCTTTAAGAGTGGGCACACATTATAAAGGTCTACCAAGAATAAATGTTAAAAAATATAATCATCAAACCAAAGCAAAAGGAGAAGCAAGGGTTTATTTTTTCCTTATATTAAAAGTCATTTAGCTAGTTAAAGCCAAGTGATGATGAAAGCTTTCATCAAACATCACTAAGATATCTAATAGGATAGTGAGGACCCTTTTCAATGTTCTCACCACCTCGAGGTCCATTTTCCCTTCAAACATAGCCTCTATGAATTGCCTCTCCTCACTTATCAGAGTTTAAAAATCATATGGATTTCGACCTAGAGCAAAGAACATTATAAAGGTTTGCCAAGGATAAATGTTAAAAAATATAATTATTAAACCAAAGCAAAAGAGAAATAGGGGTTTATTTTTTACTTACATTAAAAGTCATTTGGCTAGTTAAAGCCAAATGACGATGAAAGCTTTCATCAGACATCGTTGAGATATCTAATGGGATGATAAAGACCCTCTCCAATGTTCTCACCATCTCGAGGCCCGTTTCCCCTCCAAACATAGCCTTCATGAATTGCCTCTCCTCACTTATCAAAGTTAAAAAATCAAACAAATTACGACCTAGAGCCAAGTTAGAGAAAACACCCTTAAACTCGTTGGTGCTAGCTCTAGTGGAGGTCCTAGCTACTGCTTCCTCAACTAGTAATGCAGAAAGTTGAGGTAAAGGGAACACCATTGCAAGAGCCTCTATCGATAGGACTAGAACATAGGTTTTTACTAGGGTAGAGATTTTTCTCTTCTTGAAACAGATGGTCGCATCCACAATCACGACAAGAGAAGCCAAGCTTACTTATTCTTGAGATAAGGGAAGATCACGACCCTCAACTTCTAGAGGGGTTATATCCCCCATTATTGTCTTCATAGAGATAAGGCTCTCAAGAAAAAAAAAGTTATTTGATAAGGATGGGGGAGTCTCCCCTCCCCTATACACCCCAGGCTCTACTAGTGGTACGAGACAAAAAAAACCCCTAGGCAAGCTCTTTATAGGAAATCCCATGACACATCTCCTCCTTCTTCAACTATTAGCCCTGTAAGGATAAATAAAGGTTAGATTTTGAAACAAGGTAAAAACAAAGGAAAATAGCAAGGCGGCTTTATATCTTGAAAAATAGCCCGATAATATCCCTTGATCATCTTATCAACTTCATAATCAATACGAGTTGAATCCAGCATGATACACACATATTTATCCTCGAGGCTTGTTGTTTATTTCGTGGGGGTGACCTTTCAATAGTGGGAATAACTCTAAATTAACTGCAATGCCTTTCGATGATTGATCGTCCTAACATATATTATAACCAACTATCTTCCCCTTCACTTCTTAACGGACATTGGCTTCCTAGTCACCATGTTCTTCATAACACCATTGCTCCTGTTAGCAAAGGTGAAGAACCATCGCACATCGTTGCTTTTATAACCTATTTCTAGGTTATTCCTTAAATTCACTTTTTTTTTTCAAAATAAAAATCAAAAAATAAAATAAAGGTTAGCAACATGGAGAAAGTAGGCCCGAGAGGATTCCAAAAAACATATAAAAATCAAGTTGCAATTTTAGAGGAAATTTGAAGCCTAATTGTACCCCAATATCCTAAAAATAGAGAAACAATGCAAATTCAAAGTTAAATTAAATGATTATTGGACGAATCTATATAAAAATTAAGTCCAAGAACATAATTAAATTTTTAATAGGCCAATTTGATTTAATCATAAATCAAATTAAATTTTAATTACGTTTAAAAATTAATTTGGGTCCAATTAAAGAATTTAATTAGGTGCAATGACTTAATTATACTTTAAAAGGGTCAAATTAATTTTATTAGGAGCTTAACTGGTGAAAATTAAGTTTGAAAGCCCAATTTAAGCTTAATTGAGAAAATTAGAATTTTAAGAGACCAAATTTAATTTTTATCAGGTAAATTACTTGAAATCAAGGTAAAATCACAAGAAAATCAAAGTTTTGAGATCAATTAAGGGTTAATTGAAAAACTTCACAACCAATGATCATTTTGCAAAAGATGCCAAATTATAGGGCTTAATTGATTGAAACCAAGGGTGAAATTAAAGAAATTTAAAATTTAATGGTCAATTAAAGGCTAAATTGAAGAAATCCAAGACCTATGACCAAAATAGAAAAAGCATCGAAATTCGGGGTCAAAATTGAAGTTTTTTAGGGGCTAAATTGCATTTAATCAAAAGTTTATGATCAATTAGATGTGCAATTAAAATAAATCGAAAGTCGAATCACTAAATTAAACGTTGGCCAAAACTCTAAATTAAAACCCTAAAAAACCCCAAAACAATGTCATTTTAAATAATAATAATAAAAAAAGTAACCAGACAACGCATCATTTGGTTACTATTCATTATCTTATTCAATTGTTGCCTGAAAAGGTTTCTCAAATGACTACTTTTCAAGTGCATTTAATGCTTCATATGTCCACCAAATTTGAGAAAACTTGCTTGAAAACGATCATGCGACATCTGACTACAATCAGGTATGGCCATTCAAGCCGATTGACACCACAACGATTGCGATGCCGACCGAAAGTTACCAACTCAAGGAGCCTTGAACAGTTAAATTTGACAATTCATAGTGTCTACTTTGAATAAATGGTTGAGATCCTTCCCAGCCAAAACAAGGGCCAAGATTTGGCGCAATTAAAGACAAAACTTTCCTCTTCCACCCCCTATAAATAAGGGTGGATTTCATAGCCTAAACATGAAAAAAATCGAGTCAAAAGTTGGCCAAAAACCAACCTTCCTAATTTTTCCAGTTTATGTCTCTCTCTTTGTTTTCTCTCTCTACTGCTTCTTTTTCCATTGCAACCTTTTTCATGTCGTGACAGACGGAGGCTTGGCCTCTCTACGAACTCATCTCCTCGTCGGTGATAAGGGCAACCACCGCAAACTCCTCCCTCTTCTCTCGGTAGATTTCTTTCTTTTCTTCTTCTTCCAGCTATGCTAGCGACCAAACTCTCCCCCAACACCGCCACCAGCCTCTTGCATCCACCCAAACCAGCAGCTCCTCCTACTTGCGTCAGGTGGCCTTTTTTTTTCTTCTTCCCCCATTCCTTCCCTTGGTTCTCGTGGCCATTGCATGCAGGAGATATTATACATGCAATGGCAAAATAATTAACTCCTAAAGGTGGGCTGGACTCGTGTTAGACTCGTGTCAACCTAGCTCAGGTGGCTAGGCCGGGTTTAGCCCACCCCCTTAAAAAAAAAAGGGGGTCTGATCTGTTGGGCCAATCTTGATCACATGCAGTGACAAAATAATTAATTTCTAAAAGTGGGTTGGACTTGTGTCAACCTAGCACAAGTGGCCGAACCGGGTCTAGCCCACCTCCTAAAAAAAGAAAAAAAGAGTTAGATTTGTTGGGCCAATCTTGATCGTATGCAATGACCAAATAATTAACTCCTAAAGGTGGGTTGGACTCGTGTCAACCTAGCGCAGGTGGCTAGGCCGGGTTGTGCCCACCCTTTAAAAAAAGAAAAAAAAGGTCAAATCTATTGGGCCAATCTTGACCCAACCCTTTTAGGCCAATCTCGACCCAACCTATGTGTATGTGTTTAATATATATATTTTTTAAAAAAATCAAAAATATTTTCAAAAACAAATTGTGATTTTCTCGCATGTTTTTCTATCAATATTGCATAATATGAGGTTGTATATTTTCAAAAAAAAATACTATACATATTCGATATTATAATACCCGGTTTTCTTTAAAATATTTCTAAAAAAATCTCAAAACTTTTAAATTAATTTCTCTTTTCAGAAGAAAAAAAATATTTTGTTTTCATGCATATGGAAAAATCTTAAAAAATTTCTAAGCATATTTTCATAAAAAGACAAAAAAAATTACATCTTTCTTATGTTATAAAAATCCAAAAAATGTGGATATCATAAATAGTTTATCATTATCTATTAGGATTTCATCAAAATATCAAAAACCCTTCACTAATCATTTTTTAGGGATTGTAATGTAGACTTTAGTATCTGAAGGTGTAAAATTGTATGGTAGAGTACACTTTCAAGTACTAAAGATACAAGGTATAAAATAAATGCGATGTTAGAATTTGAATTTTAGAACAGTTAGGACTTCATTCAATAAGGTAGAGATTCTCTCACGAATGAAGATACCTAGAACCTTAAACGAGACCAACAAATAGAAACACAATCTAGAAAAACTATCAAACAATAATACATTTTACCTTAGATAGTGTGCACTGGGAATGTGTCTTCCCCTTGCACAACCAATCCTTTATCTAAACTCTTGCAAACCATAGGTTCCTAGTAACCATAATACTAGGTGACGACTTCTAAACCTTAATCATAATTTTATGATCAAACTTAAAACTTTTTCCTCCCCAACAACAACACCTCCTCAGGAGGCATGAACAACTCGTCAACACCCCAACATCGCACCAGTAACATTTGCCATCGTTAGTGATGGTGACCAATTGATAGCAAATTTTGAAAACATTTATCGTGGGCTTGAGCCCAACCATTCTACATAATTTCTCAAAAAAAGACACGATTATCCATCCATGCAAATGAGAGCGGTAATTTCAAAATAACCCTGAGAGATGCTTAAGGTCAGTTGGTCGATACACTCATCAGGGTGAGGCACTTGTGCCACATACTCATCAAGTTAGTGACGAGTCATGAATTCCATGTCCACAACACATATGTTGCTAGGGACGTCATTTTTAAGAGTCCAAGGCAACCTCCCTTTCTCCTAAAAGTCTTTGAAAGAGGTAAAAAATGAGAGCGGTAATTTTAAAATAACCCTAAGAGATGCTCAAGGTCAGCTAATCGATACACTTATCAGGGTAAGGCACTTGTGCCATATACTCGTCATGCTAGTGATGAGTCATGAATTCCATGTCCACAACACATATGTTGCTAGGGACATCATTTTTAAGTGACCCAAGACAACCTCCCTCTTTTCTAAAAGTCTTTGAAAGTGGTAAAAGATGGACTCCTACAAGGGGATTTTCTCTCCTCTTCCCCACCAAAAGAGACCACCAATGTAGCACTTTCTCTTGCCCTAGGTCCCAAATTAAGGGGCTCGTGTCCCCTATCACTTCTTTCAGGTTCTAGTTGAAACTCCTTCTCAAGGGATGAAGTGCTTCAATTTTTAAAGATATGTCGGATGTTTCTAGGATCAATTTTTGCTCTGAGTACAGATAATTTGGGGTCTTACTACAGGAGTAGAATTTCAAAAAACAAAGAATGAAAGTAAAAGAAAAGTCATAAGCAAGATCCCAGCAATCTTGTATGGAACATATAAATGAACATTTCTCCCCTTCCATGAAAGGAAAGGACCTTTTGTAGGTATTGAACATAATCTATTAGTCATTTCGCCAAAAAAAGATAAACTAGATTATTAAATTCAAAAAATTAATAATTTTATCGCAGGCCTTGGCATGGCCTTCAAACTCATGAGATAAAATCAGACCTCATCTGAACTGCATTAATGTGCTATCAGTTCTGTAAGCACCAATTTATCCCATTGGTTTATGCAAGGCCAAATGAAAGAAATGTACCAAAATCAGGATAGCTGCAAAGTTAGTATTGCCAAAAAGAGCAAAGCACCTACACATGCAAGGCACATGTAATGACAGAAGGCCTTAAATCCCTAGTGCTGGATATAGAACATGTAGGCATGCTCTAAATTAAAAGCTCTATATTTCAGATATTAAAATACAAATGTCATCATTCATCATGACAGAATCACAATAAGGACCAGGATATGTTCAGTATATCTTTTTTTCTGTTAGGGGAAAGCACGACGTTGGTAGGAATTACCTCACCATTCTCTGGCTGCAGTTCAGCGACAGTTTCCCTGGCCAGATCCTCTTGATTACCAAGCATGCACCCGCTCACTGCACAGAAAACTAATAAATAAACCATACCACTTCCGCCTTTTTTTGCTGATGATAAATAAATCACATCATTGAGAACACTTGGAAGGTCTTAGCTATATGAAATAATACTAGCATGTCCCAAATAACATTATGCAACTAAATGAAAGTCAATTTAAGATAATTGACAACCAACAGAGTAGAAGTCCAACTTGTTATCTTAGGCGCACAACATGTGAGGTACGTACATCAACATACTCTTAATTGGAGTTCCCTCCAAAAAACGGAAAAAATTATCAGCCTCTTAGATCTAAATAGCCATGGCAGTCCATATCCCACTGATAAGCTTTTGAATCCATATGGACTGCAAAGAAGGCCACTTACTATTGCATAACCATGCATCAACTGCTTTGACCGAAAAAAGGAAGGAAGAAAAATCCATAAAAAATGGAATATGCATATGATTCTGAATCTGATGCAACTTTTATATATTGATTTGGATGGTGCAATGGGGAGACATAACATTCCTTAAGTATGGAGATGCATTGATGGGGGTATACAAGCCACATTGATAATAAAATAGCACAAGTGCCTTGCTGATAACACGAGTATATAAAATGGCATGCATGCATGTGTGCAAAGTAACATATATACGCGGCATGCACACATACAAACATGTGTAAATGGCATGTAAAGAAGCAATTGACAGCAATACCTTGTACAATAAATTTGAGTATGAGGGCGCGCAGAAACTTTGGAACTTTCACAAAAGCCTCGAAAGGAGCAGGCCCGAGACCCGAGTGGTGCATCATTTGGTCCTTCATCAAAAAGATAGGACGGACAAAAACCATAATCAACTAATAACTGGATTAATGGTTAAGCCATGGTTGCAGCCCAAGAAATCATTCACTTGCTTCGCACACTGCAACCCTCTTTTTTAAGGTTCAAAGCAGAATGAATATGGTGTTAAAGGGGAAAAGAAAAGGGATGAGGAAGATTCAGTTTTTGATGCTACATGAAATGCAAAATTCCGTTAATTGCAATTGGTCGGAGAAGTGTCACAATCACTACAATAACAAAGAATACATCTTGAATCCTTACAAAATTTAAGACCAAGGTTTATAATCATTACATGGATGGTGCAGAATAAAGTCCAGTAAAAGAACCAAAGATAGGAAATTCTACTATATCATTCATTTATTCCACATTGGCATTTCCCTTGTGATAATTCACATGACTGCAACATTTGATGATTGGGATTCACCACAGATGCCTGAAATCAAGAGGAGGAATTAGACTGCAATTTTCTTTTTTCTGAGACAAAACAATCAATTCAGGGACAATAAGCACCATTTCAGTATGATTTTGTCGTGCCTGCTTGAATATTTTGATTGAATAGTAACACTATATTCCCCAGTTATTCAATGGAGATAACATCAGCCCAAAACACATCGCCAGAATGTCTTCATTCCATGGCACAGTGATGCATAAGGATTGACCAAACAATGTAAGAATTCTTAAATAAAGTTTATGTAAGTTATGCATGGATAGCCATGAGCCAGTCTAGTTCCACTCTAGACGAAGTAACTCAGGTTAGCCATGGGAAATCTAAGATAAGACGATAGTCTTGGAAGGACGGTGGTGGGAATCAGTCAATTAAGGGTAGAGGCAATAGATCGAAGAAATTGATTTTGGAGACTGAACAGTATCCAAAAATGTGATGGATCAAACAAGAAACTAAGATTACTAGAAGATTGATGAAACTGACAGCAGAGAAGAAAAAGAACAAGCTCTTCCAACAAGGACTAATCTTCATACCAGAGTGCAGAATGCATCAGGAAGGCAGTTTAATCTTCATACCAGAAAGAGGGAAATTGGAAGCTATGGAACTTCTTGATCGTCAAGGATTAAGAAAAGGCCTCCAGTCGTATAACATTATCTTGCAACAAGGACTAAGCAAAAGGATCTCTAACGCTAAAAACCAATGTATGCATGGAATATCAGAACACTCACTCAATCCATTTCTCTCTAATTTACAATCCTTTTCCATTCTTGTTGCTATCCGTTGTGACTCAAGACACTGAAATTTTTATTGTTCTACATTCAAACATGGGGGGGGCTACAATCTAGTGATTATCCCCCAATATGGTATTATTAAATCAACTGGACTCGGATTTGGTCTAATCGAATCTTTAAAGAAAAATCTATTTAGATATGCAGGGATTGCTGGAGTTTTGAAACAGTAAAAACTGAAAGAATTCCAAGTTCAAAAGGTTCAATTTCTAGAGATTCAAATTCAAAGATGGTGAGAGTATTGATGCTACGTACCTCTTGCAAAAGTCAGTGACATATCGCGATCCATTGTAGAAGATGAACCACATCAACACGATCACCAGAATATCTGCCAAAGTTGAGGGACTCGCAAACTCGAATTCTATCTTCAGAATTCAAAATGAATTAAGACAGAAAGATGAAATAAAACGGATATATCTGATCTAATAAAATAAAAGAGGATACTGAAAAGGCAACGCTCCCACCAATCCAACATGAAAAGCCCAAAAGTGACATTATAGAGGTAGATCTTACGTTGAACCCAGTTCATAGCTCTGACCCTAAAAACAACAACAGATTTGTGGGAGCCGGTAATAAGATCTGTTGAGAAAGAAGAGAGGTTGTTAATTTTGAAAGAGCTGTGTTCGGATCTCCGAGAAAGAGATTTGTCTTGTGATTTTGGAAGCTTAGAGCATGTTTGGCTCTGCGGTCGAAACTGCGTTTCGTCAAAATTTAAAATTTTTTTTTTTTTTTTTTTTGTTAAAATTAAGTTCGGTTTGTACTTTTTGGATCGTTTTGATGTGCTGATATCAAAAATAATTTTTAAAAAATAAAAAAACATCATTGACATGTATTTCGGCACGAAAAGTTATTTGAAAAGCAACCACAACCATACTACCAAACACGCTCTTAGTCGGCTGTAAGTTCTAACGGTTTGCCTAGCCTATTACTTCATGTTAGTCAAGCTTATCTTGAAATTCTAGCCGTTATGCTTTGTACGTGTGGACGTCTTGCCTAATTGTTGATGGTTTTCTCAATCCAATTGGTGTTTGATTTTTTAGGAGAAAAACGGATGGATAGAATTGTCATCTCCTGTCTTAATAATGTTATTTTCGGCTTTATCTCCAAAAAATAAAAGCAAAAGTTGTGTCACAATTCAGTTATTAATTTTCCTTATACCATAAAATGATAATGTATGTGCAGTATATTTGTTAATGTAAGAAAACTCATAGAAAATCACTTAAAAAATTGAACACTTTTTTTTTTCCTTTTATATATTCTAAAACAATAAACAAATATAACCTTGATTTTTTTATTATTTAAAGTGAAAATCACATTGTTATTTTTAAATATGTAATTTCTATATTAAATTTCTAAAAACAAGGTTATAATATATGCAAATTTAAGAGAATTAGTACATGATAATGATCTTTTCTCTATTTTTATATTATTATTTTTTTAACCAATAATTTTATTACGAGGATTCTCTAGCCTTTAAAAAAAAAATTATCTAATAAATAATTTAGTTATAAAAGCTTGAGATTAAGGGGTTTGTTTTTTCTGTGATCTCAAATTCAAGCCTTTCAATTACTAATATTAATGATTACTAGAAACTTATCTGATTATTAATTTTAAAACTTGTAAAAATTAATCAAATGTATGTAATTTGATCCGTATACTACATGTTAATAAAAAAACAACGGAAAAAAAACTATAAACCAGCTGTAAGTTATACAATAATACAAATCCCGAGGAGGTATGCGTAAACATACCAGCCAGATTGATGAAAATGCCATGGAGCAGCTATCACTCATAACGTGACTCAACTTGTTGTATGAACAATGCTACAAACACCCTTTGTGTCCTGTAAAAACACCGAATTCTGTTATTGAGAGTTTGTTTGATAGTTATTTTTTAAAAATATTTGTTATTTAAAATAATTAAAATAATATTTTTTTTATTTTTAAAAATTATTTTTAATATTAATATATTAAGTTATATGAAAATATAAAAAATTAATTTTAAATTAAAAAATTAAAATTTTAATCACACGTATTTAAAACACAATTTTATGACATCTTAGTCCTCCATTGTTCAAGTGGTTAAGAAATTATAAAATTTTAATTTTTTAAAAAAATATTTTTTTATATTTTTAAATAGTTAGTTGTGTTAATATTAAAAAAATTATTTTGATGCTATAAAAATTAATTGTTATTATAATATTAATTAAAAAATAATTATTTTTGGAATCACTGTTGAAACCGAGAAGGAGCGCTAAATATAAAAGAAATTGGGGCTTAGGTCTCAACCAGAAAAGAAAATTGACAGACAAAAGACATGGAGGGTGCCTTCGCCGGTGCCTCGGCTATTACTGACCAGAGGCAAAAGATCGAACAGTACAAGCACATTCTCTCCTCCGTTTTTTCCTCCAACGACATCGTTCAATCCAAGAAATTCATCGATCACAGTAGGTTTTCCTTCAACTGTTTTTTTTTTTTTATCCTTTTAATCTTTTATGGCCTTAACCCTATTGTTGAAAAACGACATGTAGTGTTGTCGGACGACGTACCTTTGGTAGTGTCGAGGCAGCTATTGCAGACTTTTGCTCATGAGTTAGGGAGGTTGGAGCCGGAGACGGAAAAGGAGATTGCCATGTATACCCTTGCTCAGATTCAGCCTCGAGTTGTTTCTTTCGAAGAGCAGGTCTCTTTTTTACGTTTTTAGAAGTTAATTTTCTTTTAACTAGGCTGAATTTATGAGAATGTGTTTCCTTCATAGGCGTTTTGCTACTTGACAGTCCGATGGGCTGACTGTATGATTTTTCTTGCTAGCAAAAGTCACTTCCTTTATTATTGGTGATACGAAATTTTTTATTTTATTGTATGAGTAACAGGTGCTAATAATTAGAGAGAAACTTGCTGAACTATTCGAGTCAGAACAGCAATGGTCAAAGGCAGCTCAGATGCTCAGTGGCATTGATCTAGACTCTGGAATGAGGTCTGAGTTATATTTTTAACTATAAGAGCATGCATTTCCACTGATTATTGAGATACCCCTATTTGACATTCTATATATATATACATATATATGTATGTATGTATATTTATAATTTGTCCTTCAGGATCATTGATGATACATTCAGATTATCTAAGTGTGTCCAAATTGCTCGCTTGTATCTCGAGGTATTGAATTTCTCATGCATGCATTATGATGAACTCATCAATAGTCAACAACTTGGTTGTCACTGGACTTCTGTGGATATTGTTTGATTTTATATGCTTATTAGAAATTAAAGGCAGTTGTCAAGCCAGACTGCTGGCTATTTACATGAAAGTGAACACATTCACCCATCACCTTTGTTGGCTTGACTGCCGTAGTACTTGCCATTATTCTGCGTTCGGGTGCACCTGCTCTTATCAGCATGTGCACTTGATTTTCTTCTAAAATTTTAGAGTGAGAGGAGTGAATTTTTTTTTTTTTGAGATCAATCCACATCTGGATGAAATTGTGCCTCCAAGTTCCAAAATCTGAGTTTATTTTAATGCTAAGTTGAGGGAATTTTCTCGCTTATAGGTCTCATAAAACAGTTTGTGATTGCTACTGTTATTTCCCGCTGTTTATATATGCAGGATGATGATGCAGTTAATGCAGAAGCTTTCATCAATAAAGCTTCATTTTTGGTTAGCAACAGCCAACATGAAGTGTTGAACTTGCAATACAAGGTTCAGATAATCAATTGGTTCCAAGGATGATTTAATACAAGGCTGAAAAGTTCATTGTTTTGTTAAGTTGGTTGCTTCTTGTTTCATGTTGCCAGGTGTGTTATGCAAGAATTTTGGATTTAAAGAGGAAGTTTTTGGAAGCAGCACTGCGTTACTATAACATCTCTCAAATTGAGAAGAGACAAATAGGAGATGAGTATGTAAAACTAGGTTTATATTTATCATGATTGTTTGGTACATTTATTTTTTTGTTTACATTCTCTGTGGAATCTTAGATTTTTATCCAATTGTGTTTTTCTAGTTTTTTTTTTGGTCATATAGATTGTTATTCAAGCTTTGAATCATTTCCTGCTTCTGCACTACCTGTGATTGTCCTTATAGCAGCACTGAATGCTACATCTGCTATGATTCTCTCCAAATTACCTTAAATAAATTTTGGATGTGGGAACATAATTCAGAAGACTGTTTACTTGTAACTAATGCAGTACCTTGCATTTTATGCTTATGAATTATCCAACTCCATGTGAAAGTATATCGTTTAATATAGCCTTTCATATTTGAATATTTCAGCTTGTTTTTTATGGTTGTCTTTGTGCTCGCTTTAAAATATAAAATTTATCATCTGCAACAAAAAATTGCTGCTGCTCTCAACTTTTAATGTATAAAATTTATTATCTGCAAAGAGATGGTGCACATCCACTCTCCTGTTCCTATTTAAAAATTGTTGGTGTGTTGATACACTGATATACATAGTTATTTACATTATTCTGTTGTGTTCATCATAGAACTATTGATGAGGAAGCATTGGAGCAAGCTCTATCAGCTGCTGTGACATGTACAATCTTGGCTGCTGCTGGTCCTCAACGATCACGTGTTCTTGCTACTCTGTACAAGGTAAACAATCCTAGCATATGCGCATGAGAAATTGATTCACATTATACTGCTGGGAGATATACTGATAAATTGAGGCATGGTCTAGGATGAACGATGCTCGAAGTTAAAAATTTATCCTATATTACAAAAGGTTCTCCCTCTCCCTCTCTCTCTCTCTCACACACACACTTTCACCATACTGCACCAATATAACTGTTTTCATTTTTATGTTTTTTCACCCTCAATGCCTCCCAAGTTTTATTAATGGAAACCTTGTATGAATTTACCAGGTGTATTTAGAGAGAATTTTGAGAAAACCTGAAATTGATGCATTTTCTGAGGAACTCAAAGCACATCAGGTTAAAACATCTTTTCCACACTGTTTATTGATGCTACCTTCACTTGATTATGATTTATGATTGGTAACCTTTTGCTTATTCAACAGAAAGCACTTCTGCCAGACAATTTTACTGTACTGGATCGTGCTATGATTGAGCACAATCTTTTGAGTGCAAGCAAACTGTACACAAATATTAGGTTGGAGATGCAATGGTCTTGGATTACCTTTTCCTTTAGGTTCCCTGGCTTAACATCTGTACTATTTTTGTTTTCCACTGTACTTTTGCTGTAGCTTTGATGAGTTGGGCACCTTGCTGGGAATCCCTCCGCACAAGGTTGGTTTGTCATGATTTGCCAAGGCTCTCACTTAATTGATGTTCTACTGATCATATTGCATGCCATGTTTTCCTTAAATATTTCCTCCTTTGATGTTATGTTTTGAAATCTGATGGGAGTTCGGTCTTCCTATGCATTTTCATGGGTTTTCCATATGCTTGGATCCATTCATTGAGTGGTGCGTCTCAGATGATAAGAGCATGCATACTAGAAATTTTGTGCCTATTTAATCTTGTTTTACTCATTTCTTTATCTGCAATGCTTTATGCTTGCTTATTTGGGTCGTACCTTGAATATCAAGTCTCTGCTAGTGTTGGCTCTGTCTTTTCATTTTCCTCTTCTTTTTTCCTCCTCAGAATATGCTTTAACAGTGCATATCATTTTTGGAGCTTGAACATATTTACTTTGCTTTGCAGGCAGAGAAGATAGCATCAAGAATGATTTACGAGGATAGGATGAGGGGAACGATTGATCAGGTATGAACTGTGAAATTCTGATTCTGGCTTTCTAAATTTCACAGTTTTGATATTCAGACTGCGTATCATTTTGAGGACCATGATGGACTTGGGATCATTTTTATCCTCTTTTTTATTACACTTTAGTTGAGCTTTTGTTGTGGCTTGCCTCGTTCATTTCATCATTTTTCCCTGCTAGTGACCATCTGTGTTGCAACAAAACTAATATGTTCTACTGGGACTGTGTTGCTCCCATCACATCAAATTTAAACTGTCTTGGGGTTAATCTTATTTGCTCTTTTAGGCTTGGGCTCGCTCTCCAGCTGTTTCCTAGCAAGTTTAGGAATCTTGTCTTCCTTCATTTTGCACTGCTGCGTCTAATATACCTTTTATGCTAGGTCGAAGCTGTCATACATTTTGAGGATGACACAGAAGAGCTGCAACAATGGGATCAACAGGTGATTCCTTGCCATGATTACAAATTTCATGGAATTTAACCAGTGCTAGGTTGCTTTTCAATTTGCTTCATATACTACATATAAGCAGCTCTTAACCCTTGTCTTCTACATTATTTTGCAGATTGTTGGGTTGTGTCAAGCGCTGAATGATGTCCTCGATAGCATGGCAAAGAAGGGCTTGTCTGTTCCTGTCTGATTGGTTTTTTTGATAGCAAGTTAGAAGATGGAGATGGTTGACTTCACGTATATATGCACAAAGGCAGAGAAATTAACTTTCCTTGGGTTTCTCATTATTTTTGTGAAGTTAGAATATTTTGTAAGTTTTATTTGCTTGTTTATCTTGTCAAGAAATTTCAGTATTTACTCTTAGCAGCACAACGTACAGCAATTGAGTAATTTATTGTTAATTTATTCTTTTCCCACCATGTTTTTCTCGCCAGAGGTACACTGGCTTGTTGGTTACCGTCTTGATTTTTTTTTTTAATTATTAACATGAATGTTGATTTTTTTTTATTAGTGCAATTCAACTAATCTTACAGACTAAGACTAGGCTAGCAATCATATATCTATCATATATCAAGTAATTTCTAGAAATTATAATCTATAATTCATAATTGTTTTTTATTCTATTTTTTGAATCTGCAGTGGTTAAAAATATATTTATCTTAAAAAATATGAAATAGATTTTTTTTTCTGTAATTTTAATGTACAGTATATTTAATGTATTTTCAACTGTATTAAAGCATAAAATACTTTTAAAAAATATTTGCATCACAGTACCAAAAACAAAAGGAAAAGCTAGGAAGATTCAGTTTGTGAAGCTACATGAACACAAAATTCCATCAACTGCAATTGATCGGAAAAGTTTCACGATCACTATAGTGAAGAATACATTCTTGAATCCTGGCAAAAATTTAAGACCGAGATTTGTAATCATTACAAAGATGGTGCATAATCAAGCCCAAGAAGAGCACTAAAGGTGAAATTGTCATGTCAGACTATATCCAGGCGCATTCCACGATCGCTTTTTCCCTTGTGTGATCACATTACCGGGATTCACCCTAGGTGCCTGAAATCAAGGGGAGCAATCAGACTGCAATTTTCTATTTCTTAGAAAAAAGAATCAATTTAGGTACAAGAAGCAGCATTTTAATATCGCCTGCTTGAATATTTTGAATGGACAGCAACATTATGTTCCCCAATTTTTTAAAGGATATATCGTCGGCCCAAACAATCCTCTAGAATGTTTTCATTTCATGGCAGAGTGGGACACAGAACGATTACCCAAACGACAGAATAAGATTATTTACAAATCAAAGTTGCAGATCGGAAGTAGATATCTATCTGGAAGTTCATTATTCCCACATGCCAACTCATTCAAATTTTGAAATAAAGCAAGAAAAATATTTTGTTCACTCATTAACCATCACTAGCACTGTTTGTAGCACTGATCCAGGATTTTTGGAAACATTTGCTGATCCAAATGAATTCTTAAATAAAGTTTGATGTAAGATGTGCATGGATTGCCATGAGCAGTGCAGTTCCATTCTAGACAGGTAGCAAGTAATTCAGAATAGTATGGGGAAACCTATCAAATGTTGGGGATCAAAACAATAAACGAAGATTACAAGAAGAATTGATGAAACTGGCAAAAAAAGAAAAGCTCTTGAAGCTCAGGCGTATGAGAAGACAAGCTGAGTGCAGAATGCATAGGGAAAGCAGTTTAGTCTTCATTCCAGAGAGAGGGAAATTGGAAGCTGCGGAACTTCTTGATTGTTAAGGATTTAGAAAAGGCCTCCAATCACATAATATTAGCTTGCAACATTACCTTGCAACAAGCACTAAGCAAAGAGATCTCTAACACTAAAAAGCAATGTATGCATGGAAAATCAAAACACTTCAGGCAATCGAAAACGGATGTACTGAAGAAAAAGCATCCTGTACTGGGAGCAAGGAATTGCTTGACAACCTCATATAATTGAAATTTCTACTACTATGAATAATCCTTGTAAAACACCAACAACACGTGTTGGCTGTTACAGGTTGCTATTTCAATTCTAAAATCCACAACACTGTAATAACACAAAAGCTTAGTTCAATATACAAGGCAATGATCTGTATGTGTATCAACTTACTCACTAGAGTGGGGGAAGGGGTGTTGAATGCGGTAAGTAAAAAATTAAAAGACAACAGAATAATAGAAAAGATTTGTCTTTTGAGGATTTGGAGCCGAAGTCATTAAATTCCTGACAAAATGGATAATGGACCAGCGAGATTGTTTGAACTAAAGCCCTAACTTCCCAGGTGACAGCTAAATCTCAAGATACTGGCCGAGTACTGCTGTAACCATACATGGGCATAGCTTCTAATATCCCCCGATTTTAACAGAGTGAAAATAAGGGCTACGATGAAAGAAACTCAATGGGAGGTCCAGATGCAAAGTCTAGAACTTCCAGTTTCACTGGAAGCATAAATCTGGGTAAAGATCTGGATGGTTCTATGAGGGTATTCTAGTACCCTTTTCCTTAGCCAAGTGGAAAGAATAATAATCCAATCTAGCAAAGGAATGTATTAAATCCAGTCTATGAATTCTTCAAGCATGCCAAATATCCAGAGCTCAAAGGGTGTGTATACTATCTATTGCGACCAGTTTATCCAATCCCTTCTCTACAACAGAACTCAACTATGGTGGCTACAAACAACTGATTGCCCCCACTATGATATTAAATCAACTGGACTCAGAGTTGGTTTAATCGAATCTTTAAAGAAAAATCAAGTTAGATATGCAGGGATTGATCGAGTTTTGAAAAAGTAAAATCTGAAAGAATTCCAAGTTCAAAAAGTTCAATTTCTGGCCATTCAAGTTCAAAGATGGTGAGAGTATTGATGCCACTTACCTCTTGCAAAAGTCAGTGACATATCGCGATCCATTGTAGAAAATGAACCACATCAACACGATCACCAGAATATCTGCCAAAGTTTAGAAACTCGCAAACTCGAATTCTATATTCAAAATTCAAAATGAATTAAAACAGAAAGATGAAATAAAACAGATCTATCTGATCAAATAAAATAAAAGAGGATACTGAAAAGGTAACGCTCCCACCAATCCAACATGAAAAGACCAAAAGTGACATTATAGAGGTAGATCTTCCGTTGAACCCAGTTCATAGCTCTTGAACCTGAAAACTACAGGAGGTTTGTGGGAACCAGTTAGAGTCGAGCTGATTTTGTTAAAGTCATTTCAAATAACCTTTAGAGTCGAGCTGATTTTGTTAAAGTCACTTCAAATAAAAATAAAAGGTGATACGGAAAAGATCTGTTGAGAAAGATGAGAGGTTATTACGTTAATATTTGAAAGAGCTGACTTCGGGTTTAATATCCTAACCATTTCAAGTACTGATTCAATTCCATAAAAAAAAAAAAAAAAAACCCAGCCAAAAACAAAATTAAATTAAAGACAAACGTAAACAAATTCAAGCAAGAAATTAAACTATTCAGAAACTGTAGAATCGGAAAATTAAGCGGGCCACTCTCTTTCCTTTTTTTTTTTTTTTTTTTTTTTGCTAAACAACTAGGAATGGCAATGGATCGGATTGGGGACGGGTTTTTCACCACCTAATTCTGACTCAGAATATTTGCATCCACCACCCGTCTCCGACTCCAGGTCAACTAGTAGCTGGGCACCCGACCTGATCTGGTTTTCTTTAAATAAATTTCTCAAAGATAAAGTCCAATCTTAAATTAAATTACATCTCCATCTATAGATCATAAGACCATCAAATATAGTTCGAACTTCAAATCCTGGTATAAAATCATTAAAATCCTCCATGAAACTTGCGCATTGTATTGAAAATTAAAATCTTCCAAGCATCATAAAAATAAGATTTCTATAAACAAATCGAAAATCAAGAAACTGTTAATTAAAGGCAACTTGTGTTACATTAAAGCAAAATCAATTAGTATCAGTAAGACAAGTTACTGATTGCAGATTCTGTTGAGTATAGACACTAAACAGTAATCCAACAAAATCTCAAATTGTCTCGTAAAATACACGTTCCGTATTAAAAGACAATTTCACAAAAATCCACTTCCTCGGCCTTGCATATACAGAAAAGAAGATTTGAGAGGATTCTCGGCAAATTGGAAGATAATTACCCAAGAACCTAATTCAAGCGCGCTAAAAAACTCATGTAAAATTTCCGTCATCCCATAACATTGAATATCAAAATGTTATTCCGCTAACTGAGTACCTGTTGGTGCTGGAGACGCTGGATGCTTCTGTTTTGGGTGAAGAGGTTATAGGAATGAGGACAGGGGAGTAAGGAGCGGTGGGTAGCCGGCGAATGCACTCAACCAGGGGGATCTGCTGTGGATTGTGACGAGTGAATTGTGAGCTTGAGGGAGGCAGGGATTGGCTGTTTAGGGTTAGAAATAGAATCTGGTCGTGTTTTTTCCCCCACAAATCCTTATAAAGAAACCCGGTTGGGAGATGGTTCGGATAAATTCTCTATCCGCCACTACATCCGTCCCGGTCAAATCGGATTTCTTAATTTATATAATTTTGCAAGTTTTATCTGCTTGTTTATCTTGTCAAGAAGTTTCTGCATTTCCTTTTCGCAGCAAAACTTACAGCAATTGAGTAATTTATTGTTTTAATTTATTATCTTCCCATCATGCCTTTCTTGCCAGAGGTACACTGGCGAGCTGGTTACCGTTATCAACTCATTGATTAACATGAGTTAGTGTTTGGCCTTTTTCTAGCAGCCTTCGTTATTACTGTATAAGATGTCTTGAAAGCGTAATTATGTTCGCAGTTCTTTGCAATGTGTTTAGCTTATCGACTGAAAGATCAATAGAGTTCTTATTCTACTCCTTGCTGTTAAAGTCCTTGTTTGCGACCTTTTGTGCTCCATATGGCCTCATGGCACTTTCCGATGTCATTTCATATGTTTTTCAACTCAACTACTACTGCCATTAGAGAATTTACTGTCAATGGAGTTCGCATAAAAACCCTCATGTTCCATTCATCTAGGTCCTTTCCGCCTCCCCCTTCCATGTTCTGTTGAATCGATGGAACTGGAGCAGCAGGAAAAGAAGAATACAGGTAGAGATTTCAGTAACGATCTCAAACAGGACCGCAAAAAAGAGAATCCTGACATTTCTAGGGAGGGCTTGCTTTCGTCCCAACAAATTCAGTCGGTGAATTCTCAACTAAATTAAAGCAATGAAAAAGAATAATGCTTTTCTTTTGATTTGACTATATATTTACAAAAAGAAAAGACATCTTCCCCTTTCATTCCTACATGATCAAAGCTATGAGCTGCGATTTATACGAGGGGGAGAGGACTGAGTAACAATTGCTGCTCCTCTCACTTGATTTCCCTAGCAAATAGTCGTTATGAACACTGTTACCTGTAAGAATGTATCCATTACGGAACACTACCGTAAACTATGTGTCTGGCGCAGCTCTAGAGGGAGAGAACTTTGCAGGATCCTTTCCTAAGAGCACGTCATGATTGATGGACGCCAATTGTGACAGATTCTGCATCAAAATTACATCTTCAATGACCTCGTTTAAAAGATAAACAACCTTCCATGGGGAGTCTGAAATTATGATTCACAAGCCTCTTGCAACATGAAAATTTACATCATCCAAATGTTTAAACAAGCTATAGCAGCAGTTGCAATAAATTAGAGTGTAAAAGATAACACCCTATAGCCAGCAGCACCCAGGAACATGATAATCGAACAAGGTCCATGATTATTCTGCCCTTTCCCCAAAACTCTCATCTAGTGGATAGCACGTGTGAGTGACTGAGCAAAGCATGTGTTTCAGTACTAAAACTTTTGGATATCCACTCAAAGTTGGTCGTGCGATGTACAGGAATTCAATAAATTAGAACATTTCATCTTTAGCAACTTGCAAGTTAGCTTACCTTGAAAGAGAAATTTATCAATGAGAGATCAAGTGGAGAAGAATCAAAATCCGCAAGGTCACCACATTCATCCATCTGGCAAAAGAAATAGAAGACAATGAAACAATTGCAATCATGACTTCTAGCATTCATATGAAAATGGATAAGAGACATCAGCTCTCGACCAAAGAAAAAAGAAAAAAGGAAAGTGTTGTGGAGACTAGATTAGCGCCATTAATCCGAGTCTAGCAATGACAGATAAAGTAATCTCCATGCAATCACTCAAGTCTATGCAACAACACTTGTAGCTGATAATAAAATTTGTCATGAAAAGACTTTGCCGTAAAAATCTTGAAAATACAATATCATGCAAAGGATAAATGCCCAATTCTCATATAACTCCTTGATGTAGTATCCATATAAATTATCAAACCAACTATTACTGCAAATATAAATATAAGACATACTTCCGCTAATATTTTCAAAGACAAGCAACTGTCCCCTGTTTTGTGCCAGAGGGGTGGGGGGCAGACCAAATCCATTGATTCAAATAGTACAAGCAAGATCCCAGAACTTAGCAGAATCATGAAGATAAATTAGGTTTCCTACCTCAACACCAGAATTTGAAGATGAGTCATGCATGTCGCTGTCAGAATGGCCACTAGCTTTATCATTTGGCATTCCAACAGACATTTGAGGAAACCTTGACACAAAATAGCTTGTGTCATCTACACTGTTAGGGTTTGGAACAAAGGCAGCCTATGGACAAAATTAGTGATAGAAAAGTTAGCAATAAACAACAGATTCCAGTGAAATTAATTAAAAAAAAATATCTTGCTGGTGTCTATCAAAGTTTTAAAGTCAGGCATGCATAATTTTTTTATGCACATATAGAAACATAAAAACATTATGGAGTGGCCTAGTTAATGCCACAGCTCCACTTAGCAACAAACAGCAGATTCCAGCGAAATCATTTATAAAAAAATCTTGCTGGTGTCTTTCAAAGTTTTGTAGTCAGGCATGCATAATATTTCTATGCACATATAGAAGCATAAAAACAGGATGGAGCGAGCTAGTTGATGCCACAGCTCCACTAAGCAAACGGACTTGTATACTTGTTGAACTTGACCTCAGAAGAAAGTATTTTCACTATGCACAAATGATGTCAGGTGTTTGCACTTGGAATATATTGGATTATCTACAATGCAAGAAAAGCCCAAAAGAGATTATAATGGGATGATTTTGATACAATCAGATTTCAGACAGCACATTCTTGATTAGTAATATTCTCCGGCTGACCTAATCTTCACATAAGTAACTTTTTTGGGTAACTTTGATTCCTGTTCCAGAATCAAATGACTTGAATAAGGTAATTGTAACTCATAAACTCCACAAAAACTTCTGCTTGCAAGGATGCAAGTGACAATGTAGGGGAATAGAGTGACAGCATGATTTTTGGTCATTTTGAACTTGAGAACTATGAATCTAAACCTCCCATTATGAATATGATGGTATGAATTCACACCTTTTGCAGAGCAAGGTTGTCCCAATCAACTCCTCTGAAAAAAGGATGTGCTTTGACCTATAAGATTTCATAAGCAAGGCACAATAGAAGCCAATTTGAAAATTCATTAGGTCATCTTTCGAGTTTTAATGGCCCAGGGAAAATATTTGATTCTTAAACAACAAAGGTATACAGTAAAATACAACCTCTGCCGATCCATTTGCTCCTAACCGTTGACTTGGATTATGAATAATCAACCTATATAGAAAAGAATTGAAGCTGAATGAGTAATATGGCAGTGTAAAGTTGAGTCCATTCTTTGATGATAACTTATACTACAGTGTACACAAATAGCAGCTTTAGGGCATAGGTAGTAAAATGTGAATGCTAAACAAATCCTCCATCACATCAAAATGGTGGAATTTGCATTTCATTACCTGAAAAGCTATGAGGTGATGAAAAATAATTATGAAAATAACATTGATGAGGGTGATGTTGAAGCTAAGGTATGGTGTTGCCAGGTTTCCATGAGTAAAAATTATAAATGGTTGGACATCATAAATTTTGGAGAAAAAAATGAGAATGATTATAATGATTATGCAAAGAAGTCAGTTTTGGCATTATATTGGAGCCTTAGTTGACACTGAATTATGTAAGGGTATATAAAAGTCTCATTATCAGTGTAATTTATTTAAAGCTACAGTATACAAGCTTCTGAAATTATCAAGCACTGTCCTAAACACGTGCATGCACAAGATCTGAACTTGCAAATCTGCAACTTCCTGTTTTTAAGCATCAAGTGAGTAGAGAAGATCACCCTGCAATTTATGATTGATGTTTACCCAAATAATCAATACTTTTCTTGCCCAGGACTTCTATCTATTTGAGCTATCAATAATCTTCTGGTGGTAGCATCCCATATAGCCAGTAATAGTTCCAGGCCTTACTTAATATATAGGAACACTTGTCATTTTCTTAAAAAAAAGGTGAAATAGAAACTAAGATAAATTCCATTGTGTCAAGGGATTGAGAAAATAAAAGTCATTTATCGACATCTTACAAATTCAAAGCTGATTGCCAACCTGTTGATCAAGTCCTGGGCCTCATATGACATGTCATCAGGAACAGAAGGCCAAGGGATTTTTCTATTAAGAATGTTATCAAAGATTATCTGTGGCCATGACAAGACAAAAAACTTAACACAATTAATTTTGAGCACGGAGTATCTTTTTTGAGAGTAATAAAAAGAAATTATGTCCATTAACAGCATTGAGGAAAATCAAGAGAACATTAAATATAAACATACCTCAGGACGTTCAGCAGTGAAAGGTGGAATTCCAGATATAAATTCAAATAAGATTATTCCAACAGACCACCAATCTGCAGCATAACCTGCATGAATGCCAGAAGGCAACTTCACTTGCCTGGTAAAGTTGAGATGAATGTAAATATTAGTTTAGGTAGAAAGTAACCATGCTCAGTTCCAAGAAGAATTTCAGGGGCAAGATAGTCAGGCGTCCCAACTGCTGAGTGCCGATTTGTGTCCTCTGTTTGTTGAGCATTTGGATTAGGAGGGTCTGAAGCTGCATTTCTATCTGTATCGGGTCCTGATAAATCAATGGTGCTGTTTATAAGGCCAATTTTTGATAATCCAAAATCTGTAAGCTGGTCACATACGCAATCATTAGTACATCACCACTAGCAAGAGCTGAAGCTGATGCAGAACACTCAAAACTACAAGACATAGGGATAAATATGGACATTTTATTTGATGCATATTAGATGGGCATCACCTATCTGGCAAGAAAACTAAAAGGATGTTGCCAAATGTTTTAGCCAATAGATTCATTCAATACTCTAGTTCCTAAAAAGCGCAATGATATATGTGCAAAAGCAACTTTGTAAGTGCACTAGGTCAATTCTGCAACCAAGAGAATATATATAAATATAAACTATTATCCCCCATGCAAGCAGATTGAGAACAACAATTATTTATGTAAGTGCGCATCATCAAAAATGCACAGAGTGTATGTGCTCACATCCACCACCTGCACAGATGCACACATTCTAAGGAGACACATGCAAATATGGCTTATTAATGATTTTAACAATTTGTATATGTAGAAACAGAAATTGTGTACTTTAAAGACCAGACCTTGATGTGCCCATCATGTGCAATCAATATATTGTCTGGTTTCAGATCACGATGCACAATTCCATGAGAATGGAGATACTCTAAAGCAAGAACCTGGAACAGATATAAGCTATTTAAGTTGAGATACAGAACTAAAATAAGCATATAAAGACATTCATGATTTTGTTCTAACAAACCAGTTCTGCAATATATATACGGGCTATATCTTCCTCAAGGCAACCAACTTTTCTCAGCAAAGAGTATAGATCACCTCCAATAAGATACTCCATAACGAGATACAGGTTATCTCTGCAAGTGAATGAATAAAAAAATCGAACCTGCAATAATAAGACCCATGTTTTTATAGCCCATTCAAATACAGAGGTTCAGAAGTTCTAGAAAGAAATTATTGACCATCATTTTTAATTGGCTAGCTAATGATAGAAAGCAGGTTCAAGAAGGTATGGAAACGACCAATAAAAGGGGCTGTGGAAGTGCTGAAGTTCAATGTAAATACGTAAGCAATCAAGACTTGAACATTACCACAAATGGGTTCCGAACTGTTATCAATATGTTACGCTCTGCTAATATGCGCTGAACATCATTCTTGCGTAACATATCCAATTTCTTGAGCACCTACAAAAGGCATTATATTATGAGAATATTTACCAAAATAGTTGACCAATAATGGAAAACAGAAATACAAAATTTGTAGAGAAATTACTTGCTGGTACATTCCATGAGAATAATGGATAAATAGAGATGCTTTTTAGTACTTTGACAAAGACCTATGAAGAACACAAAGATTTATAGATTGCACCAAGCTGCGTAGCTTCCATAATGACCCATTGTTCAATAAGTGATATGGGTAGAATTAAACTGCTAAGATTGAAGGCTTTGTTTGGTAGAGCTGATAGGTGATAATTGTTTTACATTAGCAATAAGGTGGAGAACACATTAAAATGCACAAATTAAAGTCACATTTCTAGCTCATACAGCTAAACCTTAATTACCACCTAGCTTAGCTAGTTCTCCTAACCTCCCCAACTTGATCCATAATTTTTTAGCCTTTTTCTACACTCTGTAGTGCCTTCAAGTTCAAGGAAAAAAATTCATTTTGCTGCAATGGTACGTATTCATTTATATAATCAAGTGCTGCATCAGACCTTTTCTGTCTCAACTCGTCAACCTGGTACCAACATGTAGCTTATGTACTTATGCATAGGCCTCTATTTTTTTAACATTGAGCACAAATCAATTAGAAACATGGAGCTTGCTGCAAAATTTCCATGCAAAGAAGTTGCATATGCCTCACTTGCAAACCAACTGGGGGTGGCATTGATTTTTTACCTTTATTGCAAATAGATCTCCTGTTGTTCGTTTGCGTGCAAGAAAGACTTTTCCGAAGGCACCTCTACTAATTGGTTTAATGATTTCAAAATCATCAATGCTTGTCCGCTCTTTATTTGATACATGCACAGGTGTCGATGCCGCACTGCTTTGAGATGCATTATCAAATGGAAGTCTCAAGTTTTCCTTAGATCTCTCATCAATAATTGGACTTTTTGTATCCATTAAATCACAAGCAAGTATATACTTTTCCCTGCATATGTCATAGGAAATTTGACATGAATAATTCAACAACTTGAGGGTTGTAGTAATATAAGAAATATCTTTCAAATACTCTAGAATTACCGCAGAAGTTTCTCTATTCGGCCTCCAAAAGTGTCAATTACAAGAGCCTTGAGTTTGCTATGCTGTAAAACATCCTGCAAATCTTGCATACAAGCGAGCAAAAATTCAGATGACCCTTCTTTTGAAAGATCAGTGCCTGCCACACAGCGTGCTATGTCTGCTAGGTCAATCATCTGCTAGAAAAAAAATGAGTACGATAAAGTGCAGATTCAGTCTTCATTTAACCTTGTAAGAATAACTATGACTATAAGGAACAAGAACTGAATGCTTGAAAAATACTAATAAATATACTAAAAGAAATTCTAATAAATTACTAGAAAGAATAGTTAACATGCTTCACTGCCAAAAAATAATCTCAAAAGAAAAGAATTGATAAGGATGCCATCATTTAACACTAAATGCATAGCACAAGTTGTGACTTTCAAAAACTGCTATCGTGGAGAGTTGGCTACCATGAATGATCCAATTTAGGAGAAAAAGAAAGTTTTATACCCCATTAAAGTAACATAACCATCCATGACATGATTACAAACCTCAAATGCTCAAACTAGGTCGAGCTTCAAACAAGTGAAGGGTGTTGGCCACCAACTTAAGATTTTTTCTACATTTTTCTCTAGAATTAGTTTTTTTCAATTGTAACCATGACAAATTCAAAGCTTGATTAAGCAGTTGAATCAATGGCTACAAGTGAGTGGCACAAGATAAACTCTAAAATGCAAAGTAAAACCAATTCTTGATAAATGATATTGCTGATGAAGTAGATTGTGCAGTCTCAGAATCTAACTTTGTTCTCTATGTAAGTTTCATTTCTGCGATAGAAGAAGGTTTTCTAAATAAAAAACTTCTGCTAGAACCAACTAACCTGCTGGACATCTTCTAGCTCAGAAGGATTGTTGTGCTCTAACCAAAAGGAATCAAAATGACCAGCCCTCGGGGTATTTGCAGAGGAAATCGATGTCATGCTCCCAGCTGATGAGGCTGCGCCATGGTTGGGTAACTTTGCACCCAAGTGTCCTTTAAAGTTAACAGAGGGGGAGTGAGAATCATCTATAAAGGCAGTGTCCATCTCATGTATGTCCTCAAACATCCCTTCAACGCCTCTATTTCTCCATTCACTTATTTTGGGAGACTGACCTTCAGTAATGACAGAGTTTGTACTATGTACTCTCAAATTTTCAGGACTGCCATATGATGGATGAAAATTCATATTGCGCGAGTCAATAATCTGCTCCAGTATCTCTTCAAGGTTTGAAAGGCGTTCATCTATGTCTAGGAAATTTAAGTCACATTTATCTGCATATGCACATATATAAGAATGGGATTCGAGATGAGAAATTGGAACAATTTCTTCGCATATCCTACAGATTACTAAATCAGATCCGTCTAGAACTCGCCCCTGGTTGTCAATAGGATCATCTAAATTTTGTCCCTGCTCATGAAGCGAACTACAGTTCTGATTGTAACTAATATTCCCAGCAGACCTGCTACTGCCCTGACAAACATGTTGCACCTGTGAAACTGAGTCATTTTCGGATTTTTGTGATTGCAACTTTTGTTCCAAAAACAGAGAATCCTTGTTGGAATTTAAGTCACTCTGATCAGTTGGCTGTACAGAGCAGCAATATATTTCTGCAGGGAGAGAAGACGCAGTAATTTGTTCCTGCAACTTTTGCTTTACATCAACTTTCTGATTTAAAGCATAATCACTATCAGAATCAGCAATCCCACGCTTGGCAGCCCAGCTCATTTCAACAGAAGGGACACTTTCCAGACATTTTTTCAATTTACGAAGAGATTTCTCATCAATTGGTTCACTGTCTTTCTGGAATTGTAATAGTCTTGTGCAGCGTGTCAATATGAAAAGCATGCGAGTAAACAGCCACTTGAGGATTCCTGTTTGACACTGTTGCCTTTTCTCTGTCAGATCTTGAACAATGTCTTCACATTTCGTACGAAACTGTGAACACTTCATCTCCATACAGAATCGAGACAGTGTCAGAAGATCTACAGCCAATGTCTGCTCTTCTTGCAAGGAGAAGTCAGTTTTCTCAAGGACATCCATGGCATCCCCGATTAAACTAGCCAGCTCCGTGTTTGCTACTGCTTTAGCAGCATCAAATCTTGAATGCAATGAACCCAACAGCTCCTGTTATCAACTCATGAGATAGAGAGAAAGAAAGTAGTAAAATTATTCTTGATGCATAGAATCAATAGAGTGAATTAAGATTTCATCAAAGAAGCACATACATAAGAGAGAAGTCTCCTTTTGTTTCGCATGCAATGCAAATAATTCAAGAATCTTTTGAATGTGGTTTTAACCCGTTTATGGCATACCAGTAGTCACTTTTTATATGATATAACCTGCATCTCTCAGAGAGAGAATTTAGAATATATGGATCATAAGAGATCAACAATGGCCCATTGGGAAAGGGGAAGTTAATAACCTGTTGAGGTAACAGGCTGTTGAAATATGACTAAGAGATTGATGCTACCATTAAAAAAAATATTATGTATCACCTAATCAATTATTCTTTAAGTATACCTTCAAATCACTGTAGCTATGAGCCCGTGGTTGTGCAGGAGGAATGCCACCCTTTGGTCCTAATTCATGGGAAAAGCTTTTTAAGCCTTTTGACACTTTACTCCGGTTTGGATTCTCTGATAAAGAAATTTCCTCATTTAAATAATTGCATCCACTGGTAAATTCAGTTCCTGCACGCTCCTTTTTATCAGGCGTCTTAGCTTCCAAATTCCCCCCCTGCCCAAGAAGATGCGTGCTTAATTAGTGCTTCCACTAAAGTACAGAGTCCAATCAAGCATAGAAGTACTACAAACAAACCTCAGAAGAACGCTAACCCCAAGCTCACCTCAACATTTGGAGAAACATCATTAATAACTTGAATGGATTCCTTTGATAAATAAGATGTGATCCATTGAGCTATGCTCTTTCCTTTACGGGAATCTTCAAAGAACATGAAATTAGAAAGTTATTTCAATTCAAGAAATAAACAGCAGTGTGATATCAGATTGAATTGTTCACTAAAAACAGATATCTTATTTTACACAAATGATCACAGAAGGAAAGTGAATCTGTAGAAAGCCTTCAAAGAAATTTCCCTGGACTAAAATATTAGCTTTTCACCAACAAGTATAGGATTCCAATCTATTGGAACAGATGTCACCATATGGCATAACCTTAAAAGGAAACCATATCTCGTTCATTCCTAATAAGAAAGGAAGGGGATATGGTTTACCTACCACCAATCCAGGAGGAAGAACAATATATTTGATCCTGCTAGTGCCAAGGACAAAAACTAAAAACTTGGTCTTGGCAAACAAGGACATCACTACATCATTTTAACTAGCCATTATGCAGGCATATCCATCTTTATAGATTATGCTCGATATCCAACTAACAGAATCCAATTAGACCTTAAATCAATTCCTTCAGCTCAGCAGTGTCTCCCTCGCCAAATAATTCATTTATCACCGAAGAAAAAAAAATACTTCACAATTAGTTCTTATCCATAAAAATCATCATCAGTACCTTCTTTAAGCTCCATCAAGAAAAGAACCATAAGCCATGCTGTCAACTCTTATTTTGACCTAACTTCTCGTGAGCCTTAAACATTTGATAATTTCCACAAGCACATGCCTCTATAGTGGGACTCCATAAAAGAATACAAAAACTAAAATTTCACACCAATCCCCTCACGTTTTCCTCGTTATCACCTTATTACAGTAACATTCTCTTCTCCAAAAATTTCATCAGTTGAGCATTCCCTATAACTTGTTGAGATGAGTTGCCACCATTAATACCTACGCAACTTATTAACCCTGAAAATTGCTTTGCATCTTGAAAAATCTCAATCAACTAGAAATTGATCAAATCAATTTTACACAGTTCCGCCAGTTGGATTCCTATTTTAATTGTATAACTGCTTAATATACATATATATATATATATAGTAAATAACGAGCTGGCTTTCATTTCCTTCATCAAAGAGAGAGAGAGAGAGAGAGAAACAGCTGAGTTTCGTTTCGTTTCTATCTCTTGTAAATAAATTAGCTTATCCTTCTTTACTGATTACTAATTTTAATTAAGATTCATCAGAACTTTAAAATAAAATAAAATCGAACCTGCTTTGAAAGAAGCGCTCTTTCCACGACCCTGAGCCATCGGTTTCTGTTTATCCTTCACAGGAGGCCTCGAAGAAGCTACGACATGAGTCTTAGACTCAGTCAACTCGTCAGGTTTTGAACTCAGTTGCTCCTTCGAAGATACTCGCCGAGTCTTAATCCGATTCAACCCCGTTGGAATTCCATTATTAGCCTCTGCTGTTGATTCTTGGCTGCTCGGTTCCGTCATCTTAGAAATTTCTTCGAGGAAAAGAGTAACAAACCAGTTGACACTCGTTTTGCTCTTGTGATCTTTTTGTAACGGAAACTGAAAAAGAAAAGGACAGGGCCAATGGAGATACAAGCCAAAGTTAGTTAGGATTGAATTTATACGCCCACGCAAGAGCCAGGAAGGGTCGTTTCTGGTGGTTCGATGGTTTGCTTTGTTCTATTCAAACTTTGAGAGAGAGCGTCAAAAAATAATGTATTATTATTATTTTGCAAGGCAAGCCCTTTTTTAAAACAAAAAAAAAAAAAATCTTTTTTGTGACTGTGGAGTTCGGTTTTATGATTAGGAAATAATTGAAAAAGGGAATAATTGAAATTATTAAATAAATCAGAAATAAAGATACAAAGCTTCTCACCATGTCATCGATGATCCGTGGAAATGCGATCTGTAAAAAGTTTGAGTTTCTCTCTTCTACCTGCTGGAAATCAAGGAAATTCCATTTCCATAGAAGAGAGAAACTTGAGAGAAAAATCTCTACTTTTTTTATTTTATATATATATATATATATATATATATATAGAAACACAGAGTTTAAATATGAGGGGTGATTATGGATTAGATTAGATCCCATTCAAACCCGTTATCCGCTTTAATCGTTCGTTTTAGGACGGAAAAGAATTTAATTATTTTCTTTTTGATAAGATGGAAATAGTATCTAGTTTGTTAAGTTCGACATCAAGTATTTAATTTTAGGGTATAAAATGTGAATTAGTTTTACTATGTTTATCAACAAAAAAATACCCATAATATGAAATTAAAAACAGGATATTTAATTTTAGTGTATAAATATCACTTTCTAGTTTCTACCTTGAGTTATCTACATCCTGGTCCGCTGAGCATGGCATTGGAATTCTTCCACTTGGATTGGATAGAGTCTTCTCTTAGTGCTCTCAAAATCAAGTGGAGGACACGTGGATTCATCGGTGGAGGAGATTATACATGTGCAGTAAGTAACACCGAACACATGTTATTCTATATATCATGGTCATATATGGAATTGTAATAGTGATGATGATATAAAATATTTTTTATTTAGAAATATATTAAAATAAAATTTTTTATTTTAAAAAATTATTTTTAATATCAATACATTAAAATAAAAAAAAAACATAAAAAAAATTATTTTAAACAAAAAAAATTAAAAAATTTTAGAAATATAATTTACACCACGGTCCCAAACACACTCTAAAACACAAGGATACCATCACTGTTCATGCACCCACTGAGTATTTTTGGACAATTTATTTTGATTCTTAAAGTTTTATTTTAGGTTATTTGATCTTAAATTAAGGTTAATTGCTTATGATTTTTTAGTCAATGGCAGAATTGGAAAAATAGAAACTAAAATAAAAAAAGCTTCAAACATGGATGGCGTTTCAAAAGTTTTAGTAAAGATACATTTTAGTTCTCTAATTTTTAAAAGAACGCAAATCATATGATTTTGGTGCCTCAATTTTTTTCAAATTCAATTTTGATATAATTTTTTTTTTTCTAGTTCCTGATTGAAAGAGAGGAGTCGTTAGATTTTGGCGATAAATAGAGAAAAATGTTATTTACACTGATTTATGCTACCAAAATAGTCGTTGCTTATGTCAAATGGTTTCATTTGATAAGAAGATTTCATATTAGTTTTCTTATCTTTAAAGTTCAATATATATATATGAGTTCGGTTTGATTTTTAGTTTTGGGTTAATTTTGGTTTTTGATATAATTTCTTGGTTTTTTTAGGCAATAGGTTTATAATGGTTTCAAATGTGTTTTTAGATGTTTTTAGTCAAAAATGGGTTGAAATACTAGTTTTTTGGTCAAAAAAATTAAACAATGATTTTTCAACTATCACATCGACTGAAATCTAATCAAATCAAACAATATATTATCTGATTTTTTTATTAAAAAAACAAATGGGACGACATGTTTTTCGTCCTAGATGCAACAAAAAATAAATAAAAGCACAATTGCATGGCCCTGCAAAAAAAAGCCCACACATGGCCCTGATAAAATGGGTCACACCTAGCAACTCATGGAATTTGCTTACTTTTTTTTGTTTTTTCTAAAATGTATTTTTCTTATTCTTTTTCTAAAAGCAATGCTTTTTTTACTAGATTCCTTTTTCTAATTTTTCTATTTATTTATATTTAGATTAATAAATGTTTTCTTTTTTTATTTTGTTTAGAAAACATCTTTTAAATGACAATTATAATTCTGGTTATGCATTTAAAATTTAAAGAATTTTTATAATTCATCTATATTTTTTTATCTTTTGTTTATATGAACTTTATTTTTTAAAATAAAAAAAAATATTATTTTCATATAATATATACAGCCATGCATTGTGTTTTTTTCTCCTTTTATTTTATTGAATTAATTTAATTTATGTTTCTATTTCTATTATTATTTGCTTGAATAAAAATATTATTTTAATAAATAAATTTAGTAAACACAACATGATAAATGTCTCATTTTGAGAGATTAAATATTTTGTTCTATATTTGTTTTTTAATTTTTCTATTTCTATTTCTATTTTTAGTTATTGTTTATGGTTTTTTTTAATTTATTAATACACATAGTTTACATATATGTATATTTTTTTATTTTTATTTTAAAAAATACAAAAACATGTTGAAAAAGCCTATGTATACAATATTTTAAATTTGAAAAAAAAAAACTATTTGACCCACAACAAAACGGGGTCAAGTATCTAGTATTTTATAATTATCCATGAGTTTTTTTTGTTACAATTGTTTTTTTAATTTCCTTAAACTGAAAAATTATTAAATTAATATTTTTTTAATTGTTTTTAGATGATTTTAATGTATTGATATTAAAATTTAAAAAAAATCTAAAAAATATTATATTAATTATTTTTTATTAAAAAATACTTTAAAAAAAATTACATCACAATATCAAATATATAAATAGGATGTTTTCATAAAAGATAACATTAGAATTGATGTTTTCTAAAATAATTATTCAAATAAAAACTAAATATTTTTTTTTTTAACAACACTAAACTAAAGTACAGTGTTTGAGGAAGGAGCAAACTCCAACTCGCATTCCTCTGAAGATTGTGGATGTGACATGTTTTTAAATCCAAATCAGGATGCTCGCCAGTAGTATTAAGGATGTATTTAGAAGTATAAATGTGATTATTTTTTAAAATATTTTTTATTTAAAAATAAATTAAAATAATAATTTTTTATTTTTTAAAAGTTATTTTTAATATTAATATATTAAAATAATCTGAAAACATTAAAAAAATATTAATTTAAAGTAAATAAAAAATAAAAAATTTTAATTTTTTTTAAAAATATTTTTAAAATACAAAAACAAACATAATCTAAATTTAAAAGGTCGATTATTATTATGATTTAAAGTATTTTTCAAAGGTTTTTTTATTTAAAAATATTTTTAAATAATATTTTTTTAAAAATTTAATATTAGAACTATGAATTTATTAAAAAATATACATTAAAAAAATATCAATTTAAATTTGATACTTTATCAAGCTAACCATACTTTTAAAACACATATAAATACAGTTTCAAGCTCACAAACAAACAGTGCTTAAATCTTTAATCCTGTGCTGGGGGGCAAGTTAGATCGGGTAAAGACTAGTCTCAATGACATGGGAATAACATCTTATCCATTATTATTAACCCTGTGCCAGTGCGACTACAGGCTAATTAAGTTACAACACTGAAGGCTCAAACGGCGCTGGTAATGCAGAAGAACAGTCCAAGGACGAATCTAAAAAAGAAATACCAACACCACAAGTTGGAATGTCACAGCAAATTTATCCTGCAACTCAATTGCTATCATCCACAACTTGATTGTTTACATATAGATTCTCCCTTCTTTTAGGGTAGCCTGTAGATTCCAGGGCTGGACCCCTAAATTTTAGATCTGAGGACGCTCTATAATTGGGATCAACAGAAGTAGGTCTAGCATTGGCATCAGCAGAACTCGGCCTGAAGGAACTGGTTGCTCCGCCGGGGTATCGCGAAGGAGAAGGATACCTCCTTGGTGTAGGTCTCAATCCACTAGCCCTTAAGTCCATCATATCACCACTTCTTGAAGATGAATCTACAAATGACCTGTCTGCAGAGGCCGACGACCCTAATGGAGCTCCAGTTGTAGCAGATGTGGAGCTAAAAGGATCATCAGGCCCCCACGATGTAAGGGCTTCCTTCTTCTTGGCAAAGAATTGCCATGCTCCAAACAGAAAGAGTATGAAGAGCAACACAGGACTTGTCCATAGCATTGCGTTGAATTCTCCTTTAAATATTGGAAGGTTAGAACGATACATTCCCACATACCCACTCCCGAGGCCAAGAACAAGAAGTTTTTCACGGTCACTCGCAATTAATGGTATCACCCTTCTTCTCTCGATGTTTGCATCTGCCGACTGATAATTCAGAAATGACGATTTGATCTCATCCAGAAGAGCAGAGAAGAGAAGGCGAGGCCCCCCAACCCTAACATAATGCTGAGATGAAACATTGTACACAAAAACCTTCTCTTCGTTAACAGCAAACAAGTAGCCCTTAATCGATTGTAAGGCGAGAGGTTCATCCATGTCGAATTTTCTCTTGAATCTGACCCTGCATTTGAAGTTCATTATATCCCCTAACAACAATACATTAATCAAATCCCCTTCTGATGTAAATCCATATGCTTTAGACCGTTCAGTGGCATCAAAAACATAATTCCGAGCAAGAGTTTGGTTCAAACCTTCACATTCAGATTCTCTGACTTTCATGCTCCTCAAATCTATTGACCCTGCACCACTCTCTGTCAAAAACAAAAGCCTTTGCTTCAAGAATGCAAGTGGTCTACTTGTGGGAATAGCAGAACCATGAACAGTCCCATTTTCCCTAAAAACCCTAATCACCCCACTAGCATCCGATGACAAGATATACCTTGATCTGCCGACATGATGCACTTCCAAGATACTTATAGGTGAACCTTGTTCCCCATTCTCAAGGAACGCAAACTTGCCAACATTTTCCATAGAAATTGTGCTCCACTCCTCCCCGTTCGACACATCATGAAGTTTATGCACCAAAACTGCCCCATTCTGATGCCCTGTTACCACAGTACTCTCATTCCTATAAGCCGATAAATACGAAACCATAGCTGTAATTGGTGAAGAAGACATTGTGTAAAACTCAACCACAACATCCCCATTCCTTAAAAACACATAAACCCTCCCTCTATCATCACCAACAGCTACATACTTGCTAAGCCCCTCGTAATCTCTAAATGGCAAAACATGGATACACGTTGCATCAGAATCTAATTTCACAGCAGACACGAATTGAAACCTCTCTGACCAAAATGGACTGTACTTTGTAACTGAAACAGCCCCCACTCTCTCTCCATCTCTAGTCTTGGCCTCTAATCCCTCTTCTTCAACTCTTTGAACCAATCTCTTACCATCAAAACTTCCCTGATTAACCCTTTCTGGCTCTTGATTCTGTTCTCTATCAACAGATGCTACTTTTGGTAACTCAGATAATTTAGGCTCTAATTTAGCAACTATTTCACTGAGGTTCCTCACTAGCTGTTCAAGTTTATTTAATAAAACTTCTTGTTGATTAAGCTCAATTCTAGAGTCAGTCTCGCGTTCACAATAAGGAGCATAGTGGATATCATGCTCGAGCTCTTGTTGGGTTGAGACGGAGCTAGAATCTGCCAAGATTCTTGACGGGGAACAAGAAATGAAAAGCAAATAGAGGAAAAAGAACAACTTGCCTTGGTGGGTATTTGCCATTGAAGAAGCTTGACAAAGTTGTGTATCAGTGTGTTGCTGTTGACATATTTTGTACAGTGGAATTGCAGATCTTTGGTGTCTGGATCTAAATATTGTAGGGAAGTTAGCTGGAATCCATGCTAGGTTTGCTAAATCTAAGGTGCGAGACATAAGATATTTCGGATCAGAAGATGTTTTTTTTTTTTTTTAGGTTATTCTTGACTTGTAGCATCCACGACCTTGTTAGCTGATTTCTAGCAATCTAGCTAAATTATCAACATTAAAAACAAAATTAAAAGAAGAAGCACTTTTCTTTTCTTTTCTTTTTAAGGTAATGCTTTTTTCTAACTTTTTTTTAATTTTATTATTTAATATTAAATTTATTTGCATTAGGTTATCATGCTATCTGGATCGCGAGTTTAACGAATTAGCTTAATAAACTCTGGTTTTTTTTTTAATTAATTTTTTTAAAAAAAATTATATTATTTAATATTGAATTGATTAAGAATTAAATCTCATAATTTATTTTATTTTCTTTCCATTAAGTTATTTTGGCCTTAATACTCGAGAACAGTGCGTAACGAGTTAACTCGAGTTAAATCGAGTTGTTTTTTATATTCTTGTTTTAATTGATTTTTTTTTTCCAATTTCATCTTTCACATTGAATTGGTTGAAAATTAAGCTTCATAATATGTTTTGTTTAACTTTATGTAGGGATATATTGGTCTTATGATTAGAGTCGCGAGTTTTGATATTTTAACCCTGGTTAAATCGGGTTGATTTTAAAATTTTAATTTATAAGAGGTTATCTTAATTTCATGACCCGGGTCACGAGTCCTTCAACACTGGATTTGCTTTTTATTGGGTTATTCTTGTATCATGACTTGGGTCATGGGTTTGACAGATTAACTAAATTAACTCGTTTTTTAAATTAATTTTTTTTTCTTAATCTCATCATTTAATGTTGTGTTTGATTAGGAATTACGTTTTATGATTTATTCTAGTTTGTTTTTTATTAGGTTAACTCGACCTCATGAGTCGGAAATAATGTTTAATAGGTTAATACAAGTTGACTTGGCTTATTTTTGTGTTATTTTTTTAATTAAATTTTTAACAGATTTTATCGTTCAATATTGGGTCCAACATGGTCAATTGGGAATTGAATTTAATAATTTGTTTTGATTTGTTCTTATAGGGTTATATTAGTCTCATGACCAAAATCACATATTTGGAAGGTTAACATAGGTTGAATCAGGTTATTTTTTTTATTTTTTTTTGAGTTTATCTCGATCTCATAACCTAGATCACAGGTTTGGTGGATTTAGTCAGGTCATTTTTTAATTTATTTTTTTAATCTCATATTTTAACATTGGATTAATTAGAAATTAAACTTTGTAATTTATTTCGATTGCTTTTTATAGGGTTATCTTAGTCTTATGACTCGGATCGCGGGTTTAACAAGTTAGCTCATTTCACTTTTTTAGATTCATTATTTTATTTTTCCAATTTATTCCTTTAACATTGAGTTAATCAAGAATAAAGCTTGATAATTTATTTTGATTTGTTTTCTATAGGATTATCATAGTATTATAACATGGATAGCAGAATTAACATGTTAACTCGCGTTAATCCAAGTGAATCAACTATATTGTTATCTTAATATTAAAAGAAAAAAGTTATTTAAATTTTTTTAGTTAAATTATATTTTTATAAGTAATATAGATTGTTTTTTGACATACAAGATCAACTAAATCGTATCAGGTCAACCAACACATAACTTAAATGTTTTTTCACTAGAAAATAATTATTAGCCATATCTAAAAAAAAATACATTAATTTTATTTTATGAGACCCGCAGCATAAGACGGTATTTAAAAGAGTCACGCATATTTTATAATTTTTTTTTTGAATGGATTAAAATTCAAATACTATATTTCAACGCTATCTTTGCTCATTTGTCCTCCATGGTCGTCTTCAAATTAATTTAGCTCCATTGCCCTGCATCTCCAGTCCAGACACCAACCATACCAAATCATTTTCTTGAATCAAATCCAAACTTGTATTTTTCCTCTACCTTCAAAGATGGTAATAAATTTTACTTATTGAATTTCAAAAGTATTTTTAAAAAATTTTAAATTTTTTTATTTTAAATTAATATATTTTTAATTGTTTTAATATACTGATATCAAAAATATTTTTTTAAAAAAAATTATTAATATATATTTTAATACAAAAACTTATTTGAAAAGTAAGAACAAGCTTACTCAAATCTAAAAAAGCAATATTCAATGAAACTCGTGGCAGTGCTAAGAGACTGGTGAATGAAACCCCATGAAAACAAGATCACACATCTTGGAAATAACTCGTAATAATAATAAAGATGCCCATATGAACAAACAAAGGGGAAAGCAGATCAAGCATTAAATGCAAATTATAATTTAAAGAATCCCTTTTGAGATCGAGCTGAATAGACATATTCTAAACACAAGCCAGACCCAAATTGAATCATTACTAAACCCAAACTCCCCTGATTTAGCCTTCGTATTCTGTTTGGGTACTTAGAAACCAGAGCAAAAGAGATGCTTTTACTTCAACTTGCAATCTTATATATACTAAATGCTCAAAAAAACCAAAATTCTTTTATCTATAAAATGAGTTACTCAAGTAAAAAAAATAATCAGCTTTCTTTCATTTTCTCAGCGACCAAACAAGAACCCATTTTCATTTTAATCTTCTAAAACCATAAGAGGAGCTCTTGCTCTATCTATGGGAGAACAAAGTAAACAATTATCAACAAACGTCAACATTCCGCATGAACATTTCTAAATATATGATACTTTGTTAGAGCAAATGCCCCCTGTATAGCATACCACTCCTCACTTATGATCATTCCGGGGAAAAAAAAAATCTTGTTTTCCTTGCGGGGAAAAAAAATTTGTGAAAAAAACCTTACTTGGAAGATTTTATAAAAATTATTTTTGAAAGAATTTCTTGTTTATAAATATATTAAATTAATATTTTTAAAATTTTTTCTAAAAATAACTCAATCACACTCTATACACTTCAAAACTCAAATAACTGATTCTCTCGTTAAGGACACGTAAAACCAACCATGTATAAGAGCTTGTTTGGGCTCGTTAGCATATTCTACTTCCTCTTCCCTTTCCCTTCCATTTGGGTTGCTCTCAATTGTTCACATCGCATGTGAACAGTGGAGAGTGTCATCATTGTTCATAGCCGAACCAGTCTGATCAAAACCTAAATACGTTGGACCGATCCGACCTGATAAAATAAAAAATTCAAAAACATTTTCTTAGATATTGTGTTTTATTAAAAAAAAAACTAGTATTTAACATTAATCAATGGCACTACATAATTACATTAAAAAGAGATTGCATGATGACGTAGCATTTACAAAATTTGATCGCTATCTCAATTTTGTTCTGATGATATTTTACCTGATATTATTGTACACTCAGGACGCCATGAAAACTGTAGTTCTTGTCGAATGAATTTCATACACTATGAAATTACAAATAGTTTAATGGAACAATAAACAATATTTTTTTTATAAAGTATTGTTCATTTCATGATATAATGGTTGTAGTTAAATCTACAATATTAAAATTTAAATCCATCAATATATATATTAATTATTTTATAATCTCAATTTCAAAAATATTCTTAACCAAGTATGTTAAATAATTTTTTATTTAACCTTAATTTTAATCAAATATATATTTCAACAACCTAACCTTAACTAAAAGTATTTTTTATAAAACAACCATAAAAATTACCATAACACCAAATAAAGTTGGACTTAAACTTTATCCGGGGCAAAGTTTTCCTTCTTTATTACAAGAAATTTATACACCTTCTTGAATGCATGTATTCATCATTTACTGTATATTTAAGAGTATAATTATGATTATTTTTAAAATATTTTTTACTAGAAAATATATTAAAATAATTTTTTTTTTTAAAGTTATTTTTAACATCAGTATATTAAAATAATTTAAAAATATAAAACAATTTAATTTTTTTAAAAATACTTTTAAAATACAAAAACAAACTTTAGTTTTACATGACTCAGGTCACATCCTTTCTCTCAGGGGCAAAAAATGATAAGCGTCCCTCATGTAGGACCCGGAGCAAATTTCTAATCGCGTGTTCTGGGATTCAAGAGAAAACACTGCACTTGTCTGCCAAAAGTAGATGCATCACATAATTTATCAAAGCAGCACCAAAAGTGTAGATGTATTATTTCACCAATAAAGAAGCCTACACTAATCAACATCCATACAGCATTTAGTATCCAGTGACAGCATAATCTCAGGTGACACTATACGCCGTTCTTATAGATACTCTAGGTTCGTTCTTTCCCTGATTCCGATCCAATTTGAAAGCATCATATATGGCTTCAACTTGGCCAGCCATAATGTTACTATTGTGGTGGCTAGATTGCAGAGAAGGGCACCTTAATATCTCGTGTAGCGACGGACCAGATTTCCTTTCTGTGGCGGTTTGTGTGTTTTGGGTGCTTGATCTAATTTGCGAGCCACTGAACTTGGCCGAAACAGTTTTCCTTGGTCTATTCTCACTCTGGATCTGCAAATCGGATGAAATCTATTGAAGTTTGCAAAGATAAACAAACAACGTCATGTTTTCATGTCTGCGCACTACAGCATCAATTAAATGAAGACCACGATAAAGAAATTGAGTTTATCACCAAGTTGAATTATAGCAGCTTTGAATGATAAAACTAGTTCTACTCTCGTTTCAGATAAACAGAAGAACCACCTTTCTGTTCTCACATTACATAAGGATCGAATGGTAAAATCTGAATTGCCCCAAGAAATTAAAATCAAACAAATAACTTCAAAAAAAATGAAGCAAGTTATGATAATCTTTCTGCTTATTTAAAGCTTTGCAAACTTCTAAAGCTTACCAAATTTGAAGAATCCTCTGGCATTGAGATTGCACTCCTGCTACTGCCGTCATCTCTTTCGAAGACAAAAGAACGAACCATGCTTGATCCATGCTTCCGGGATGATGGCAGAGAACTTTTTGACCCCCGCCCTAGAAAAGATGACTGCAATATTTTCCAAAGGAAATTTATTGTCGGTGGAATTCGCAAGAAAAAAAAAATGACTCAATTAACATTGATTTGGTCAAATTTGCGATATTCATTGAGTAGGGTGCTAGGGTTCTTCTGTAAATAAGATGCGCCATTGACAGCATAGACAACAAGACATCAATCGTGACAAAAAAGCAAACCATTTACCTTTGATGACATATTCCTATTTCCTGTTATGGATCGCATATGAGAATAGGCTGCAAAATAAGTACAGTGAATACAAGATCAGAACCATACTAGTAAAACTGAAACTCGGTTGCATGGAAGCAATGAGCCAACAATTTAGATGACGTGACAGATCATAGCGACAACCAAGTCTCAATCCCAAATTAATTGGGGTCAGCTATATGGATCCTTCTATGCCATTCCACACGATCATATACCAAATCTGCCTAATACCAAGAGATTATGTGATATATAAATGACCATGCATAAAAATATATAAGATCATACATGTTATCTTAGCTTTCTTTCTTGTGTCATGCACACCATTCAGCTTCTTTATAAGACCAAAGATTTCTTTGGATCCTTCAGCCTCTGCTGGTGACAAGAATGTAGCCTGATCTTCCTGTTTCAAATCATGACCAGTTACCATCTTGCAATTGAAACCATAATATTCAGAAGAAAATCATAAAATCATATAAAACCTATGGGCCAGAAGATCTGTATCAGCTTAGGACTTGCTGAATGGAAGAATATATATAACCACAACTCTTGAGAGAACATGATTATAGATCTGCTAAAAACTCACTGCTTTATAAGAAAGTCGCTCCTTAACAAGCCTTGTTTCTGTTTCCTCGTCATCAGATGATATATATACATCATCCTTATCTGTGAACATTTGAGAAATCATTTCCTTTGCTTTCTTTAAGTTCGTCCGGACAACATGTCTTGTAACTTCTGCAGCCTCATCTAGAAACTCTTCTTCATCTACTTCAGCTTCTTCATCTTCTTTGCCTTCATATTCTTTCTCTTCAAGCAAAGTCGTTTCCCTTTGTTTAGAACCACATTTCAGTCTCCGCAACAGATTTTCTGTTCCATCAGCATCCTGTTTCTCAAGCCACTTTTGATGAAGCTGATTGCGAATTTCATTATCAAACGGCTTTTCTTTGTAACCAGTTTCTATCATATCATTAAGTTCCTCAGAGACCAAGTCATCCTCATCTTCCTCAGAATCTCCAAATCGCATTAGATCATGATCACTGTCATCTTCTACTTCAGCTTCTTCATCAATATAAGCTTTCATAGGATCACCTTTAGGAGATAAAGATAGATCAGCCAACCCGTGTGGGATTGGATCGATGTTCTCCTTATCATTGTCCTCTTCATCAGAACTAGTTAACAGAAAACACAACAATTTCACTTTTAGAAGAGTGAGCTATTAAATAATCAGATGTTCACAAGGTAAGCTACATAACTCTAGATTTCAGTCACTTCCAGTCAAAAATAGAAAGGAATGCGCCTGCATCAGGACAAATGAATATAGAATGTACAGATTGTTTGAAGTGCTAGACACAAGGAGTGATTTCTGGGGACATGCATTGGTAGATAAAAACGTTTGTATGCTCACTTTTAGCAATCAAACTCTAGAAGCGTGCTTATGATCAGGTTTGATGATAAGATGCTTGCAACGGCAGAGGAAGCAAGATTTTAGGACTTACAACTCATCAGGAGGAGCAGAATCGAGCTTCAAGCTCATTGCAGGTAAGGACGGTGCTTGAACTCCTTCCATAGGACTGCTGGGTGGATCATCTGAAATCTCATCTTTGGAGGTGCTTTTTTGGGAATCAAAACTCAGATCCTAAAACATGCATATTAAAAACCATTACATACAGGAATTCCATTTAAAGAGTGGCAACCACAAAACTAAAATGTGATGGAAACCTGAGTATCATCAACAGGAGCTCGAAATGTTTGTTTTGACTCTCCATTTAAATCCTGCAATTCAACAGATTTAATAGACTTGTATGTACAAACAAGTTAAAAAAGCTAAGACTTGAGAAGACATGCTCCTTCCAACCAGCGACAATTACATTCAACCAGTAAATGTGATGTCTTTAACTCACCATCAGAGAAGCCATAGTTTTAGGACTGTGATTTGCTGTCCTCTTAGAACCTTCAACACTCAAGGAATCTAAACTATTCTCCTCGTCAAAAGGATCCGCATTCGTTTCACTGTCTGCTCTTGCAACCTTTTGAACTTCTATATCCTCAATAAGATCATTTTCAAATCCACACTCCAGTACAACTTCTCTTGAAAAAGCATCATCCGACTCATTAAAAGAACTTGTGTTTACAGAAACCAATCTGTCACCCATGAGAGGAGCAAAATAAATATAATAATTGATTAAATAAGACATTGATTAAGAAAAACCCACACAAAGTCAAAACCAAGAGAACATAACTCACTTCTTTGAAACCTCACGCTTCCTTAGCCGAATCTTCTCTAAAACAGAAGATACGGGCTTTTGAACAGTTGGGACTGGTTTAAATGACGCTTCTCTAGTTTCTAAACACGATGAATACACAGATAAAGAGTTTATAAAGCATCCAGATAGTAACTAATATTCAGGAAACAACAAGACTTGCATAATTTAATACAGTCCAATTTCTACCTCTCAACAATTTCTGAGATTCGATAATGAGCTCCTTATGTCTCTCTCTTCTTTCCTGTTTAATTGAAATCAACTTTATAAAAAATCCATCGAAGAAAACTAAGGAAAAATTCATTACTGGTACAGCCACGCAAAAAACACACATACCTTCGCTTCCCATCTTTTGTTGGTGTGAACCGAAAACTGCTCATCCCCATAGCCATCATCTCCACTTCTTGATCTCTTCTTCTTCTTCTTCTCTTTCTGCTCCTCGAAACTATCAAAATCAGGTAGTTTCTTATACAAATCCTCCTCGGTCCTAAAATCCCCAATCTCCTCTTCCATTCCTTGTCCATTGAATTCCTCATCCACGGAATCAAATTCCAGAGCTCTCTTAACATCAGCTACACTATCCTCGTTTCCCGAGCCATTAAAATCAGTATCCAAATCGTTTCCCTCCTCAAGATTTTCCAGATCATCAGGTTCAGATCTCAAAATCGGTTCGCTGAAATCTTCCCCGGTCTGCTCTTCTGCGTCTAGGGCTTCAAGATCGGGGGAGTCTGTTGGTTGTATGGAAGGTGAAGGTGACGGTGGAGTGTCGTTTGGAGGATTGAGGAGGGGATCTTGAGAGATTTGGACAGTATTGGTGGCTTTTTTGAGACGTTTGAATTTTCTTTGAGGGAGAGGAGAGGATGGCTGTTCGGTATCTGAGGATGGGAGGAGTTCTTCTTCGCTGTCCATTCTCTGTTCAAGGATTTGCCAACGGAGGAGAGCTAGGGTTTTAGTTTTGCCAGTTGAAATGGAGGGTAGGTTCTTTTTGTTAAGGAGATCAGGATCTCATTTAGGCGGCAAATGCTTCAAAACAATTAGGATTTTCTGATTTTGAACCGCCAAAATTAGCGAGCGGGGATCATGTAAAGTGTCGCCTTTGCTATTTAATATTTATATCGACTATTTTTTTTTTTTTTACTGCAAATAATTTTTTTTAAAAAAGCAAAAGTTACTATAAAGATACTATATTTTTTTTATTATTCTAATGAAGACTTTTTCTTTGTTACTCTCTTTGCGTTTATTTATGGTTTATATTTACTAGACAAATTTCATCAACACGGAGATTGCTAAGAGTGAATGAGGAATTTGATTTAAAAAAAAATTATTAAAAGAAAAAATAGTTTATTTTCAATTAAAAGAACATTAAATTAACTCTTAGAATTGTCTGTATAAATATACAATTAAAAAAAGCACTCTATAACTACGGGCTCTTTAAAACTCTTCTGTCTTGTTTTTTTTCTCTTGCCAGATAGTTTTGTTTCTTTACGAGAGAGTTACTTTGTTGTTTTTAACTACTCACCCGTGTTAAGGATTGTTTGGGAATGTGATTTTGTTTTTTTTAAAAAAAATTATTTTATTTTTATTAAAAATTAATTTTTTTTATTATTTTGTGTTGCTTTTAAATTAATTTTAAAATATATATATATATATATATATTATTTTAATATATTTTTAATCTAAAAAATATTTTAAATCCCATCCATGACTATAATTCCAAACTTGAGCGTGAGTAAGAAGACATCATCGCTATCAAATTGCAGGCACTGAAAAGTAGACAATAAATTATTTCAGGCCCTTTTTAGGAAGGCAATCTTTATTAATTAATACGTGGATGAGATAACTTTTATGACAACAGTAGTCAGGAAAAATTACTTATAAGTCATTTCTACAAAATTAAAAGATCAGCCAGGTCCATTAATTTTTTAACTGGTCAATCAGTTCAATTCTTAATTTTTTAAAAATCATTTTACTCTCTACTATCTAAGATAGCATTTCTAAACAAGAATTTTATATTGTTATACATCTCACAAGATAACTTATTAGATTGCGATTGAGATAGCATTTCTAAGAATCTCTTTATTTTTCTTATAAATTCATTATAACAAAAACTAAATATTGTGATAAAATCATTGTAGATCAATAAAGTTTTTACCATGGATTGTAATAATAGTTTTCCTTTCAACTTTTTATTTTTTTGTGAGATGTTTATTTGACTCTTTTTTTCTTCTCGAATGAATTAGTGGCTTCCGCGTCATTAAAAGGCATGCAAGACACTTTTCGGTGGTCAAATTTGATCATTCAACATCTTACTAGATGTGCAGTCGTGCTCTCTTTTACATAGTGTGATGTGTGCAGATAGATAATTTTGGATTGTTGTCGATAATAGATTATTTGTGTTTTTTCCTCTTCTGGTAACTAAAGTGTATATTTGTTCTTTTTATTTGTTATTTGTTAAATCATATATGATTTCTAAACCCAAGCGTTAGGCCTAACAACCATGCCAGACCCGTGCACCAGGGCTTGCCAGACACGCGCTTGAGTCAAAAAATTTAAAACTTTTCAAAAACATGATTAGATAGCAACAATAAATGCTGCCTTATTCAAGCATGATTTTTCAGTCATATGCAATACAACTTAACTGCAAACTCCTTTTTGTTTATACAACTTATTTTATAAAATTATTATATTCCAAAAAGAAAGAATGACAAAAAATACTCTTTTATTCAAGCATGATTTTTCATTCGCACACAATACAACTTAATTGCAAAATTCCTTTTTGTTTATGCAACTTATTTTATATACTTATTATATTCCAAAAGAAAAGAATGAAAAAAAGAATATTGAATTCTAAGTGATTTATTTAAGTTCTTCAAAAATAAACTTTCTTTTTTGTATGCATTGTGAATGAAAATATTAATTTTATATTCCTATCTAGGTGTTGAGCAATTTTTTAAAGGGTTAATGCTTTTTTAAATTGAAGATGTTACATGATCTAATTATTAAAGTTTATTATAAGGAGAATTTATTTTACATTATAACTATTAGTACATATAAAAAAATTAAAATACATGATTATAAGAGAAAACTTTTGAATTGATACATTATGTTGCAGTAAAAAAAATATCATGTATGTAAAAAACTTATTGTTATTTTGATTATCTTATTTTGTGCAATTTTGTATATGATTTCTTCACTAAAATTAGAGATTAATAAAAAATAATTGAATGAATTTTAGGAATACATGTGGTTAGTGTACTAAAATAGAAGAAAAAACATAAAAAAATAAAAATATATTTAGTTAAAAAAACAAAGATGAAAATACAAAATAAATATGTTTTTAGAACAATTACAAGTGAAGTCTTATATCTTTTTTTTTTAAAAAAAAAATACACAGGGCTTGCAACTATACTGGCAGCTAGATCCAAGCGTCTTGGATTTAAAAAGAAATTGAGTAGAAATTTAAAAATTAATCCATTTAACTAGGTTTAATATCATCGTTCACACTCTTAATATTTTTTGGTTATACTTTTAAAAAATTAATATTAACCATTCCAAAGCACAGGCTAATATACTGATCATTGTTAAAACGCAACAAGAAAACGAAAGTTAACACACAATTCTCGAATAGAAAAGGTTAACATGTGATTAAAATTGAGAACGAGATTTTCATTATTTCAACTACATTTAATTTTGCCTCTTATCCCCCTTATTTTTTCATCTACTGTAAGAATTTATATAGCCTATCATCTTAAAAATGCAAATGCAAAGAGAAAAGAGGAACTATAGAAATATCACAACTGAAGAATCTAATAAAAAAATCAATAACAAAACAAAGGTTTAGACATATAAATTTATTTTAAAAAGTAAATAATTAAAGATACACGAAACAATTTAATATTTAAGAAAATATTTTAGAAAGCATTTAAAAAATCAAATTCTTTTGAAAAAATTAAAAAATAAAATATGAACATACTGGTCAATGATTTCTATGAAACTTTAATTTTTATTTTCTAAAATTGAACTTTTTATAACCACAACAGATAAGTATTGAAGGATGCTTTCCAGGTTCACTGTTGCGGGAATAGAACACTACAACGGTTAGACAATCAAGCCTAGGTCACATTTGGCATCCCTCGCCGTTGAAAATCTTAGTTCACCTTAATTAATATTTTTTAAATTCATTTTGTTATGCTAATGTTATAAAATACGATAAAAATTTTAAAAAATATTTTAATATATTTTCCAATAAAAATTAATTTTAAAAACAACCTCCACGTCATCCCCTTAAATGACCAGAGGATTTGACAAGTTTCGAGATTCTTCCACGATTTCCACAAGTATCATGACAATTATAAACAAGTATCAATTGACTTGAGAACACAATCCCCAGGTCAAGAACTAGTGACAGTTCCTGAGAGGGGCTTTCTCAACCTGATAGTTTTCAACCGGGTGTTGAACAACTGGATGTTTTCAATCAAGGCGTTTTCAGAACGAGAAATCTCAATATCATAGTTCTCCACCCATGCACTCGACCTGTACTTTCTCAGCCAGGTAGTTTTTGACCTGAGTGTTCTCCACCCAAGCATTCTCAACCCGATTGAGAATGCCCGGATCGAGAACTACCAGGTTGCGCCTTAGATGAGGATGACCTGGCCAAGAACTACCAGGTCTAGAATAGATTAAGAACTACCAGGTTGAGCCATGTCTTGATAAACAACTCCTAAACTTGCAAGCATCAACCACTCAGCATTTCTGCAGCTTCCTCAGATGAGACCCAATCTTACATACCATACCCATGCAAAAATATGTCACTAAACTCACCATAACCACAATCTTCCTTCCTCGCAAAGGAGAACACACATAAGATACAAGATATTGCAACAAAAGGGACCGAATGCATATCTCAAAAGAGAGATTTAACAGTTTGAAAAATGGTGCTACAGAGCTGCCCCTAGCCAGGTGATCAGCTCAGTTATAACTATTGGCAATATTCAAGGAAAAAAAATGCTTAAGGCAACTGGGGGCGTAGCCAGAGGTGGAGCTGTTTGTTTAAATAACCGGTAAATGTTACAACCAAGAAAGAATACTGATAAAACATGGGGGCACAGCCGGAGGTGGAGCTGTTTGTTTAAATAACCGGTAAATGTTGCAACCAAGAAAGAATACTGATGAAACATGGGGGCACAGCCGGAGGTGGAGCTGTTTGTTTAAATAACCGGTAAATGTAACAACCAAGAAAGAATACTGGTGAAACATATCACATCTCAAAATTCCACATACTCTCAGCACTTAATTTTGGCATCTTTGACTCCTCAGCCAAATTGACGGATGCAGAAAACTGGGATAAAGAAGGGCCAAGATTAGAATATCATTTTTGAGTTAAAATCACACAAAATAGAGAAGATTTTGGAATCCTAGAAATGCTTAAAGAGGCATATCCAAACAGGTCAAAGCACACAACAACCACCAGATAAAATTAAGCAGCTCACAAGCATCAACCTAGCATCCAAATAGCTGAAAGTTAGGCAACCACCCATTTTGTGATATCACCAGCAATCCCAGACATGTATTGGTTCAAGCCATAAAAAGTGTAGGTATTTTATTGAAAACTCTAGAGTCATTGATTCAGAATTCTCTTTAAAAGAGCATCAACATGCCAGTGCCTTTTCGTGATTGAAAAATGGAAGCAAAATATAAATATTATGCTTTCCACGAACAGAACATTGCCAGTTATAATTCAATTGAAAACCTAGAAAAAACAAACATGCTTGTGTTGCAGAATCAATAGGATGCATCTAGGAATTATAAAATGGAGACACAACATGCAAACCAAGAGTACTCTAGAAACACAATTCCTATCAATGAACCGATACCTTTAAGATCCAAAAATATAACCATGTCCAGTTTAATGGAGGATCAAATTCTTAAAGCAGGCAATAGATTGCTAAATTTATGCTCAATTCCAAGATGAGGCTCATAAAAGTTACTATCAATTAGAATGAGAACCTACAGTAATTTCAACTGGTGCTTTTTCAACTTCTACTTCTTGATTTTACTTATTAATTTAGAAAGCCAATAAGCATATTAATTCAAGAGATTACCTTGAAGTTCCCATTCAGCTTTGAATTCGTCGACCACTCCAAGCCCAGATTCTTGCTTGACGTTTGATACGTAGCCTTGAGCACATCATCACCATAGACCTTCTGAGATACAGCAAAATCCCATGAATTCTTTGCCAAGTCATAACACGGCTCAAATGTCATCAGCCCACGATGCACATAAGTATACTTTAACTTGCAATTCTCCGTCCCGACCATATAATTAGCAGATATTTTGTTCGCTGAATCAATCACAAGAGTCCCGTCCAAAATTGTACGTTTATCCCCTCTACTATGAATGTATGTCAGATTCAAGGGCTTGTCCACAACCTTAACAGCATTCATAAACTGAAACCTAAAATCCTGCACCACAAAACCAGTTGAAAATCAAGTCAACGTCAGCTACAAAATCTTACTAAAAAAAATTCTAGCTTTCCTCAATTTCACAGCTACAAGGGATAAAAGCATGTTACTAATCAGTAGCTGAAACCCTAGATTTTTAAAAATGAATCCCTTATTTTAGAGATTCAAAAACCCTAATCCCTAAGAAGTTAATTTTGTTAGGAAGCCAAACTCGCAGTCAATTGATACGAAATCAAAGTCAGCAAAGCAAGTTCAAACTACCTGCCCAGTCGAAAACCCTAGTTACCTACAAAATTATCAGCCACCAAACAGACCTTATGCGATTAAGAAAGCAGAGCAATGGAGTTTATGGAGGAGTTACCTTTTTGGGAACGTTGTAGTCTACTATGAAGAAGCCAGGTTTCTCGACAGCTAGAGACAAGCCGTTTAAGCTAGGGCCGTTGACGAAGGTGGCGTCGGTTACAGAAGCCCGAAGCCTAACATCGCCGGTGTTGAAGGCGACAGTAGCAGCGCCGGTGCTTTTGTCATTTTCGTACCTGCCCTTCAAAGACGCTCTCATTTCGTGAAAAACGAGAAACACAAGGCAAGAGGATTATCAGTGCCAGCAATATTAATCGATGGTTGGTTAGTATGCAAAGTTATATTTATACGCGGGATTGTTTCAGAGAGTGTTACGACCGAGGTTTATTAAGAGTTTGTAGAGGGCTATTTTTTAAAATATATTTTTTGTATTAAAATATTATTTTTTTATTTTTTAAAATATTAATATATTAAAATCATTTTAAAATATTAAAAAAATAAATTTAAAATAAAAATATCAAAATATCAAAATTTTTCAAAAATAATTTTAAAATATAAAAATAAACAGACTTTTAATTCTTTTATTAATCAATTATTTTTTAAAAATATATATTTTTAAATTCATTTATAACTTAATCCTTTCTATCAATTTTTTTATTTTTTTAAATATAAAAATAAAAAATGGATAAGATAAAAAGATAAATGAAAAACAAGCATTTTATAAAATAAAATATTGTTCAATGCTTCATCTTAAAACCAAACTAGTTTTTAGCAGTTTTTATGATAATGAAATTAATAATCAAAATATATTAATAACAGATTTGGCTGGAAAAATATTAAAAAATTTATTTTTGATTTTAAAACATTAAAATAATTTAAAAATATTAAAGAAATAATTTAAAGTAAATAAAAAATAAATGCACTCAAATACCCAGAAAACCAATGCATTAACTATTATATAATACAATTGTTATTCATTAAAAACACATGCACATTGGCATTCAATATAATATTTCCTAGCACAATATTAGCTATATTGCTTGGACGCTAGGCTCAGTACGAGTAGCATCACTTGGCCAACACGCAAACACGTAACGGGAAAAAGGTCACCATGGAGTCAAAAAAGAAAGAAAGATGATAGAATGGAGGTCTAAATTGTAATCAACTCACCAGTATCGTCTAGCCAGTAGCGATGTCAGGATGGCGTGGTTGCGGGCTTTAGCGACCCCGACAGTACTCGCCCTTTCTAAAGCCCGCAGTCCGTCCGGGTGCATTCAACAAAATCGTAACAATAACATCTGTGTGAATTTTTGCAATAAACAAGAGGATAATAATTCAAATGAAGCGTGAAAGAAAAGTTCAAGTTGAAGGCTAGAAATGCAATAAACAAGAGGATATTGGACCAAAAGTAATAATTCAAATCGAGGAAATCTATAAAATAACCCTTAAACAAAAAATAATAAATTTATAAAAATAAATTACATACAAGGATAAATCAAATACAGCAATCTAGTTGGCGCCAAAAACGTATTGGGCGGGCGCCCCATTTCTTCCTCCGCGGTCTCCCTATCTATCAATCGCACGGTACCTAACTCTTACCCTCAGTGCAGATCCCTCACTTCTCGAGCTAGCCCAAACTCTTGAATCTCAGGTAAATTCCTTTTCTGCTCCATGTTTATTTTACAATAGTTTAAAAATTAAAATTATTAAGTTGAGATGATTTTTTTAATATAATATTAAAATTTTGATAATTAAATGGTTAAAAATTTAAATATTTTTATTTTTATTTATTTAATAAAAAATAAATATAAAGTAATATGAAATTATATAAGTTTTAAATCCAATAAATTTTTACTTAAAAAAATATATTAAAAAATAATATAAATTATATTTTTAGATTTAAGTTATTGGAATAGTTTTTAACAATGACACACCGAAAATGGCTTTAGAAACTAAATAAACTTGTGTTCTCTTGTCTTTTCCCAAGTTCTTTTTTATTTTAATTTGAGAAATTAAGGTCTTAATCACATAACATCAGCATGACTACGAGGTGGATTTGGAGTTTTTATTAACTTTCCTCCAACTCCTTCCAGTCCTGCATTGCAATATTTGCTCTTGCATCTTGATGAAGTTCTCTGCCACAAGGCCCATATTTCTGAGTTCTGAGTTCTGAACTCACTGTAATTCTTTGTACTTGTGTGACACTTTTCCATCCACTTAGTGGATTGCTTCCACGTCTAGACCAATAAATTATACAGTAACACTCCGCTCTCTCTATTCTTTTAATCAGATTTTTTGCCTTGTCCGTTTTTCATAAGAGTGGAAGGTGTTTTGGCTAAACTAAGAATGATGATTTTGAGTTCTGACAAACACTTCAGCGCTAACAGTTTAGCCCCCTTTTGAAGGCTGCTCAAGGACTCAACCTTTGTATTCAACCTATTTTAGATAAAACCACACAATTGACTTGATATCTTCTGTGTTTTGTGTCCTTGCAGTCCTGGCACATCTTTGTTAGCATGTGAAATTGATTAGAGTTTTGGTAAAACCGATTTCTTTTCACTATCATTGGAAGCTCAAATTTTTTATGGCAAAATACAAACTGTGTGGAATGTTATTAACAACGATGTTTTCTTACATGTTTTTGGTTGCTTTTCTTTGCGTTTGGCTTTATGGTTGCAGGTATGTACAGTATGCAATAGCGTAAATTCTATTGATTTGGCAGGTGAATTCAAAATGCAGCTAGAGTGGAAGAAATTAAGTGCAAGAAGATGGCTTTCCATCCTGGCAAGGGATTGCAACCGATTTTGTAAAATCATGGTTTGTTTCTTGTCATACACTTGTTTCAGTGCATGCGTTTGGAAAACTTACACCAGTCTTATACTTAATTATGATGTGAGATATTTGCTGATATTTTATTTGATTGATCTCAGAAATTGACCGACAAAGCTTCTGCAACTTTTCTGGGAATGCTGTCTACAAGGGGAAGAGAAAGATAGTTTTTGCTGACGAGGCTGGCGGAAAGCTTTGTGATGTCAAGACTTTCGAGAATGACAGGGCTTCTTTTACAGGGTCTAGTAGTGACAAACAGTTAAATTTCGATTAAATAAAGGATGAAGCTTTTATCCATTGTACATTAAATCTTTCCATTTTCTTTTCACTTTTCGAGAGTGATTCTTTTAGATATTTGAGTGGCTATTTGATGCTTTCTAGAACGGCAAAATGAATGTATAGAATAGTTTTGGCATGTCTAAATCCAGGGTAAGGTGTGTCTGAGATCAGGAGCGAAGCTACCATAACACAGATGAATTCAGCTAGAAAGCAGACTGGTGCTCACTTCAAAGCTAGTTTATGTTCATTTTCTGAAGGTTTTTTTAGAAGAAGAATATGCTTAAACGTGCAGAGGAGATTACGAAGAAATTCTTGTATAATTTCTATTTTTCATCAATGCAGAAAACTCTGCTTTTATACACAATTTATATAACTGATTCTGTTATTTTAGGAATCAAGATCATCTCATCCATCCACTGATAGAGGGTCATGATTCTTACACATGTAAGAATGATTTGTAACAGTTTTGTAACAGTAAAAAACTGATATAACTGCAATAACGGTTTTAACTGCCTTCTTAACTGTTTTAACAGAATTTCTTCAATCTCTTCATCCTTCTTGCTACAGTCCACGTAGTCTTCTTCAAAGACTTCAATCACAAGTAATCAGCTTAGCTTTCAACAACCTCTCCTAAGCTGTTTACTGATTTAACTCCAAGATTTAGTCTTAGTTTCTTGAATCTGTCTTTGGGTAGTGCCTTTGTGAAGATGTCTGCAAGTTGTTCTTCACTTCTGCAGAACTTGACATTAATTACTCCTTCTTGCAGAGCCTCCCTTATAAAATGATACTTCCTGTTTATGTGTCTTGTTCTTTGATGAAAAACTGGATTCTTGGCCATTGAAATTGCTGACATGTTATCACAGAATAAAGGTGTTGCTTCAGCTTGCATTTCCCCAAAATCATCAAGAACAAACCGTAACCAAATGGCCTGAGCAGTTGCTTCAGATGCTGAGACATACTTAGCTTTTGCAGTTGACAATGCTACTGTGTTCTGCTTCACAGAAGACCAGGAGAATACTCCACTTCCAAAACTGAATGCATAGCCCGAAGTGCTCCTGCTATCATCTTCACTTCCTGCCCAATCTGCATCACAAAATCCAATGAGAGTTGTTGATTGATCCCTTACATATTCAATCCCATAATTGAGAGTTCCTTGCACATATCTTAGAACTCCTTTTGCAGCTCCCATGTGAATCTTGGTAGGTCCAATCATGAATCGTGATAATAAACTTGCAGCATACATTAGATCAGGTCTTGTAGCTGTCAAATATAGTAAACTTCCTACTATTTTTCTATAAAGACCTTCATCAGCCAACTCACTTCCATCTACCTTTTTCAGTTTCTCACTAGTGGCCAAGGAAATGGAGACTGGTTTGCAATCATCAAGTCCAAACTTATTAAGTAGAGATTTGGCATATTTCCCTTGATGAATAAACACCCCTTGATTGGTTTGCAGTATTCCCATGCCAAGAAAATGATGAAAGAGTCCAAGATCAGACATCTCATACCTCTGCATCATTTCCCTTTTGAATTCACTGAGAAGCCTCTCACTGCTGCCAGTGTACACAATGTCATCAACATATATTGAGACAATGATCAAATTACCTTCCATGTCTGATCTTGTATACAAAGTAGCTTCATTTGTGCTTCTTTTAAATTTGCACATAGAGAGGTATACATCAATTTCACTATACCAAGCCCTCGGTGCCTGCTTTAATCCATACAAGGCCTTCTTTAGTTTGTAAACTTTGTGTCCTGCATTCTTTACTTCAAACCCTTTAGGCTGCTCAACGTATACTTCTTCTTTAAGAACACCATTTAGGAATGCTGATTTAACATCCAATTGAAACAATTTCCACCCCTTCTGTGCTGCAAGTGCAATGAGAGTCCGGATTGTATCTAGCCTTGTTATTGGTGCAAATGTTTCATTGTAGTCAATTCCGGATTTCTGTGTATATCCTTTTGCTACAAGGCGAGCCTTGTGTTTTTGAACTGTTCCATCAAGATGCAGCTTGGTTTTGTACACCCATTTCACTCCTATCACAGGTTTATCACTTGGTGTCTCCCCCAATTCCCAAGTATTGTTCTTCTCTATCACTTCCAATTCTTCCTTCATAGCCTCCTGCCAGGCTTTATCTCCAAAAGCTTCTTGATAGTTTTCAGGTTCTATGATGCACATGTGACACCTTGCATATATGTCTTCCAAGGTTTTCAATTTTACTGGAGTAGAGCTAGGTGAAGATTGTTGACTATTATCACTGTCAATCTTCTCAGCTAACTCTCCAACTGTAGAATTTTGATTGCAATGTTCAACATTATCGGGTTGGACTGCAACAGAGTGTTCCTCAGAGTTTTCACCTTCAGTTTCACCTCCTTCATGATTGAAGGACAAGTGGATTTGGTTCATCAGATTTCCTTTCCAATTCCATGCTCTATCTTCACTGAAAATCACACCTCTTGAGAGAACAATCTTCTCAATTTTCAGATCATATATTCTATACCCTTTCTCATAGCTGCCATATCCAACAAACACTTCCTTTCCAGCTTTGCTATCCCATTTCTGCCTTAGTAATGATGGGATATGTGTGTAGCACAAGCAACCGAACACCTTCAGATGCTTGACTCTTGGCTTCCTTCCCGTGAAGGCTTCAAAAGGAGTCTTTTCAGTAACAGATGTTGTATAACATCTGTTTTGAATATACACAGCTGTATTCACAGCTTCTGCCTAGAAGATTACTAGCATTCCTTTCTCTATCAACATGGATCTTCCCATTTCACAAATTGTTCTGTTTCTCCTCTCTGCAACTCCATTCTGTTGAGGGGAGTATGCAATTGTCAGTTGCCTCTCCATTCCTTGTTTCTCACAGAATTCTTCAAACTCTTTTGAAGTATATTCTCCATCTCTGTCACTTCTCAGCTTCTTCAATTTATATCCACTCTGCAGCTCAACAAATGCCTTAAATTTCTTGAACACATTTAGTGCATCAGATTTGTTTCTGAGAAAGTATACCCAGCACATTCTTGAGTAATCATCAATGAATGTAATGAAGTATTTGTTCCCTCCCACAGATTCATTCTACATTGGTCCACACAGATCAGTGTGGATTAATTCCAGTGGATAGCTTGCTCTTCACGCTTGCTCTTTGTCGAATTTTTCCCTGTGATGTTTGCCTGATGCACAGCCTGCACAAATATCTTCTACTTCAGTTAGAACAGGAAGTCCACATACCATCTCTCTCTGCTGCATCTTCTTCATGCTAGCAAAGTTCAAGTGTCCAAGTCTCCTATGCCATATCCAGGAATCCTCAATCACTGAACCTTTCCTTGCTGCGGGTGTGATGGACTCAAGTGAGAGTGGAAAGCATCGATTTCCTCCCATGGTCACTATTGCAATGACATTGTTGAGGCTTTCATCATCAAATATTACTGCTTTGTTGCCTCCAAACAGAATGTAATAACCATGCTCCATCATCTGGCCTACACTCAGTAGATTTTCATCCAATCCAGGAACAAGCAATACCTCTTTTATGTATCTTTTTCCATGCTGAGTTTCCACAACCAATGTACCTTTTCTAGTTGCTTGCACAAGGTCTCTTGAACCCATCTTTACTTTGCAGGTTACTGTTCTATCAATGTTGATTAGTTTAGTTTCTTGAGAAGTCATGTGGTTGCTGCAGGCACTATCCACAAACCATATCTTCTTATCTTGCAAGCTTGCAGAATGGCAAGCATAGAACATGGTTCCAGTGGTGACTCTTTCTTCTTTGGCATAATTTGTTAGTTGTTTGTGACTATGACTTTCACAATCTTTTGCAATATTACCAAACCGATTGCATCTTCAACATCTTGGCTTTTCTTTGTGTCTACATAATCCAAAGTGTTGCTTCTGGCAGACTTGGCATTGTGGCTTTGTACTCGCTTGACTATTTCCCCAAACAGTGTTGTTCCAGCTTGAATTATTGTAGTTGGTTCCAGTTTTGTTTGGAAATGAATTTAGTCCTCTCCTGTCTTGTGATTGCCATCTTTGAGGGGGTCTGCCTTGGAAACCCTTGTGTGAGCTGTAGGCTTGATTGTTTCCAATCTTTAAAATGCTAAAGGCTTTCTCCGTTCCTGTTAGCTTATCCCTTTCATCATGTAGATCCTCCCTCTTGTCATAAACTTTCACAGAAGCAATGACTTCTTCTGCTCTTAGTACATCAAGATCTCGTGTCTCCTCAATGATTGACACAATGGACTTATACCTTCTGCTTAGACTCATTAGCAATTTCTGCACAATTCTGTTTTCTGATACATCTTCTCCTAATGATTTCAGGTTATTCACAGTTGCAAAGAATTTAGCTAGATATCCATCTAAGCTTTCATTTTCTGCCATTCTCAGGTATTCAAAGTTAGCTCTCACTGCTTGAAGTTTTACAGCTCTAACCTTTTTATCTCCTCTGAATTCTCTGCTCAAAATGTCCCAAGCTCCTTTTGCAGTCTTTTCATTTCTTATTCGTGGGAAGAGGTCGTATGTTAATGCTCCTTGTATGAGGCTTAATGCCTTTGCATTCTTGATTTTTTCTTCTCTGGATGTAGTGGATGTATGCAATGTTGTTTGCTCAGCTTCACTCTCTTCATCGCCTGATCCAGTTGCAACTTCAGGTGATTGATGAGAGTTAATTCCAACTTCTATTACTTCCCATAGATCGAATGCTATGAGGATAGTCTCCAATTTTATAGCCCAAAAATCATAATTTGTGCCATTAAACTGTGGAGTTCTTAAATCTCCTCCAACTGAGCTTGATCCTACCATTTTTGAGTAATTAACAGTTTAATCAATCTATTTTTCACAGTTTACGCCTCTCTTAGGAATCAGTTTGTGAGCTCTGATACCATGTTCATTTTCTTAAGGTTTTTGTAGAAGAAAAATATGTTTAAACGTGCAGAGGAGATTATGAAGAAATTCTTGTATATTTTTTGTTTTTCATCAATGCAGAAAACTCTGTTTTTATACACAATTTATGTAACTGATTCCGTTATTTTAGGAATCAAGATCATCTCATCCATCCACTGATGGAGGGTCATGATTCTTACACATGTAAGAATGATTTGTAACAGTAAAAAACTGATATAACTGCAATAACGATTTTAACTGTCTTCTTAACTGTTTTAACAGAATTTCTTCAATCTCTTCATCCTTCTAGCTACAGTCCACGTAGTCTTCTTCAAAGACTTCAATTACAAATAATCAGCTTAGCTTTCAACAATTTATTGATCACTTAGAGCTAGAGAATAGGATTAACTTTGTTTATACTTTTCTTGCCTCTTTACTTGAGATTGAAGCATGTTGTAACAACAATCATGTGTTCTTGTCCCAAGCCAATGAACAAATGTTTATTTGTGCTTGGAATTTCCAATGATGTTAGCTTTATGTCAAGACGAAAGAGAATCCCAGTTTTCGGCCTACATGTTCTCTTTTATTCATTAAAGGATGCTTAGCTGGTTCTCATCCCTCCTACCATGGTTAGAATTAATCCTCTTCTTTTTTTTGCCATTAATTAGTGTCGCCTAGCAATTGATCTCGTCAACTTTCTGCGCATCGCATCAACATTTTATACATCAAGTAAATAATCAACCACAATAACATATTTTTTGTGGGTTGTAGATTGCATAACCAATCAACCAAAAAAATTACTAACAAGATATCTTATTAATAATATACAAAAGATTTTTATTTTCTTAATCACACAAGAATATTTTTAATTTTTTTTTGTTTGCTTAAGTATATTTTTTTGTCTCGAGACTAATTATTTTTTGACTGGAAGCGTGAAGGTGAAAGCTGATCTCTTAACAAGTATATTTCTGGAAGATCAAAATTGTGTTCTTATCTTTTCCAAGGTAGAGGCTGCTTTTACCACCTTAAAAAGACATCATATATTATACATCCTAAATGGAAAAAATTATAATAATAAGAAAGATCGATGGTAGCATGATTTCATATAGGAAAAGTTAGCATAATTCACAGAGCAGAAAGAGCATACAGCTATTTCGCGAAGTGCGTTCATTATTGTAACTTCATTTCTCCCGCTCGCTATCAAGTGGGAAAAAGAAATCATTTGCAAACGAATATAACATCGAGCTACCTATTAATAATAATAATAAAAATGTAATGAAAAAGAGGATCATGTTGCCCACCCCTTTCTTCTATCTTAATTTTTGATAGAATTCTCTCTTCTTTACACAGGAGAATCACAGAAAACGATCTCCCAAACCTCCGAGAATGCCTGCACGATAACTCCATGATACTGTCTCGAATTCAAGGACAAAAAACACTGCAAAAGTTCCTCTAAATCCTCGGCCTCAAATATTTGCCTTTCTAATATCATCTCCAACATTGACCTCTTAAAGTCCCGGTGTGGGTTCTGCGATTTCTTCACCACCGCCACGCTCTCCTCCACTCTCCCATCAACCTTGCGTGATATCACCCGCTTCAAAATGGATGATCTCACAGGTGAAGGATTCTCTGGAGACGTCACAGTCTTTGATCTTTTCCACTTGTTCAATGAAACTTGGTGTCCAAGCTTTTTAATTTTCTTTACGTTACTCACTTTCTTGTTCCCTATAGGCTTATTAAACGCTTCATGATATTCTGATTGCCTGGCTATAGTATCCAATGAATGGCTGAATTCACAAGAATAATCATAGGAGAAACTTCTTGAAGAACAAAGTAGGGTTTCATTTTCTTCACCCGCAACATCAGTACTGCTAAAGCATATCCACTAGTATCAACAGACAAGACACCTGTCTTGACCTTGTTTTTCTTTATATTAATTTCTCTGTTTTTGTTTTTTCCAGTTACCATGAAGGGTGACATGTCCCCACTCTCATCAGAAAATGAGAAGGGTACGTTTAGGTGAGGTTTGGCTTGCCGCCTGGCTTCTTTCATGCATGCAAAATCGGGTGATTCAATGCTCCAATCTGACATGCAGCAGCGCGGGCACGATCGTGATTGGCATTTGCAGCCGACGGACATGGTCTTCCTTGACACTTGGCATTTGTAATAAGGTGTTGATGGTGGTGGTGCTGGGAGGTTACAAGGGTAATTGATGTCAAGTGCTTTAGGGTTGAAAGGAGAGAGAGCCTGTGGATAGCTGGAGCTGGGGCTTCGGCACAAGAAGGATCTTTGGATCTACAGAGTTGGAATGAGGTGATAACACGAGAGAGCTTGTGCTTGAGACGATTACGCATCTTGTGGAAGTTCATGACCATGAGAACGTCTGTAGCTTAATTTGAGACAACGTGCTAAGGCTTAGCTATAAGAGGTTGGATATATAATGGAGAGAGGCCGGCATTCAAGATGAAAGACAACAGCTTGTACCCACTGGGTTTCAAAAGTATTAATTTAAAGGATCTGCACGCCTGGTTAGAATGACCACATCCAAGTGATGATGCATGGTCATTGCCTGAAAGCTACAATATGGAATTCCAGAGTGACCGTACGTATCATTCAAATATATGAGATTTGGGTTAATTAGTGAGTTGGATCAGTAATTCTCAAGCATAAAAATGAAGGCTGTGAATGATTTTCATGATGATTTCAATGTTTATGCAAAATGAGAGAGCACACTCCCAATATATTACCTAATAGTTTTCTTTTTTTAATAGATAGAACCATGACTAATATAGATCAATTCCCTATATTAATAATTTTCAATACAACCTGTAAGCAAGTTTACTAGCCGGTGGTGTTTGATTATTGTTTTACAGTAGAAAAAACAGAGACATGTTTTGTTGAAAAAATAGAGACATGGCTGGAATAAACCACCATCATTTTCAGAGATGCCTCCTATTATCTTCCATGGATCTCGAAGACAAGATAGAAAGTTTTAGGAAATGCCATTGAGAGACACGTGAAAGAAGCAGTCGAGACCATGCTTGTTGCCCAGGGCCAAAAAATTGTTTAGAAAATAGTTTCAAGATGCTTGACATGTTAACTTTTTGGTAGCAAGATGTATTTGGATCATGGCTTGCGACTTGGCCTGGCCGTAGCTCTCTCGAGTCTGCAAATCCTGCTCTTGTTTTCTATTGTTGAGATAATATTGCGAAGGACAAGGGTTGTATCCAGCCGTAGTTACCTTGACTCATTCCCACTCAGACCCAAACTCGAAAAAAAAAAATAGCAGTCAGGTCCCCCAAACATTTTTCAATTACTCTTACGTTCTACTTTCCAAGTTTGTGTGTCATTTTCAGTACTGGAGCCCTTGCTGAGATGGCAAAAAAAAACCCTACAATCTACTCGAGGACCTTGCAATTTGCAGTCACGTACGTAGTTCACCATCTGATGAACACCTGGACAAGAATGCACAAGCTACAATACAAAAATAAAATAAATAAAACGAAGGAAGTTTTCTGCCTCAGTTCATGCACACGCTCGTTTTGGATCTTTGACCCCATCACTAAGCAAGAAACCAGGAAAAATTCTAGCTCAGCAGCAGCAGGTTAACTGTATTAGCTGGAGTGTGAAGATGGTTCACAAAATGCAAGCCAATTGAACCCAAATAACAATTATATATTTTCACCTCTTTTTTAAGAATATATGAACTGCAAAATAGGCTCAACAGGTGACCCAAGTTCTATAGATAGATCAAACCAGCTGTCAACCTTCTTCTTCTTCTTGTTTTTTTTTTTTTTTTTTTTTTTTTGACAATGATGGAAAGCTGTTTACACTAAAAAAAACCTTATTCTTGGTGTAGATCCAATCGTGAATCAAGGATTGAAGCCTGCGGGTTATATATGAGCCAGATTGAGTTCGATCTCTTGATCTAAATGTTGACACTATGGATATTGGGAACCCAATTTTTGGCTTAGAAACTCCTATTTTCATGAATCCAATCTGGATGTGCTCCAGCTTTATTGGGTCTAAGTGACAAATCTTTATTTTAAGAGCTTTGTAGTCTATCATCTTAGGAAAATCATCCAGATGATCTCTTTTATATCAATATTTAATGCATTTTTTGTTATATATATATAAAAAATGTATTTTCATGGTAGTTGTCACAAAAGTGTACTTCGAAAGTTGAAGGATTGATTAAGAAACTGAAAAAAAATGATGGAATTAAGTTCAGTCTATCAAGTCCCCTCATAAAGCTAAAACAATTAACTATTAATGTATATATCTTATTTAAAAGGTATTTTAGAGGATATCAAATATTTTTTATTTTTTTATTTTAAATAAAATTATTGCTATATTAAAAATTTAATATAACTTTAAAGAAACAAATAGCGTTGCTAGATACTGGCCAATATCGAGTGTCGATATGACAACTTGTGATCGCTAATTTAGTTTGAGACAGGAGACCGAAGCAAACAGGTTGAGAATCTAGCAAGAAGTGGGGTTTTGGTTGGCTAAATGAGATGGGGGCAAGTTGAAACTAGTCCAATAGCAAGGTGCCATCTGCTCCCCAAATTTAGCAAACATTGAAGAAACCCCTGAAATCGTGCACCCACGATTGCTACGCGCAAGGAACACCCCAGACAGGAAAAGGAAAAAGAAAAGGACGCAGTCTTTCATCTCCCTGTCGTTGATTGCCCGGCATTTCAATCAAGATTTAGATTTCATTTCCTACTCTCTCTATCCTGTTGGGTTGTTCTCTTGGATTCAATCAAAGTGAAAAGGGTTTTTTCCTGGAATTCTATGAGGAAGTTGTGTCCTAATTATGACAGGGAACATGCACTTGACACCGTCTTGGAGGTGCCTATACCTGAAGAGATGTTCACAAAAATGGGCAACAGTTCAGCTTCTCGTTGGCAAAACATGCGCGCATTGATGAGAGCTCAAGCTGCTTCTGATAAATCAACCCATCTCCAATCTAAATCAGATAGTGAATTTATAGCATTGCTTAAGCTTGTTGGCTCTCCTCTTATCCCTTTTCAGGTGAACCCTGACCAGCCTCTCACTCGTCCTCTTAAAGATTGCAACATTGTATGTATGACTCTTTCATTTTCCTCTTCAAGTTTTTCTTCCTTTCTTTTCTTTTTTGGTTAAATCTGAACATGGAAATGAAAGGTACATAATTAAGGTACGGAATTCATTGCTGGACTTCATGTAATTTAAGAGATTATCTGAAAATCTTGGTGTGCTATAGTGGTGAGCATGCTTCGTTGTTTTGAAAACATTCCCTGCAAAGGTTAAGGTCCCACGCAGCATTTTCAAAATTGAGAATCATTGGCAGTTTCAGCATGTTATTAACTCACCTATACGCCTGCTATGGCCATAAGGATATTCACTTAATTACATCACACTTCATTTCTGATATGGAAGAGAAAGGAAACAATGAAAAGGGAAACATTAACCCTCAACATTTCCAAAACTACAACTTTTCATTCTACTTTTGATTGATTAGCTAGGCTGATGAGAACGCAGCTCGATGCCTTCAACTGGACCTGGAAATGTTACTTGTGATTAACAATGCATGGATAGTTTACTAACAGTGACTTGTTTCGTGAACAGGAAGCCTCTACCGCGAAATACATAGTACAACAATATATAGCAGCAATTGGAGGATCGTTGGCACTGAATTCAGTGAAAAGCATGTATGCAGTAGGGCAGGTGAAGATGGGTGCATCAGAAATGCACCAAGGTGATGACAGTGTGCACCCAGGAGGAAAGTCCGAGGTTGGAGGGTTTGTGCTATGGCAAAAAAACCCTGATTTATGGTACCTAGAACTAGTTGTTTCGGGTTACAAGGTCAGTGCAGGCAGTGATGGCAAGGTTGCTTGGAACCAATCCTCGTCTCAGGCGTCTCATGCTAATAGAGGTCCTCCAAGACCCTTGCGGCGGTTCTTCCAGGTAAAACCTTCTCTGAATGTGTATCTTCTAGAGACAAATAATCGCTGTATGTAATCTAAGACTATTGATTCCGTATCTTTTGGGAATGTCAAGATGATTGAAGATGGTTTTCTTTGTGATGCCAATAGGGATTGGATCCAAGGTGCACCGCCAACTTGTTCTTAGAAGCAGCATGCGTTGCAGAGAAGGCAGTGAACAATGAGGACTGCTTTGTACTCAAGCTCGAGACCGACTCAAACACCCTTAAAGCTCAAAGTTCATCCAATACAGAAATCGTACACCATACAATATGGGGCTACTTCAGCCAAAGAACGGGACTGCTTGTCAAATTAGAGGACACGAAACTAGTGAAGATGAAACCGATTAAAGGAAATGATAATGTGTTTTGGGAGACAAGTATAGAGTCAGTGATCGGGGAATACAGATACATTGAAGGCATCAATATAGCACATAGTGGAAAGACCATCGCAACACTTTACAGATATGGAGCATCACATAATCATAAGAGGAAAATAGAGGAAACATGGATGATTGAAGAAGTTGATTTTAACATATGTGGGTTGTCGATGGATTGCTTTTTACCCCCTGCTGATCTTAAGAGAGAACAAGAAGGTGGAGAGCTGTGACCATATTACAATTTGTTTGAGTTACGGGAACAAAAATGTAACTCAAAGGAAAATCCCTGTATATAGAGGTGAGTTGGAAGCTGAGAAGTTTTCTTATAAAGGGTATGAATGTAGGAAGTGAGGAGTACTTTTTTTCTTAAAATATACAGAACCATTCATTGAAAAAAGAAGACGACCCAACAAATTTATCTCTGAAACATCTTTTTTTATTCCATCAAATTAAAGAAACAGGTTAAATTTCTTGTAAAATACATCAAGAATAAATTGTTGAATTTACATGTTTACACGCATCTATTCTACATCTAACCTGAATGGAACCAGCCCAACAAGTAAATCGTTCAGAATGTGATAAATATGAGATGGTATTTGGTAAATATAATGATTTAAGGAAAACTGGATGCCTTGTCTTGAAGACAGAGTTAGGTGAAAGACCATCGGATGCGTTTTGCTTGATTAGGATCTCAAGTTCTCTACTTCCATGCATAACAACAACCTCTTCCAAATAGGGTGCTTGGTTGCAACATACAGGGGCTTTCATGTTGCAAAATTGCTCTAACAATTAGCTCAGCAAACAATCTACATTAAGTGGACTTCTTCTTTTTCTTCATTAGTGGAGCAACTACCTATTTTGGGTAGCGGTACGCTTCAATCGCCGACCAAACCCCCCCAAGAGCCCCCTCCCAGAGCAGACCCCTTGTCGATCAATTAGAACAGAATCCGGCATGGGCTTTACCTCCAGCATTTTATGATGCCCAAACCTCCTGATCTTAAGCGTTGCCAAGAACAACATCAGCCCAGGGATCTTATCAATGACTACAGAGTCAAAAGTAGAACAAACGATGGAAACAAGTGGGCTTCACTGATGTTTTTTTCAACCACCTGGACCATCCTCGTCAGCATCCCTGGCTACAAACACTGGCGGGAGCTAGGGACCTGAACATAATTAACTACATCACCCCCTCCATGATTAAAAAGAGGGCACCAAAACAAGTAGAAACACGATTGAACTAAGAGAAAACGTGACCGATTTCCAGCTTTGCATAACCCACCTGGACATAAATGACGCCACCACCTCCAGTCAAAAAATTTCCCACCCACGCCTCTGACGAGGGGTGTAATAAATATATTACTCTAGGGCTGGAAATTAATTTGCCTTCTTCCTAAACTGTACACAACATCAACGGACCAAAAACGGGGAACCGACGAAAACAATGCACCAGTCAAGGTTGCCTTCATGGTTTATGATAAATCTTCGTTATTCCCTGACAAAAAAGACAGTAACTCTACCGCAGGAATTTTAGTCCACAAAATTGCTTGAGCAGAACAAATTGATACTGCTGCTGTTGATCTAAGTAGAGAAACTTAATCCTAATGTAAAACATTTACTAACAGTGTAGTCAAAGCGTATTTACAACTACCATCCAAAACTCCTAGTCTTCTAGTGTCTGAATCTCGCCCATCATGATCCGGTTACTGACAACATTAAATCCTAAAACAGAAGGGTTGACCTTCTTCCCCTTTTTCCCTTTCTTCTTGCTTCCACCCTTCCCCGACCCATCTTCACGGTCATAATCTTCAACACCTGCATTGTCAAAAGTCACATCTTTGGCACTGATCCCACTGGTCTTCCAATCATTCTGCCTTTGAAAGGCTATTTCAAGAACATCTGCTCCTAACATCTCTTTGCAATTGAGGAATTTGTCGATGAACTCGTGATCAGGATCAAATGACGCAAGATTTTCAATCAGAAGCATCTCCGCCTCTGATCTGGATTGCTTCAAGCAGTATTCCAAGAAACTTGTATCTATCACAAGGGATTCCATTGCATGAGATAAAACTTACAGATCAACAAAAGGTGTTTAAGTCAACATGTCAGATGCATGAACAGAGTTTTGTATTGAACCATGGGTTACAGCCAAAGGAAAGTAGAAAACTATTTAAATCTCTGCAATACATGAAATTTGACCTATCTGGCAGAGAAGCCATGCTACTAAAGACCATGGTACTTGTTATATGTATGCTTGAAAGATCGTAATCTTTTGAGTGGGAAAAGCAAAGTCTGTAACAAGTATATTTATCGATCTGCAATAGATGCTTGTTACCCAAATGCTTAAAATCAAGTTGATGAAAAATCACAATTCTAGTAAATTAATGTCAAGCAAATGAAGAAAGAACCTAGAATGGTACCTTTAGTCCCAACAAGTCTAACACATTCATTTTCACACCAAGCCCTGAACTCCATGGCCTCTGAAAAAAAATAAACATAACAGGTCAACAACAATTCTTGACAGGTTAAGATGAACAGCCTATTGTCACTTTACCTGAATGCTTGTTCATCGTATCTCGTTTCCCTTTAAGAGATGACTGAGTGGTGGCTGTTGAAGATGAAAGTGAATGCTCTGCAGGTCTGCCGCCCATAGATTTCTGTCTCCCTAGTGATGCAACTGGTGCTCCTTTTACAGGAGTATTTTTGGTTCCCCAACTTCCCTGGCTTGAAATATGAGGGAATTCTGACCTGTTTAGAAGAAAGATATCAAAATTTACTTTCAATTTCTCCCATCAGGGGCGTTGATTGAGGAGACAGCAAGGGGTAATGATGTAAATAAAAGCAACAAATAGACAGGCTTACCCGACAAACAACAACAAAAAAAATCTAACAGTCCTTTGAATTTTGGCAAAATATGCCTCGTTCAAAAGCAAAGTACCAACAATCACTAAACTTAGTACACCTGTTCATGTGAAATTTACAAAGGAGCTCTCACATTTTTAAGTTTTTATGTGGACTAACAATAAGTTGCAACCCAGCTTATTTCAGTGAGTCACAAACATTTCACAACAAATTCATTTAACTTTTGAGACTGAATCACTGTTCTGGCTAAACCCTGCACCACTGGCTTAACTTCCATGTCTTCACATCAATGGTTCCCACAAGAAAGAAATTCTTTTGGCAACAAATGGTAGCTCCTGTTACAAATGCTTAAAAAATATTTTCTATTAGGCAACTAGAACAGGTCAAATGCTATCATTTTGGAGAATCACTGGAATAATTATGGGACTCGAAAACAGGGGAGGACAAAATGGGAAGTGGACAGAAACAACAAGTTATTCCGTCACTAGTTTAAGCTGGTTGAAGAGGGACCGATTAATCAGCAGCCTTGCAATATAGCCATTTTTTTAGGCGAGTAAACAGCAACAAAAAGAAATGCAGAATCCCAAACAGGAAAAATCTACTAATCAAACAGGTAAAAACATACTGCAAAATATAATAAACCAGATCAAATTTACATGGCATCTGCAGAAAACCAGTATGCTCACAAGAGCAGCTCTAAGAATAGAAAGAATGGTTTAACTAAAGAAGCAATGTTTGATAAACTAAAAGCTAGTTAGATAGGCAAAGAAAGGATCATACTGCTTAGGCTCCTGCTTAGATTGATCAATCGGGCCCCAAAATAGTTCATCATCTCCTTTGTATTTTGACTGAGAAGAAGCACGGGAATTTATCTGGATAGGAGAAGCAGCCTTTGAAGGAGAAGATGCAGAATGCGACCATGAAGAGCCACTTCCATGTGCGGATTGAGAGGGCTGAGGCTTCTGAGGAATTGGTATTTGATTCTGAGGCTGGGCAGAAGAGACCTTTTTCTCCTGTTCCTTTTGGATGTCCCTTAGAGATGTGGGCTTTGGAAGCTTCTTGGAGTCGGCAGACCATGCTGGAGAAGGAGAATGGTTTGCTGGCTCTCCCTTCCAAAAAACAAAATCTCCCAAAGAAGGGCCAGATGGAATTGCAGGCAATACTTCCTTCTCCTGCTGCACAGAGCGAGAGCCTTTCCCTTTCTCAATGGGACTTGAACTAACAGCCATTTCAGTAGAAGGTACAGGCACTACCACCTTAGCTCCAGCCCCCTTTGCTTTAGCAGACCTTTTGCGATTCTTTTTAGTGTCTTTAGCCTCAATAAAGTTTCCATCATCTATAGATTCTAAACTGTTAGTTGCATCTGGTTGAATAGTCAAGCCAGATAAAGATTCAGAAACTCCCATCTCTCTTTCATTATTAGATTTTGCCAAAACTACTTCTGCCAATAGATCATGTAACTGACTTTTCTTGCTCTTAGAAGAGAGTGAGATTTCTGCTTTTCCCACATTTATGTCAGTATTACTCATTTCTCTTTGAATATCTCTAGAAATTTTTGGGTCTGAACTAGCCACAACCCCAGCCCAAGGAGTTGATGAACTTGCGTGGTTGACAGAAGTGCTGGTCTCAGAAGCTGCCATGCCAACCTGAGCCTTCCTTTGCTCTTCCTGTTGAATTTCCAACAATGACTTCGGTTTGAAACCAGGAGCAGGTTTCCAAGCACGTTGACTTGATTGAATCTGTGCACTAAGAACCGGGACAGACCCAGCCAGTTTCAATTCACCCTCTCCAGAATTGATGGCAGGCAATGAACTAGTAACCTGCTGGGATTCGACAACTTCTGCAGAAGCCCCAAACTTGTTGTCTCTTGCCTTTTGTGGAGATGTCCCAGAAAGATTTTCTCCAGTTCCATCATGTGATTCAAATCTTGTTAGACCAGCATTTGGCCCCTCATTTTCAGATTGCTTTGATTGCTGCAAAGACAAAGCCTTTATCGCTACCTTTGCCTGGTCAGAAGAGGAGTTTGACTTGGCAGATTTTTGCTTTCTGGATTTCTTCTCAGAAGCTTTTCTTGTCTCACGAATTTCAACGTTTTTCACTACTGTTGCCACTTCAGGCTCAGTATTCAATTCATCTCTATCAACCTGCTGCTTATCAAGTGAGCTATCTAGTTCAACATTTAGAGCACTGGCATGTTCGGGCTTTGAAATTGCATTCTCACCAGTTCCTGCTGACGCAACTGGATCGGAGATTTCATGAGAATCCTGATGAACAGAATCTGCAGTAGCCTCAGATACCAAAACCTTTTCACTTTCTTCAGTTCTCCAAGGGACTTCTGGTGTATGATCCAGTGAAAGAGGAACACAGAAGTCAGAAGAGGGGACAGGTTCAGATGCAACAGAAGCCTCATGTGAAGATTTGTTCATCCGCCCTGGCAAGGGTGAGCTATCAACAAATGGTGATGCTGGTAATGATTCTTTCGGATGAATATCACCAAGTTTTCCGGGAATTGTACCCCAGCTTTTTTGAAGATTAACATTCCCAAACATTTGATGTGGAAGATGAAGAGAAGATGCTTCAGAATTGACATTATAAGTGACGTCATGGGTAACTTGAGGTGGCAAATTCAATAAACTAGTAGTGTGTTCATCTTGAACATTTGAAACTGGCAACTGTAGACCAGTTGTAAGCAATTCTTTAGACAGCTGAAGCCGAGAAGGATCCACAGGAGCATTTCCTGTAGCTATTGAAGCAGTCTGTAATTTTCCATAAGATGGCTCACTAAAACGCTGATGAGAATGGTGCTCTGGCATAGCTTGGGAAAGTAACTGTTGTTGCCACAACAACTGTTGATGCTCCTCCTGTTTTTGCTGCTGCTTGAGTAACATAAGCTTATCTAACACTGAAAGCTGCTGTGTTTGAATAGGAGCCTGGGAATGTGACTGCAGCAAGTACTGCTGTTGCAACAAGTTGAGTAATTGTGGATCCTGGGGTAAAGCTGAGGGCAACAATTTTTCAGGTGTCAAAATACCAGACAGGTTATCCATACCTTGACCAAGCAGGTTTGTTAAAGGTGGGTTCTGCCGCTGCAGTCTCTGTTGTTGCCCAAAGAGAACTTGTGGTGGAAAATTCTGAGCATGGAGCAAGTCAATCTTATCCTGAAGTGGATCCAAGCTCTCCTGAGCAGGGAAATTTGACCAACCACTAACACCATTATTTATGCCAGGGACAGGCCTGTCAGATAGGCCTTGAAGAATGGACATCAAATCAGCATTTTGAGAATGAGGAGGCTGATGCGGATTGTCAGGCAAAGAGGATAGGAGTTTTGCATGTTGCATCAGGGAGTCTGGGTGAACTTCTGACTTTGAAACTATGGATGGAGCATCTCTTCCCTGCCAAAATGGATAAGGACCAGGTAATGATCTCTGTCGTTCAAGTGCCATTTTCTTTGCCATCAGGTGTAGATCGTTCCCACCATCAACTCCCAATGATGGCACACCACCAGAACTATTTCCAGTAAATCCTTGAGAACCTAAAGAGAAAACATAACCATCAAGTTCGCATAAAGATGCAACAAGATGACAACTACATTTAAAAACCAAGGGGAAATGCCCAAAGCATAGGGCTGCTCAATAAAACAGAGTTCATTTGTTAAAAATGAAAATAAGCTGGGGGTAACCAAACCTTGTGATGAAGGACCCAAGTTTCCGGACATCAGCGACTCTAAGAATCGGTTTTCAGCTTCTGTTGCTGAACCAGGTTTAGACCTTGGATCATTTCTTATAATATCAAACTCCTTTAAGCTAGGATGCATGTTTCCAAAGCTGCTAATGTTTGGCCTGCTTGATGTGTCAGTGAATTCATTCTGTTTTGTCCCAGCAAACCCAGGTGGTGGCCTTGCCTTGGCTCTCAAATGAGGCATGACATCACCAAGCAACAAAAAGGGTGAGTCCTGTGATGCATTTGCCAGTCGAACTTGCAAATCTATGCCAAAATATCCAGTCTCGAACCACCCAATGATATCACTGCCAGAAAAGGGACCTTGAATTTCACCCTGGGGATCCTTATAATACAGAACCAGGTTCTCAGGAGAGGGTTGTGAAAACTTCTTGACCTCTTGCTCCCTGTCCAGAGCAGCTGATGGCTGCCTTTTCATAATGGGATCCTCATTGGTCTGCCATTTTGCTTCGTCTCTAGAGAATGATGGATTGGCCGCATTGCTTTCCCATGGATTTTCAGAATCTTTTGGGGGTTGATTCCGGGCCATATCAGCAGCCCTTGACCTGACATCACTGGAAGCATCTCTCCAGTCATGCGAGACAGTATTGAACTGCTCTACCAATGATGGGGCTCGCCATGGAGTTCCAGAATGCGCAGAAGTATTTCCCTCCACAGTTAATTCCCTACTTCTAGGCACCTCATCATCCTTTTTGTAAAGACTGGTTTCTCTAAAAGCTGCATATGGAAAATAATAGTTATTATAATGCACCAGGACTATGGGCACTTTAAATGGAGCAAACTCTCATACAGTAACATACCAAAGTTTTACAGACTGGACTAAGAGTAAAAGGGGGCAGACAGTAAAAGCACAGATGAAAATTATCTGGACCAAAAACCTAATTATAACAAGCAACAAACCACAAATTTTTAATGTGAGTTCAAGATAATTATTTTTCTAGTCTTGTTAAGTTTGAAGAAAAAGGGCCACCTTCATAGCTCATTGAATGATTTCAAAGGCAGCCAGCTCAGCTTAATAAACACATGCACAAATCACTTTTGTGTCAGTTACCTTCAACTTTGAACTTGTCATCAGAATACATCTTAGGTTCCTGCATCATTTCCAATTTTGAGCTCGACCCATGATATTGTGTCTGTCTTTCATGAGACAATCCATCAGAATATGTTCCATGACCGCCCGTCAAAATGTCGAGGCTTTCATCTTTACCATTATCAAAAGAGTGTGGCACATCTTCCTTACCACCTGCAAAGACATGCCAATCCAAACAGAATTATTTCCTTACTCTAGAATATGTGCAAGTACAATGGAATAAAACAGCTTTGAAAAATAAAGTACCAGGCTTGGCTCTCATTGGTTGTGTAGAATCAATTGAGTTTCGACCAAGAGATCCTTCTTTTGATATCTGAGGTGCACCACTGCTTACTATGTCCCCTTTGTCAATTCCTTTCAAAACTACCTACTCAGGCAATAAGAAATCAAATAAATATAAAGCAATGCTAGTATCCACCCAGACAATCAATATATAAGAATTTACCAATTCCTCAGGATTGGGTGCACAGAGTGCCAGTGGCTCTGAGGGCTCTTCCAGTGTAAGCAAAGGCACTTGCACAAACCCGTTTAGTAGTTGGCGTGATTTCATGTCAGTCATCCTGTATAAATCTACCAATTTAGTCCTGCTATAGCTTAACTGACCACTTTCTCCTTTGTCTGAAATACCTCCTGAATATTGAGAATTAGTAGAAATGCTGTTCGTGGAGATTCCACCAGAGCTAAGCCTTCCACGACCAAGGGGATATGTTGGAGTACTTTCCCCACGTCCTCGACCATACGAAAATGTTGGAACCTGCTTGTTCGGTGTTAAAGATTGGTGATGAGGTGGCTCTCCCCTCCCTCGACCTTGGGAGGAGTTAGATCTCCATGGACGATAATGATCAACCTCCCGTTCATCTTTTCCATGGGCAGAATGATGAGACAGCCCCTTTTCAAATGGTGTGTCACCATCTCTGCCAGAGTCTGACCACTTCTCACGCGAACCTTCTGTATCTTTGTTGTCCGGCCCCCAGCGTGTGTTCCATTTGCTCTCACGCCGCTGATCATAATTAGTTTCCCTGTTACTTGAATCAGTCCAGCGCTCGGAAGGGGCACGGCGTGCTTCGTAGTGTTTGGTGGATGAATTCTCTGTCCAGCGGTCCATCCGCCGGCTATCGCCAAGCTCTTTATCTCCATCTCTCCAGCGATCTTTACGCATGGTAGAATTGGTGTCTCTTTCTTCATCACGCCAACGATCACGACGACCAGTTTCCATATCAAGCAAGGAAGGCCGAAAAACATCCTTTTTCTTCTGGTCATGCATCTCCTCGGTGTTTCCCGATGACTTCATGCTATCTGAGTGATTGCCATAAGCTGGAAGCGGGCTGCTTTCCTGTATACCCCATCAACAGCACAAAAAGAAGAGGATTAAATTGCAGGCTAAAGTAATCACATCAAATAGTTTACATGGATTGCATGGTGACAGCAAAAGGGTAGATTCATCTAAGGTATATAATGTAAAAACCCAAAATTTGTCCATGAATAAGCAAGTTCTGATGGTAAAAGATCATTAATACAGTAAAAAGGTTGTGATATCAGACCCCTGTTCCCACTCCAGGTTTACTCTCGCCTGGTTTTGGCAGAAGCCACTGCGGTGACAGCGGAATAGGATTGTCAGAACCTTGAGCATCTGCATGTAATAAACAGAAGGAATCAACAAAAAAAACTTTCCATGCGTTTTCAAAACAATAATTAAAATAGTATGCTCAGCTATTCCGTTGAATGACTGGAATTAACTGATGTGAACTCCATTGATTTAGCCAAAGCAACATAGTTACTGAGAAAATGGCAACGGTGGCCCCGTTGCTTCTTTGGATCAAACAACATTCAACTTCCATTCAGCAGATGATTACAAATCTTATCCCATGAAACTTGTTACTTAATCCAAAGACACCTTCAAACTTAAAAAATCAGAGCATTCCATGGGAGACAATTGGAATAGAAGCAGCAAAAACAGAGCTTAACAACAACCAACTAGACAAAAAATTGAAAGATCCTTGTTTCTTCATTTGTATATGAGAGCACGACATAGCTCCACTTAGAGCTTCTGTCACCAGATTGTAATCGATTTTGGCCCAAAGGTGAAAGCTAAACTGTCACTCTCTAGAGTAAGAGTTCCTGCAGCTAGACCTATTTGTCATAAATTCTAATGGATGACCTAACACAAGTAGCTTCTGACAATTAGGCGAAATATCACAAAAACAGAAATTTAATAACATGTATTAATCAACAGGTCCCAATGTATAAACAGAACAAATGTAATCCAAATCATGCAAATTTTATAAAGTCCATTTCTGGTTCAAATTACATTTTACTGGCTTTTATCCGCAAGGAAAGTGAAAAAAATCAAGTCTTCTGATGAAACCCTAACATGTAGAACAAAACAAACAATAGCAAGGGGTTGAAAGCAAAAAAATAAAGGCAGCGGAAAACACCACAAACAAAATTATATTATCATTCAAAAATATTAAAAAATTCCAAAAATGATTATCACTCCAGTTTATTCTCTAGAAAACCCAAATGGAAAAAAATAATTAAAAAATACTAAGCTAAAGACAGAAAATTTAACAAATTCACTGCACTTTCACTCCTTCCCAACATAATCCAAAATTAAACAGAAACCCAATAATATTATCGCATTTGCAAAAATAAACACAAAACCCTAAAAAAATAAAGAGCAAAGACCGACATTCAGTCAAAGAAAGCCACAAAATCCACAAATAAATACAGGTTCAAATGAAGAAAAGGAAAAGATAGGTTCTGTTTTTCTCCCCAAAGAAAAGGCCAAATTAAACTAGAAGAAACTGAAAGAGGTTTAAGAGGAGCGAGAGAGAGAGAAATCGTTAACACCTTTGGAGATCTGGAAAGGAGGCGTTAGGGAGAGGCCGTGACGGGAATCGGAGACGGAATTATTAGCCATGGATGATCGGTGACCGAAACACAAGCAGAGCGTCGAGAGAGAGATATTTGGGTGCTGCTTTTGATTTGTTTGAGCGAGGTGAGAAAATGGGGGCAAAGAGGGGAGAAGAGGGAATATAAAAAGGGTAGGTTAAAATGATATCCCTACCCGGCGTACGTTAGCATAAGGCTAGTTACAAATTTGGTTGTCCGATTTTGTTTTGCTTAAACCTTTTTAATTATGCTCACGCGCTCTCTTTTCTTCTTGCTTAAAAAAAAAAAAAAAAAAAAGAATACTTTTAAGCTCCGTTTGTTTGCAGGAAAGTGAATTCCTTTTGGAAAGTGAATTCCTGGGAAAGTGAATTCCGGAAAAGTATTTTCCGATGTTTGGTAGTGTTATGGAAAATGAACTGGAAAACATTTTCCAGTGTTTGGTTATGTCATGGAAAATGAGCTGGAAAATAACTTATTAATATTTTATTTTTCTCAAGTTTATTAAAATAATGAGGAACAAATCTTACAAATTAAAAAGTTGAATGAGAATGAAATTGAAAAAAATATATAATTTCATAAATTAACTCAAATAAAACAAATAATAATCAAAATAATAAGGATCAAATCTAAAAAATTAAAAAAAATGAAAAATGAAGAAATTAAAATAATAATAATCAACATTTCATAAATTATTTCAAATAAAATAAGTAACAATTAAAAGAATGAGGATCAAATTTGATAAATAAAAAACTTCAATAAAAAAATGATAAGAAAAAAACAAATAGCAATTATAAAAATAAGGACCAAAGTTAATATAAAAATAAAATTTTAAGAGATGAAATTGAAAAATAAATATTCAAAACAAAATATATATAGCAATCAAAAGTTTGAGGATCAAATTTGATATAATCAGCAAATAATAACATTTCTAAATTTTTCACAACTTTCCGGAAAGTGTTTTCCCCTCAAATTTTTCAGGAAAACACTTTCCTGAAAACCAAGCCAAATTTTCCTTTTACTGGAAAGTGTTTTCCATTGACCAACTTTCCTACTGGCAAACAAACACAAGAAAGTTTGGAAAGTGCTTTCCCGGAAACCACTTTCCGGAAAACAAACACAGCTAAAAGGAAAACACTTTCCTGAAAACCAAGTCAATTTTCTTTTTGACTAAAATTAACCGGAAAGTGTTTTCCGTTGACTAGAAAGTATTTTCCGCTGACCGGAAATTGTTTTCCGTTGACCAACTTTCTAATGACAAACAAATACGGGAAAGTTTGAAAAATGGTTTCCCGTAAAGTAGTTTCCGGGAAACAAACAAGGCCTTAGTCTCTCTAGATTTAACAATAAGGAAAAAACTTAAAATTTGATTAAATTATGTGACTCCTAATTCGAAATTAGTTTAGTCATACAAGTATAAAAGCAATTCATTAAAAAAAACTAATAAAAATTAAAGTTGATTTATTTTTTTAATTTTTTAATATTTTATTTTATTTTTTAATATTATTTTTATAAATAAAACGAGAAGACATTTTAAAAAATAAAGGGGATTAATAGATGAAAATAGGGTTTTTTTATAAATCTTAATTAATTTTTTTATATAAATTAGGTATTTATTCATTTGAATCTAAATTTGATTTTCGGTTAAAGCTTGCGATTTGACAAAATTTAGTGCTTGTTTTGGGATGGTAGTTTCTATTTTTTAATATTTTTTAAAAGTATTTTTTATTTGAATATATATTAAAATAATTTTTTTTATTTTTAGTATTAGAACATCAAAACTATCTAAAATTATTATAAAAATATTAATTTAATATTTTTTAAAATTAAATATATTTTTAAAACACATTTAAATACACTATCATGATGCAAAACAATAATAAGCCAAAATGAAAAAATTAATAAAATACACATCATCCAATAAAAGACTTTCTTTTGAGATAGATTTACTTGCGTGTATTGCACGTGAGATATGGTGACGTGGTAGAGGGGTAATCGCGAGGTTTATCTTCATTTCCCTCGCTGAGGGTGCGTAATGAACCCACGACGCGCAAGTTACGGCGACTCTACCAAAACGACATTATAGAATGCGTGTCGAAGATAGAGAGGAGCAGATAACCCTAGCAGACCAGTAGACATCATAGTGTGCGCTGCCAGGCTTAGCTTAGGTTTAACTTGTGTACCCTTTTTTTTCTGTTTCCCTGCCTCAAAAGAAACAAAAAAGTCGAAAACCTCAAAAAATGGGTTTCTTCTTGCTTCGCACCCTTTTTGTCTGCAACTATGTCTATCACCACCGACATCCATGGCTAACGACAGCCCCAAAGCTAGTTTTCAGTCTCCAATATTCCCAGCCGCTGATGTTCCTTCAGTTGTAGATTTGATCGTAAGTGCAAAAGCCAAAAGAGATAATAATGAATGATGATCGGTTCTCTTGTAAAGAGAAGAAAAGAAAAGAAAAACTGGGTATAATTTGAAGTTAAAGATGGGTGCAAGAATCGGTAACCGGAGCCAGCTAAAAGGCCTAGTTGCTGGCGGAGAGGGCTGAGATTGGATGGTCTAGTGGCAGTCTAGAGCTCCGGATCAGGGATCGAGGACACTCTGCTTTGTGGGGGTGTTTTTGTTTGAGCCTGTGGTTGAATTTTAGGCCACAGGCCATTGCTTTATTCCTGTCCTGTGGGTTTTTAAAAAAAAATGAAGAAGAAAAGGCGAGGATGGGATGTTGGAACTCATAAGTCAAGGCAGAGAAGATCATGAGTCTTGAATTTGATTTGATAAAAGTTTAGCGTTGTGACTGGACCATGTCATGAGGGATGGATCCAGACTCGAGTATTCATCACAACAGTCCAAGTGTAATCCAAACCTTGCTCCTCTTTCTCTGGATTTCACAGGTGGGTTCAAGAATAATTCAATTGGCTTTCAAGCCCTTCAAAAACGTAGGAGCTGGACCTGGCAAGTGCCATTGTATTGGCAATAAACAATAATGTGGCAACGCAAGAATGAGGTTCCCTGGAGCTGCGGGATTGTGTTGCCTCTTTGGAATTGCTTCTCAACGTGCTTTTCTATATATAAAAAGGAGGTTGAGAAGCAATCCCAGAAGGGGGGGCCTTAGTTCGATAGAATGATAGCCTCGACAGTCATGCGAGAACCTGCAAGTCTAACTGCAGTGACAGTGCCATGGGGCTAATTTTAAGTTACTGCAACTTCCTATAGCTGTTCAGAGAGGAGCTATTTGGCTGCAGTGAATATTTTTTGTCAGCAGGTTATTCCTAAAGTAAATATGTTTCTGCTGTCAGTTAAATACTAATAATATTCCCACGTATCTCTAGATATTTTGTTAGAATTGTTGCCGTGCTGAAATTAAAAGTGTGTTTGGTAGTGTGGTTGCGGTTGCTTTTCAAATAGCTTTTCGTGCCGAAATACATGCCAATGATGTTTTTTTATTTTTTAAAAATTATTTTTGACATCAGCACATCAAAATGATCCAAAAAGTACAAACCGGACTCAATTTTAGCAAAAAAAAAATAATAAAATTTGAATTTTAACGCAGTTTCGACCGCAGAGCCAAACATGCTCTAAAGCCCTTAAAAACGGCTATCCATCCTTTGTACTGAGACCTCACTTTGTAACTCCAATTTTCTCACTTTGTAACTTCATTTTTTTCAATTTTTAGTTGAGATGATTTATATATATATATATATATATATATATATATATATAATATTAAAGTTTTATGATTAAATAATTACAAATATTCTTATTTTTTTTCTTCTAATTAATAATATAGTGTAATGTGAACTTCTAAATATTTAAAGTCTATAAATATTAAATAATCACGAATTCAAATATTTTCACCTCCAATCTAATTAATAAAAATAAAGCATAGATAATGTGAGTCAATATAAATTTCAAGCTCAAATGACTTTTATTTGTGAGAATATATTAAAAAACAATATAAATTATATCTTGAAACAACATTTAATAGTTTAAACTTTTAAGTTTATAAAATTTTTTAACATAATATCAGAGTCTTGATAACTAAACAGTTATGAATTAAAATCTCAACATCATTATTCTTTCTTTTAATTAATAACATAAAGTAACATAAATATATTTTAAATCCGAAAAAACTTTCAAATAAGAAGATATATTGGATCGAGGGTAATATAAAATAATATAAAAACAAAAGGCATAATAAAGGAATCTAATAAAACAAAATAATCTCATAAATAGGAACACAAATCATTCCAGATGAAAACACTAAATAACTTAAGATCTAAAAATTAAAGAAACAATTGATAATTTTAAAATTTTAAAATTAGTTTCTCAATCATTATGTGGACCATTTATCTGAAATTTACGTGGACCTGATTTAAAATTCCTGGAACCTGTCACAAAAAAGTATAAAATCCTTAGATTAAAATAAATAAATCATACACTTTTAAATTAACAAACAAAAATTGTTCATTTAATGATAAATTGTTACACCATTTATCTGAAATTTACAATTATTTTTTAGCATGATTTTAACCAATAATATTTTAATCATACAAAATAAAATATTTATCTGACTATATTAAATGAACTTGTTTATTTAAATTAATAACAAATAAAAATTAAAATAAGAGATAATAATACAATATAAATGGACTTGTTTATGTTGTATTATATAAAAGTTAGATAATAATAATTTTTTTTAAAAATTGAATTGGTTTAATTTTTTTTCCTTGTCTTGAGCACTGCTGCTGAGCAAGACCTAATAAAGCGAGGTTGCTACCCAGCAGAATCTACTAGAGGTGGGCCTTGCTTTGAGCTTTACCCGTTATAATTATCAAGATCTAACTATCTAAGTAAGAAAGATTTCAAGTAACAAACAAAGTGAGAAAAGTGATTTTTTTGTATTATTTTGATGTGATGATATAAAAAATAAATGTTAAGAAAAAAAAATTAACTCAATATATATTTTAAAAATATATGTATTGACAAATAACCATTACATAGTAATATAATAACTAAAATATTAACATGCGATCCGTAGCGGGTTAATAACAATATTTTTTTCAAATGTCAAAATGCCTGAGTTGAGTTAAAAGTACTAAATATTTTTTTACCGTTACTATCTTCAAATAAAGTATTTTTCTACAATAAAACCATGAATAATGTAGAGCATAGCAGCGCCCAATACACCTACAACTAATTTATCTCCCCTTAATTTTTTTTTCCTTTTAAGATATTTTCTAATTTGATTTTTTTTCCTCTTAATTTTTTTTTCTCTCGTTGAATTTTTTTTCATGCTATAAAGATGAAATGAATTGATGTGACTTTTTTTATATTGTACAAAGTTGGGTGATGATAATTGTTTTTTTTATTTCAGGCTGGGTTGAATTTTCTTATTAAGCATATTTGTTTTTGCATTTCAAAAATATTTTTTTAATTTTTCTCTTTATTTTAAATTAATATTTTTTTATGTTTTTGTATTATTTTGATGTGATGATATGAAAAATCAATTTTAAAAAATAAAAAATATTATCTCAATATACTTTTTAAAAAACATATTTTGAAAAATAACCATTACGTAATAACATAATAACTAGCATATTGGCTCGCGCTCTGCAACGGGTCAATAATAAATTTTTTTAAATGTAAAAATATTCGAGGTGGGGTTAAAAGCACAAAATATATTTGCATCATCACCATCTTTAAATAAAATATTTTCAATAATAGCATCATGAAAAGGATATAACAAAGCAGCGCCCAATACACTAACAACTAATTTCTCTCCCTTTATTTTTTTTTCCTTTTAAGACATTTCCAATTTGATTTTTTTTCCTTTTTTCTTATTGAGTTTTCCTTTTCATATCGTAAAGATGAAACAAATTGATGTGATTTTTTTTATATTGTACAAAAGTTGGGTGATAATAATTGTTTTTTCATTTCAGGCTGGGTTGAATTTTCTTATTAAAGCATGTTTGTTTTTGCATTTCAAAAAATTTTTTAAAAAATATTTTTTTACTTCAAGTTAATTTTTTTTTGATGTTTTTGTATTATTTTGATGTGATGATATAAAAAATAAAATTTTTAAAATTAAAAATATTATCTCAGTATATTTTTTTAAAAGTATTTTTTAAAAATAACCATTACATAATAATATAATAATTAGTATATTAGCCCGCACATCACAATATCAATAACAATTTTTTTTTCAAATGTAAAATGCTTTAGTCGGGTTAAATACATAGAATGTATTTGCACTATTATCATCTTCAAATAAAGTATTTTTAATAGTAGCACCATGAAAAGAGCATAGCAAAGCAGCACCCAATACACTGACAATTAATTTCCTTTCCTTTATTTTTTTTTCTTTTAAGACATTTCCAATTTGATTTTTTTTCCTTTTTTAATTGAGTTTTCCTTTTCATATTGTAAAGATGAAATAAATTGATGTGAATTTTTTTTTATATTGTACAAAAGTTGGGTGATGATAGATGTTTTTTTATTTCAGGTCGGGTTGAATTTCCTTATTAAAGCATACTTGTTTTTGCATTTCAAAAATGCTTTAAATTTTTTTACTTCAAATTAATATTTTTTGATGTTTTTTGTATTATTTTGATGTGATGATATAAAAAATAAAATATTTAAAATATTATCTAAATATATTTTTTTTAAAATGTTTTTTAAAAAATAACCATTACGTAATAATATAATAATTAGTATATTGGCCCGAGCTTCACAATGTCGATAACAATAATATAATAATGTATTTGCACCACCATCATCTTCAAATAAAATATTTTTAACAATAGCACCATGAAAAGAGCATAATAGAGTAACGCCCAATACACTGACAATTAATTTTTTTCCCTTTATTTTTTTTTCTTTTAAGATATTTTTAATTTTTTTTTCTCATTTTTTTCCATGATGTAAAGAGAAAATAAATTGATGTGATTTTTTTTATATTGTACAAAGATTGAGTAATAATAATTTTTTTTTTATTTGAGGTTGGGTTGAATTTTCTTATCAAAGCATGTTTATTTTTGTTTTTAAAAAATAGTTTTATTTTTTATTTTTTCTTCACTTTACATAAATATTTTTTGATATTTTTGTATTATTTTGATATAATAACCAACCTAAGGAGTTAGACTCCAGACTATTAAATCTAGTTGGATTACTAGGTACAAAACATTTAAAATCATATTTTATATTTTTTATATTTAAAATAAAAATTATTATTAACCTGCCGTGGAGTTTCGATAACAATATACTAGCAGAGTTTAGACGACAATATAATTATTGTATATGTTTCTGTGGTCAGGATTGAACAACCAGTTCCTATGGTTATTCATACCTATCCTAACTCAACTCCCCGCTGGTCAAAAGAATTGATTCCCCACATAGACTGCCTTGGACGGCAACTGCGTGTTCATAGATTGCCAGCAACTGAAAAGGACAGAATTTTTTTTTTTAATTTAATTTGAGTATTTAGATCAGCTTATCCATATTTCAATTAATTTTATAAATTTTAAAATTAATAATTATATAAATCCTTATAATCATTATATAAACAACCTAGAATTTATCTTGAAACAAAAAAAACAGAAAAAAGGACAGAATTCTTGTTATTATGCCACGGGTAGTTTCTTTAGACAATATAGCAATGAAAGAATAGCCACGTGCCCCAGTTGTGCAAAAGGGCAACGGAAATTGAGTACGTGGAGGGCAACATGCAGAGCAAGGGGCAAGCAAGTGTAGGCACTGGAAGAGTGGGCAAACCGTAAAATTAGGAGATTTCTTTCTTTTTTTTTCACATGACGTTCATTTTGTAACATGCCTGTTGCTGGAAAATGAAAATTGAACGATGAATTGAAAAATAACAAAGCCGGGCATTCTTAATAACTTATTATTTGATTTTGTGTTTTTAAAGTATTTTTAAAAAAATTTAAAATTTTATTTATTTTTTTCTTTACTTCAATTTTTTAAAAAATAATTTGAATATGTTGATTTCATAATATATCCACAGTAATTTGTAATGTGTGAATAGTACAACAAAGTGTTTTTATCTACAGGAAAAACACGACAAGCTTTAGAGTTCACTATAATCTTTTAGTGCTGGTTGTTCTATTTTTTTCCCTAGTTTTGAATCCTTTTTAGTTTGATTAGATAATTGATCCGCGTTTCATTATAGGTTATATACTTTTTTTCTAGTAAAATAAATGATTACACAAGTTTTTTCAATGTATTTTTTAATATAAAAAAATTATCAATCATAAATTAATATGTTTATATGTGTATCTATTAATTAGATCAATATTATATAAAGATAATTGAGATTAAAATTTTAATTTTGCAACACGAGTTAGGTAACCAGTCGTGTATAACAACTTTATTTCCCATAGTTAATGTTTTATTCAATTATACAATTATCTGTGCCAATAAAATATAAATAAAAAAATCATTAACAAAAACGAATTGAATAAAACTATGAAACTCAACTATAAAACAATCTAATATTGAATTACAAAATCAAAAAAAAAACTTGTAATGAGTGCTCTTCAATATTTCATAATCACAAGACCAAATATTTTATATTTGATAAACCGGTTCAGCCAATTTATGCACTTTTCTCACTATTAATAAAGATTCTAAAACGCTTAAGTTTTTTCACTATAACAGTTTTTGTTTTTTTTTTGTTTTTGTTTTTTTTATGTAGCAGGCTTTTTTTTCATTTTTTTCTTTACATGTTTTTTTCCCTTTTTTTTACCCAAAATTGACTTCCTCTTCTTCTTTTTTTCAAAATTATCTTTACTATTTTTTTTAAATATTGAGCTGGTTTAAAATTTAACTATGTAGTTTTTTTCTTTAAAACATTGTGGATTGCTATAATATTCTTATACATTATTTTTTTTCTTTTTATGATTTATTTATTCTTTTTCTTTCAAAATGGTCTTTGTAGATTTTATTTTTTTTATATTAAGTTGGATGAGAATTAAACTTTGTAGCTTTTAAAAAAAAAACAATATTGATTGCTACAGTGTTTCCCTTACATAGTTTTTGTTTTGCTGCAGTGTTTCCCTGAATATTTTTTTAAAAAATTATCTTTATCTGATTTATTTTTTCAATATTGAGTTGACTGATAATCTAGCTTTAGCTTTTCCTATATGTTCTTTATTATTTTTTTATTTGTTTTTCTTTTTTTCTAAAATTGCCATTTCTTACATATTTTATTTTTTTTGTTTGGTTTTTTTCAAAATTATTTTTGTTGATTTTATTTTTTTACTATTGAGCTGGTTGAAAATTTAGTTTTTTTGTTTTTTTTTCAAACATTGTAGCTTTCCCCACATGTTTTTTTTTTTTGCTTTTGTTTCCTTTTTTTTACATGTTTTTTTTCATTTCTTTGACCTAAAATTGACTTCTTCTTTTTTTTTTAAAAAAAATAATCTTTGTCGGTTTTTTTTAAATACTGAGCTGGTTGAAAACTTAGCTTTGTAGCTCTTTTAAAAAAAAACACTATAAATTATTACAGTGTTTCCCTTACATGGTTTTTGTTTGGCTACGGTGTTTCTCCTATATGTTTTTTTTAAAATTATTTTTGTCGAATTTATTTTTTCAATATTGAATTGGTTGAGAATTTAACTTTAGCTTTAGTTTTCCCCACGTTTTTTTTTTTGAATTTTTTCCCAAAATTGTCTTTCTTCTTTATATATATTTTTTTCATAATTATTTTTGTTGATTTTTTTTTTTACTATTGAGCTGATTGAGAATTTAGTTTTTTTAAATTTTTTCTTTAAAACACTAGATTGCTACAGTGTTTCTCTGCATGGTTTTTTATTAAATATTTTTTTTTCAAAATTATCTTTGTTAATTTTATTTTTTTCATATTAAGCTGGTTGAGAATATAGCTTTTTAGTTATTTAAAACACTGTAGATTACTATAGTGTTTTCCCACATGATTTTTGTCTTGCTACAGTGTTTTCCACGTGTTTTTTTTATCAATTTTTTTTTTCAAATATGCTTTTGTCAAATTTATTTTTTTAATACTAAAATGGTTGACAATTTAGCTTTTTTTCCTTAAAACATCGTTGATTGTTACAGTGTTTTTCCATATGATGTTTTTTTTGTTATGTTTTTTTTAAATTGTCTTTGTTGTTTTTATTGTTTTTAATATTGAGCTAGTTAAAAATTACAACTGTAGATTTTTTCATGAAACATTATAGATTGTTATAATATTTCCCTGTATGTTTTTTTTCCTTTCGTTTTTTTTTATATTTGCAAAATTATCTTTGTTGATTTTTTTTAATATTGAACTGGTTGAAAATTATAGTTATATATTTCCTCACAAAACACTATAGATTACTATAATGTTTTCTTCAATGATATTAATATTGAGCTGGTTGAAAATTTAGCTTTAACTTTCCCCGCATGTTTTTTTTTTCCTTCCAAAACTGTCATCTTCTTTTTTTCATTTTTTTCGTGTTTTTTTTAATTGTTTTTTTTTATTTTGATTTTTTAATATTGAGCTGGTTGAAAATATAACTTTATAGTTTTTTCCTTTAAAATATAGTGGATGGTAACAATTTTTTTTATATGATTTTTTTCACAAATCCACGGTAATGCACAAGTATGCCATAAGCTCGCGGCATCGCGCTGGCATGTCACGCCTTTTACTAATATATTTACATATTAATATATTATTATTATATAATTATTATTATATTGTATTATATTATTTATATTATATAATTGTTTTTTTCTTTTTAATTTTTTAATGATTTTTTTGTTTGATTTAGTTTGTTAATGTTATTTTTTTTTATTTAGTTATTAGATTTTCATGATATGGATCTCGAGTTTGATAGGTTAATGACACGACCAAAAGATTGATGTCTTCTCCCAAGTGTAAGAGTGTCGAAGTAATAAATAACCCGGCAAGATCGGGGTCGAACCACAGAGAGGTTAATTGTATAAATTATAAATAACAAGACAACAACAACAATAATAATAACAATAATAGTAATAGTAGTAGTAGTAGTAGTAATAATAATAATAATAATAATAATAATAATAATAATAATAATAATACTCAATACGTGGCGTTGTTATACCTGAGAATGATCTAAAAGATCGGGTCACAGGTTTCCAGCCTATATACTGAGTTTATGAAAAGATCAAAGAGATATATTATATAATATAAACAGATTTCTGATGCGATTGAATAAGGCAAAATCAACAATATCAGGATCCTTGATCAAACACAGAGCATACTTAACGTACATAAAATATAACAAGAATATAAATAATAATAATAATACTAATAATAATAATACTAATAATAATACTAATAATAATAATAATAATAATATTAGTAATAATAATAATAATAATAATAATAATAATAACAATAAAAAGACGAGGAGGAGGAAGAGACAATAATAACAACAAAAATAATAATAATAACAACAACAATAATAACAATAACAACAATAATAATAACAAAAATAAGAAAAGCAGGAAGAAATTAATGAGAACTTTGAGATGGAAGATTAATGTAAGGATTAAATAATAATAAAGACAAATGTCAAGGTTAGAGGATCCACCAATGGTATTTCAAACAAGTATAGTATAAACTCTTATTACTCAATTTGGAAACCACACACGAAGGAGGTTCCAGTCGGATGATTTGTCATTAATAGCTCATTATAAATTACTAACATGATCATATTAATTATCTTCATAACACCAAACTTTTAAATATTGTCAGGAATTCATGATGTTAACTGATGTTAACAACAAATCAAGTACCTTTCATAGCCCCAGGTGTAGGTAATACCATACGGTTGGGTTATGAGAGTGCCAAGCATTTGTTGTACCAAGTATTATACAACACAAATTTAGATTAACCATTTAACAAGCAAGGTATTAAGAATTAATAAGATAAAAAGATAAGACATGTCAATATTAAACATTAAGGTCCATATTGAGTTTACACCATACTTGTTCTTACACCATTAGTGTAACCTTTTCACCTTGACATAATAAACTTAGCTAAACATAATGAAGAAGAAAAACATAAATAAATAAAACAAGAACATAAATAAAATACAAGTTAACTAAGGAAAGGAAAGGAAATGAAAAGCATAAACAAGAAATTAATAAAAGCAAAGCTTAAGAACTACAAAAAATATAAAGAGAGAAATAAAGAGCATGAACTTGATCTGAACAACCAAGCCCCTAAATACATGGCAAATGCCTCCTTTTATAGGCCAAAATTCGGAATTATTGCTTTGATGACTCATTGTTGAGTGGGTGGCCAACTTTTGACTTAGTGAAAATCCTTATCATCTTGTCTAAATAAAACAAAAATGCTAGCATCAGAACTGGGTCCAGATGTCCAAATGAAAGTTCTGCAAAATTCTCTTAGCTTTCCAGCAAAAAAAAGATGAGGTCATTTGGACTTCTAGAACTCAAGATATGGGCTGAACACTGAATAGTGTTTGGGCTGCAGGACAGCTTCGGACTTCTCCGTTGTTGCTATTATTTGGACTTGAAAACGGCCTTCTTAGATCTTGATGTCCAAATGAAAGTTGTAGGCCTATGTCTTATCAAATCTCTGTAAAAATTTCAGATCATTTGGATATCTAGAACTCGAGATATGACCCAATTACCGAACAGTGTTCCAGTTTGGACTGCACCAACATCTCTTTTCTAAGCTTCACCCTTCTTTATCTTCAAAATTTCAGTAGTTGAATTCATCAATCAATCCTTTGATTTATGTGATATGCCTGCATTTAAGATGAACATTTACCATATATTAGGGTAATTTATAATATTAGACTTGTTATTATAAAACATGCTTTAGTTAAGGAGTTATTGATACTTTAAGTGCAAAATGATGATATAAACCCTTGATAAACATGCACTTTTAAGTACTAATCACACCCCCCAACCAGCTTATTACTAGTCCCTAGTAATCAAAGCGTTAAAATAGAAAAACAATTTGCAAGTTCCACAAAGCAAGGCATTCATCATTCAACTTCACATATATGATGGGGCTATTGTTGGAAGAAAACAATATGATGTTCTAATGTTTAAGGTTAACTTCCTTGGGTTGGGATCATTTTTCTTCTTTTTTTTTTCTTTTTTTCTATTTACACATACAACTTAAAACACAATGCATCTTTAACCCATGTAACGAGCTTTAGGCTAATGACTCCCAGACCAGTTGGTCTTAGGGCATTAGGTGTTGAGACACCTCTACGAGCTTAGCAACTCGGGTTGCAGATACTGATACGTAGATAGTGCAATGTTTGATTCCCTTAAGCTTTTCTCCTTAACCCATGTAACAAGCTTTGGGCCAATAACTCCCAAGTCAATTGACTTTAGGGTATTAAGTGTTAAAACACCCCTTCGGGCTTAATTGCTTAGGTTAGGGAGGCTACGAAACCAAACTTATCTACGTTTTTATTCATCATTATTATCACAATTTTTTTTTTGTTTTTTTTTTCTTTTTGTTTTTTTTATGCAAATTATGTACTATCCCTTTCCCTTAGTTATTACCTTTAACAAAAGAACATAAATAATGTAATAATCCAATGTGCAACCCACAATCATATGTTAAAGCGTGTGTGTGTGAAAATGAAGATTCAAGAATACTTGTTAAATGAGCATATGAGCAGAATCAAGTGTTAACAATATGAGAGTTTGTAGACTTAGATATTTCAAGAAGTATTATGATAGACCCTGTTAAGAATGTTTACTAAGATGCGTCTCAAGAGTCACTTTAACAAAAGAACTCCTTTTACTCTGCCATCCTAGCAACAACAGTTTTGCAAATAGTTTATGAAATAGAAAACACAAATTTTTTTTTTTCACTACTACCCTTTCCCCCCAACCAAAATGAGACATTGTCCTCAATGTTTTAAGGTAGAAAGATAGAGTATAGAAGACATCACCTGAAATAACGAACACTGACAAACCTGAAACACACTTAAACAAATAGAAGAAACAACAAAACACAATAATAAAACCAAAAGACACAAAGTTTTTACAAACAAAGGCTCAAATCCAATCTAAGCTTTTTACGGCTTTCCTGAGTTGACCAATTTATGCGACTCATGGAGGGATTAATTACAGGGATGAAAGATTGTAGTTGGTCAATCAATTGTTCAGCAGTAGCAGCAGAGATTATGATTTGTCGTGCTGAAGATGTTAGAAACTCCTGTTCCACAGCATGATCAAGAAAAGACAACAACTTATCATAAAAACCATTAACATTTAACAAACCTATGGGTTTATGGTGAATGTGCAGTTGGGCCCAAGAGGAAATATGAAAGATCTCTTCTAATGTGCCCAGACCACCTGGTAAGGCAATGAAGGCATCAGCATGGTTAAACATTGCATTCAGTCGATCAGACATTGTGGGGACTTGTAATTCCTCTCCAATTGTTTTTCCAATGATGTCCCATTGTGCTAAAGCTTTGGGGACAATCCCCAAAACTTGACTACCTCCTACAGATGCAGCTATTGACACTCCCCCCATTAACCCAAGGCTACCTCCTCCATACACTAAATGAATCTTTCGCTCAGCTAGTACCTGACCAAGATGATTTGCTGATTCTAAAAACTCTTTTTCTTTCCCGGGACTAGATCCACCAAAAACACAAATTTTGTTTATGTGATTACTTGAGGAACCTGCCATTTCTACACACGTCTGTATTTGATGAATGTATGGGTTGAGTAGAAATAAAAGGAAGGAAGAGAAGAATTTATAGATGAGAAATTGAAAATGCAATCATACCACCTATATGTAGGCCAGCTGTAGTCGCACACACATACAGACACACACACACACTCTCTCTCTCTCTCTCTCTTTATTAATTATTTATTTTGAAAAAGCATATATATGTACAGGTAGTTGTGATTATGGCTCACATCTTCCCTTGGTTTTACGTCCAAGAACGGCTTAAACGCCCTCTATGGGTCGGGGATAGGCTTCCCATCCAGTTTTCTTAAAAACTGGCAAACATGGTCTTTTTTAGTCAGATTCCCAAGACTAAGTCGAGCATGTTCTTTATGGAATTGGGGCCATAAATCATAAATTGCACGATGCACATCTCCACTAGGGTGCGTCTCAAGAGTCAATAGAAAATTATCTAAAGACCCCTTACTCAGGCCATCCTTAATGAATTGTATTTTATCTTCACGGTTTACAGATACCATTCCTAAAGAACGACATGTCGCATTACAAGTCCATCTAGCACATCGGTGACAGACTTTCAGTCGTTTTGCACAACGTTTCTTCGCAAAAGTGCTTTTACCTGTTCCAGGCATGTATGAAATGAAAGAATTAGAGGACTCACCTGATAATCGGACCTTTGCTTCAATCAGCCAGCGAATATCTTCAGGAATTCCATGGTTCATTAACAACCTCAATCTTGCACATCTAGCACGGTAAATTTTTGTAATCGCATTCTGAGGCAGAGCGGGAAAATACTTTTTCAATTTTTCAAGAGTGGTGTCCATTTTCAACTGAGAATTGGGGGAGAGATTCAAAGAAAGAAGAAAGAGCAGAGAATTGCACAATTATATACACAGATATCAGTTATCATGGGAAACTGAAAGAACCGACTTAAAAGTCACGGAGTACCGTTATCCGCCATTTGACCGGGGTGAGAGAAACTAGCAAAACAAAAGATATACCAAAACAAACACAAAACAATGTGAGAAAAAGAATCAATCTTTATATACAGGATCACTCAATTCAATAGAGTCATTTTCAACTGAAAAATTGTCAAAATAAACTTTCAACCGATGCCCATTTACCTTGAAAACATTGCCATTCTTTGGATTTTCGATATCACAGACCCCATATGGATACACATATTTCACAATAAAAGGACCACTCCATCTTGATCTTAGTTTTCCAGGAAATAAATGGAGTCGAGAATTATAAAGCAAGACTTTTTGACCAACATTGAATGTTTTTCGCAGAATTTTCTTATCATGAAACTCTTTGATTCTTGCTTTATGAATTCTTGAATTGTCATATGCATCATTTCTTATTTCCTCAAGCTCATTTATTTGCAATTTTCGCAGCTGACTAGCATCATCAATGTTTGAATTGAAAGCTTTGATAGCCCAATAAGCTTTATGTTCAATTTCCACAGGCAAGTGACAAGGTTTTCCATAGACTAGTCTATAAGGTGACATACCTAATGATGTTTTATATGCAGTTCGATAAGCCCAAAGTGCATCATTAAGTCTTAAAGACCAGTCTTTCCGATTAGGGTTCACCGTTTTCTCCAAGATTTGTTTGATCTCCCTATTAGCAAGTTCTACTTGTCCACTCGTCTGAGGGTGATAAGGGGTGGCAACTTTGTGTGTGATTCCATATTTCTTCATTAAAGATTCAAATGGCTTGTTGCAGAAATGTGTTCCACCATCACTTATCATGGCTCGAGGGATTCCGAATCGACTTAAAATGTTTTCTTTCAAAAATTTTATCACTGTTTTGTGATCATTGGTTCTACTTGGAATTGCCTCTATCCATTTTGAAACATAATCTACTGCGACCAATATATACAAGAAACCAAATGATGGAGGAAATGGACCCATAAAATCTATACCCCAACAATCAAAGATCTCAATGACAAGAATAGGATTTAAAGGCATCATGTGACGTTTTGAAATAGATCCCAACTTTTGATAATTTTCACAAGTCTTGCAGAATGCATGTGAGTCTTTGAACATGGTGGGCCAGTAAAATCCACTTTGTAAGATTTTTGCAGCTGTCTTTCTTGATGAGAAATGACCCCCACATGCCTCAGAATGATAAAATTTAATGACACTACTTACCTCATTATCAGGAATGCATCTTCGAAATATTTGATCAGGACAATATTTGAATAAATAAGGGTCATCCCAATAAAAGTTCTTCACTTCGTTCAAGAACTTTCTTTTGTCTTGGGTACTCCAATGAGCTGGCAATTGTCCTGAAACAAGAAAATTAACAATATTAGCAAACCAAGGCATCATAGAGACAGAAAATAAAGATTCATCAGGAAAGTAGTCATCGATTGGTGTGATGTCAGATCTCGAATCGGTTGTCAATCTTGACAAATGATCTGCGACAACATTTTCGGTGCCTTTCTTGTCTTTGATTGTGATATCAAATTCTTGAAGTAACAAAATCCACCGTACCAATCTAGCCTTAGAATCTTTCTTAGAGAGAAGATATTTCAATGCTGCATGATCACTAAAAACAACAACAGGTGAGCCAACAAGATAAGACCTGAATTTATCACATGCAAATACTACTGCAAGTAATTCTTTTTCAGTGGTAGTGTAATTCATTTGAGCACTATTTAAAGTTTTACTTGCATAGGAAATCACATAAGGTTTCTTATCTTTTCTTTGTCCCAAGACAGCACCCACGGCATAATCACTAGCGTCACACATTATTTCAAAAGGTAATGACCAATCAGGAGGTTGAATGACAGGAGCAGAAGTAAGCAAGCTTTTAAGTTTAATAAAGGCTTTTTCACATTGTTTAGTCCATTCAAAAACAGTTTCCTTTGATAGAAGGTTACACAATGGTTTAGATATTACACTAAAATCTTTGATGAACCTTCTGTAAAAACCAGCATGTCCTAAGAATGATCTAACATCTTTAACAGATTTTGGTGTTGGTAAGTTGGCAATTAACTCGATTTTAGATTTGTCAACCTCAATTCCTGTCGATGAAACAATGTGACCAAGTACAATGCCGTTTGTTACCATAAAGTGACATTTTTCCCAATTCAGTACAAGATTCTTCTCTTCACACCTGTTCAAAACCTTTTCCAAGTTAGTTAAGCAACCATCAAATGAATCACCAAAAACAGAAAAATCATCCATAAAAATCTCAAGAAAACGTTCAACCATATCACTGAATATGCTAAGCATGCATCTTTGAAACGTGGCTGGTGCATTACATAACCCAAAAGGCATTCTTCGATATGCAAAAGTACCAAATGGACAAGTGAAAGTAGTCTTCTCTTGGTCTTCCAATGCAATTTCAATTTGATTGTAACCTGAATAGCCATCTAGGAAACAATAAAATTCATGACCTGCAACTCTTTCTAGGATTTGATCCATGAAAGGTAAAGGAAAATGATCTTTTCTAGTCATTAAATTAAGTTTCCTATAGTCAATGCACATGCGCCAACCAGTAATAGTCCGAGTTGGAATTAACTCATTTTTCTCATTTGTTATCACAGTGACTCCAGACTTTTTGGGTACAACTTGGGTAGGACTTACCCATTTGCTGTCAGAAATAGGATAAATGATTCCATTATCTAGAAGTTTAATGACTTCATTTTTCACTACTTCTTTCATATTAGGATTAAGTCTTCGTTGCATTTCTCTAGATGGTTTAGCATTTTCCTCCAAATAAATCCTGTGTGTGCAAATCAAAGGACTAATTCCTTTTATGTCAGCTATGGTCCATCCTAATGCATTTTTGTGCATTTTCAGAGTCTGTAGTAACTTACCTTCCTGATGTGCATTAAGTTTGGAAGAGATTATTACCGGAAAAGTTTCATTTTCTCCCAAAAATGAGTATTTAAGATTGACTGGTAACGGCTTCAAATCAAGTTTTGGTGGTTGAACACTTGAAGGTATAGACTCAATTGATCGTGATGGCAATTCTTCAATTTGTGGTCTCCAATTACATGCCTTTGCTTCTTCCTGAAAATAAACCATTTGCAACTCATCAGGTTCATCAATCTTAGTTTCACTAGAAGTGGTTTGAAATTGATCATGAACTAATTTTTCAATAAAGTCCACTTCCTGTAAATCATTATCATCTCCAGGTTGCTTGCAAATGTTGAAAATATTCATTTCCAATGTCATGTTTCCAAATGATAGTTTCATCAGTCCATTCCTACAATTAATCAATGCATTAGAAGTTGCAAGAAATGGACGTCCTAAAATAACAGGAATTGAATTACATGCTTCAATAGGTTGTGTATCCAAGACAATAAAATCTACAGGGTAAATGAATTTATCAACTTGTACTAACACATCCTCAACTATTCCTCTAGGCACTTTTACAGATCTATCAGCAAGTAAAAGAGTTACAGAAGTTGGTTTTAACTCACCTAGATTGAGACTTTGAAAAACCGAATATGGAAGTAAATTCACACTAGCTCCAAGATCAAGTAAAGCTCTTTCAATTTTATGTTCTCCAATAAAGCAAGAAATTGTAGGACAACCAGGGTCTTTATATTTCAAAGCATTATTGTTCTGAAGAATAGCACTTACTTGTTCGGCTAAAAAGGCTTTCTTTTTCACATTCAGTTTTCTCTTCACAGTGCATAGATCTTTCAAAAATTTAGCATAGGAAGGTACCTGTTTAATAGCATCCAACAAAGGTATATTGATCCTTACCTGTTTGAAAATTTCAAGGATTTCAGAATTGTGATTGACTTTCCTTTGTTTGGTCATGGCATGAGGAAATGGAAGTACTGGTGGAGAATCAGTCTTTTCTTCACAACGTTCAAATTCAACCCCTTCCTTACCCTCAGAGATTGACTCTTCATCTTTCTCACAAGGTTCAAGAGTGGGTTTTTCAATAACCTTACCGCTGCGAAGAGTGATGACTGATTTGACTTGATCCATGTGTTGGCTTTCGGAACTACTTGCATTTGCATTGTATTGCCCCTTTGGATTTTGCTGTGGTTGAGATGGAAACTTACCTTTCTCTTGAAAACTGAGAGCAGATGTGAATTTTGCAAGAGCATCTTTAAAATTTGTCATGCTTTGAGTAAGTTGAGTGTTGATTGTCTCTTGCTTTTCAATGAATGCATGCAATGTTTCCTCAAGATTTCTTCTAGGAGGTGGAGCATAAGAAGGTGCATATCCATGAGAATTTTGGAAATTATGGTGTGCTTGAAACGGTGGCTGTGTAGTTTGTGCATTATTGTTATCACTCTTCCAACTGAAATTTGGGTGATTTCTCCAACCAGGATTGTATGTTTGCGAGTATGGGTTATGATTGGGCCTTTGGAAACTGTTTAAGGCATGGGCTTGTTCATGGAGACATTCCTTGAAAGAAGGCAAAGTTGGACAGTTATTAGTTGCATGTTCATTTGTTTCACAGATTTGACACACAATGTCTTGAACAGATTTTAATTGACCACTCTTTTTCAATTCTAGTGCCTCGACTTTTCTAGCTAAAGATGTAAACTTGGCTTGGAGGTCATGATCTTCCCTAAGGTTATACATACCTCCACTAGATGTATGAGGTTGGGTTTTACTTGGTGCCTCATAAGTGCCCTTAGTGTCCCAATTTTGCGCATTTTCAGCTAGCAAGTCTAAGTACTTCATTGCTTCATTAGGGTCTTTATCTTCAAAAGTTCCATTGCACATCAATTCAACCATTTGCCTATCTTTAGGTGTTAATCCTTCATAAAATTGTGAAACCAATCTCCATGTTTCAAAACCATGATGAGGGCAAGTATTAAGCAAGTCTCGATACCTATCCCAACATTGGTAAAATGTTTCTCCTGGTTTTTGAGTGAAAGTGGTGATTTGTCTTTTGAAAGAGTTGGTTCTATGAGATGGAAAAAACTTCTTTAAAAACTGTTGTTGCATTTCATCCCAAGCACGAATGGATCCTGACCTAAGATTTTGTAGCCATGTTTTAGCTTTATCTTTTAATGAAAAAGGAAAAAGCTTTAATCGAATGGTGTTCATGCTACAATTTAAGTCATTATAGGTGTTACAAACTTCTTCAAATTCTCTCAAATGCAAGTATGGATTTTCTAGATCTAAGCCATGAAAAGAAGGTAAAAGTTGAATAATGCCTGGTTTAAAATTAAAATGAGATGCATCAGGAGGGAAAACTATGCATGAGGGTGCACTTGTTCTTGTGGGATTCATGTGGTCTCTAAGTGTCCTAATATGGTTATTCTCATTATTCTCATTATTCTCATTATGAAGTAATTGGTTATCTTCTTCAGCCATATTTTCTGAAAATGATGAGGATACCCTAGAAAGTCTACCACTTAGTGTACGTGACCAAACACTCATGCACGTGTAGAAAGAGAATAAAAGGAAGAAGAAAACAAAAGAAAAAGAAACAACACAAAAGAAACAAAGTTAGATACAAGAAAAGTGAAAAGAAAAGAAAAAAAAATACTAAAATTTGTACAAGAATTTACCTCCCCGGCAACGGCGCCAAAAACTTGACACGACCAAAAGATTGATGTCTTCTCCCAAGTGTAGGAGTGTCGAAGTAATAAATAACCCGGCAAGATCGGGGTCGAACCACAGAGAGGTTAATTGTATAAATTATAAATAACAAGACAACAACAACAATAATAATAACAATAATAGTAATAGTAGTAGTAGTAGTAGTAATAATAATAATAATAATAATAATAATAATAATAATAATAATAATACTCAATACGTGGCGTTGTTATACCTGAGAATGATCTAAAAGATCGGGTCACAGGTTTCCAGCCTATATACTGAGTTTATGAAAAGATCAAAGAGATATATTATATAATATAAACAGATTTCTGATGCGATTGAATAAGGCAAGATCAACAATATCAGGATCCTTGATCAAACACAGAGCATACTTAACGTACATAAAATATAACAAGAATATAAATAATAATAATAATACTAATAATAATAATACTAATAATAATACTAATAATAATAATAATAATAATATTAGTAATAATAATAATAATAATAATAATAACAATAAAAAGACGAGGAGGAGGAAGAGACAATAATAACAACAAAAATAATAATAATAACAACAACAATAATAACAATAACAACAATAATAATAACAAAAATAAGAAAAGCAGGAAGAAATTAATGAGAACTTTGAGATGGAAGATTAATGTAAGGATTAAATAATAATAAAGACAAATGTCAAGGTTAGAGGATCCACCAATGGTATTTCAAACAAGTATAGTATAAACTCTTATTACTCAATTTGGAAACCACACACGAAGGAGGTTCCAGTCGGATGATTTGTCATTAATAGCTCATTATAAATTACTAACATGATCATATTAATTATCTTCATAACACCAAACTTTTAAATATTGTCAGGAATTCATGATGTTAACTGATGTTAACAACAAATCAAGTACCTTTCATAGCCCCAGGTGTAGGTAATACCATACGGTTGGGTTATGAGAGTGCCAAGCATTTGTTGTACCAAGTATTATACAACACAAATTTAGATTAACCATTTAACAAGCAAGGTATTAAGAATTAATAAGATAAAAAGATAAGACATGTCAATATTAAACATTAAGGTCCATATTGAGTTTACACCATACTTGTTCTTACACCATTAGTGTAACCTTTTCACCTTGACATAATAAACTTAGCTAAACATAATGAAGAAGAAAAACATAAATAAATAAAACAAGAACATAAATAAAATACAAGTTAACTAAGGAAAGGAAAGGAAATGAAAAGCATAAACAAGAAATTAATAAAAGCAAAGCTTAAGAACTACAAAAAATATAAAGAGAGAAATAAAGAGCATGAACTTGATCTGAACAACCAAGCCCCTAAATACATGGCAAATGCCTCCTTTTATAGGCCAAAATTCGGAATTATTGCTTTGATGACTCATTGTTGAGTGGGTGGCCAACTTTTGACTTAGTGAAAATCCTTATCATCTTGTCTAAATAAAACAAAAATGCTAGCATCAGAACTGGGTCCAGATGTCCAAATGAAAGTTCTGCGAAATTCTCTTAGCTTTCCAGCAAAAAAAAGATGAGGTCATTTGGACTTCTAAAACTCAAGATATGGGCTGAACACTGAATAGTGTTTGGGCTGCAGGACAGCTTCAGACTTCTCCGTTGTTGCTATTATTTGGACTTGAAAACGGCCTTCTTAGATCTTGATGTCCAAATGAAATTTGTAGGCCTATGTCTTATCAAATCTCTGTAAAAATTTCAGATCATTTGGATATCTAGAACTCGAGATATGACCCAATTACCGAACAGTGTTCCAGTTTGGACTGCACCAACATCTCTTTTCTAAGCTTCACCCTTCTTTATCTTCAAAATTTCAGTAGTTGAATTCATCAATCAATCCTTTGATTTATGTGATATGCCTGCATTTAAGATGAACATTTACCATATATTAGGGTAATTTATAATATTAGACTTGTTATTATAAAACATGCTTTAGTTAAGGAGTTATTGATACTTTAAGTGCAAAATGATGATATAAACCCTTGATAAACATGCACTTTTAAGTACTAATCAGTTAACCTGATTTAACGAATTATTTTTTTCATTTAGTATAGTTTGTTAAAGTTAATTTTCTTTCTATTTAATTATCAGACTTTCATACTTTCATGACACGTATCCTAGGCTTGACGGGTTAACTTGGTTTGATGGGTTAACCCAGTTTAATTATGGGTAAACCTGTTATTTTTTTTATATTTAGTTATCAAATTTTCATGACGCGAATCCCAGGTTTTACAGGATAACCTGGTTTAAAGGGTTAACCCAATTGATTTAATTTTTTTTTCTTTTTCTTCATTAGTTTTTTCCTTCATGTTGATTGTTTTCTTTGTTTTTTTTAATTAATCTATTTAATTATCATATTTTTATGACACGACCTTATAGCCAGACTCACATTCAATATTCTTGGGTCTGGTGCTGTAGTCTGGCTCACTTAAACTTGGGTCATGCAAGTTTAATTTTATTATTAATATTATAAATATTACTTTTAAGTTAGACATTGCAGCCAAACCCAAGATTCTTGGGTATAACTTTGCAGAAAACCCCAAGATTTTTAAATTTTTATTTTTTTAATATTTTTTATGCAAAAAAAAATAATCCACGGCATCATGCGAGTCATGTATTTAGTATATGATGAATGGTTGTGAAGTGTCTTACGCTATCTAAAAGGCACTATTGAGTTTGGCTTTCTTTATGCTATAAGAGAAATCACACTAAATGCTTGTTATGACTCCAATTGGGTAGACAATCTTGATGACAAGCGCAATACTACTAGTTATGGTGTGTTTTTTGGCCCTGATCTTATTTTCTACAGTGGTAAAAAGTAGTGAGTTGTCTCTCACTCCAGCACAAAAAACGAATACAAAAGCATGACCATACAACTGCTGAAATGTATAGGTTTTGTATCCTTCTTCAGGATTTACACATCATGTTTGTCTATTGCCTCGCACTTATGGTGTGACAACATTAGCGCCATTGCATCAGCTTGTAATCATGTCTTTTATTCATGCACAAAGCACATCAAAATTGACAATCATTTAATCAAGAAGAAGGTGGTTAATCATGATATCCAGGTCAAGTATTTCAACGCAAGACTAGATTGCAGATAATTTGGTCTTTTAATTGTAATCTTAAAGGTAATTTGGTCTTTCAATTAACATTAATATTTTTTTTTTCAATTTTATGCTTTGATTTTTTTTCTGCATAGGGTTATTATAGTTTCAAACAAACATTCTATTTTAGGATTGATATTTGAAATTGTAAGCATCTATTTTTCATTATATAATCAAGTAAAAATTATTTTTGAAAAAAAGTTATCAGACCTGGTTAGGTCCATAAACCGAGATGAGGGGTAACTAGGGTCATTTAATATATTGATATTTCGATGCTTAAAAAAAAGTCTCCATGTTGATTTTTTTTCACAGGTTAAGTCATGCTTTTATCGGGTTTGCTTTTATGTAGTTTAATTAGAAACTCTTGCCAAGCCAGGAGTTGTGTAGAGAAGTTTCAAGATTTATCCACTTGTTTGGGTTTAAAAACATCATCAAAAAATCTTGACACTTTTAGCCTCCGTTTGTTTTGCAACTGCTTTTGTGTTTGTGGTGTAGCAAACACAACAAGGTGTTTGATAACAAATCAAACTGTATTTTGTACTGCGGGGCCTTCTATAAAATTGAGTTTGAAATGCAGTTTTTGTGAAACAGTTTTTATATGTTTTTTAATTGAGTTTTATAAAACCCTGTTTGTTTTTTAGTTTCAAAAGCGATTTTGAAAAAAATTGAAATTTTTTTATTTTTTTCGTTGATTCGAATTAATATTTTTTGTGTTTTCAGATCATTTTGTTGCGTTGATATCAAAAATAATTTTTTAAAAATAAAAAAATATTTTGATACATTTACAAATAAAAAGCACTTTGAAAAGTAATCGCAATTACACTTCCAAATATAACTACCAAGCATATTATACATGTTTTTTTTGCTATACATAAACTCCAATCATATTTTTTACCAAATATATATCTAAATTCAACCAACCACACTTTTTTAAAACTTATTATTTTTCTAAAATCATAACCATAAAAACTATCTTGAAAACAAACAAACTCTTAATATTCATTCTTATGTTGTGAAAAAATTAGCTCGACATCTGGCGGAGCGCGTATAATAAGCTAATTTTTATATACTAAGTAATAAAAATTGCATGCTATGTTGATGTTTTAATTTTTTTCGATGTGTAGAGATAAAGGGACATCTCATTATATAGTTTCTGTGCATGTGATGTCATATAATTTGCAAGTAATTGGATCCATCGTGTACATGGCTATGTCCACTTGTCATAATGGTAGCTCTTCCTTTGAATTCTGATGTTTTTTTTATTGAATTAATATAGATGTTCGAGTCAGCTTGCATGCATCTCGATTAATTTTATTGGCATTGAAATTAAGATCATGTAAGCCTCTAGTGACTTTTAGGTTTGTGAGGCTCGAACTGATAATCTCTAAAAAACAAATTTAAAACCTGATCAGTTGAGTTATATCTCTAAAAATTGAATTATAACTGTTTTATTGTTGAATGTAAGTTTTTTTTTTTTTTTTTTTATATATATATATATATTCTAGGAGTATAAATAAATAACCTCCGGGAGGATTGTCATGTTGGTAACGGGAAGTAACAAATATGACTAAGGCCATGTTTGTTTCCTGGAAAGTAGTTTCCGGGAAACCATTTTCCAAACTTTCCTGTATTTGTTTGTCATTAGAAAAGGTGGTCAACGGAAAACACTTAACGATCAACAGAAAACACTTTCTAATCAACGGAAAACACTTTCCGGTCAACGAAAAACACTTTCCAGTCAATTTTAGTCAAAGAAAAATTTGGCTTGATTTTCAGAAGAGTGTTTTCCCTTTAGCTGTGTTTGTTTTCCGGAAAGTGGTTTCCGGGAAATCACTTTCCAAACTTTCTTGTGTTTGTTTGTCATTATGAAAGTTGGTCAATGAAAAACACTTTTCAGTAAAAGAAAAATTTGGCTTGGTTTTTAGGAAAGTGTTTTCTTAAAAATTTTTGAGGGAAAACACTTTCCGAAAGTTGTGAAAAATTTAGAAATGTCATTATTTGCTGATTATATCAAATTTGATCCTCAAACTTTTGATTGTTATATATATATATATTTGTTTTGAATATTTATTTTTTAATTTCATCTCTTAAAATTTTATTTTTATATTAACTTTGGTCCTTATTTTTATAATTGCTATTTGTTTTTTCCTTATTATTTTTCTATTGAAATTTTTTATCTATCAAATTTGGTCTTCATTCTTTTGATTGTTACTTATTTTATTTGAAAAAATTTATGAAATGTTGATTATTATTATTATTTTAATTTCTTCATCTTTCATTTTTTTTTAATTTTTTAGATTTGATCTCTATTATTTTGATTATTATTTATTTTATTTGAGATAGTTTATGAAATTATATTTTTTTTTCAATTTCATTCTCATTCAACTTTTTAATTTGTAAGATTTGTTCCTTATTATTTTAATAAACTTGAGAAAAATAAAATATTAATAAGTTATTTTCCAGCTCATTTTCCATGACATAACCAAACACTGAAAAATATTTTCCAACTTATTTTCCATTACACTACCAAACATTGAAAAATACTTTCTCAAAATTCACTTTACCTGGAATTCACTTTCCAAAAGGAAACTACTTTCCAGCAAACAAACGGGGCCTAATATTAAGTGAGTACATTATGTTTTTTTTAAAAAATATTTTTTAATTAAAAATATAATAAAATAATATATTTTTATTTTTTTTATTATTAACAACAATATATTAATTTAATGTTTTTTCAGTAAAATATAATTTAAAAAACATTTGTAACGCCTGAACAAACCTTTCAATTTATAGACATATTAAACATCTTGAAAAATATTTTTATAATAATCACTTGCCTAATGATTCACTTGTATTTTTTTAACTTAGACCATCATGCTAAACATTTATGAACCGTTTGGGAACGCGGTTGAAATCGTGCTTCTAAAAAATTTTTAATTTTTTTTTGTTAAAATTTAATACGATTTAAATGTTTTGGATCATTTTGATGTATTGATATCAAAAATAATTTTTAAAAAATAAAAAAATATTATTGACATGTATTTCAATATGTAAAGTTATTTGAAAAACAACCTCTACCACACTGCCAAACTGCCAAATACATCTTGGCCTAAATCTTCAAGACTCCATGGACCAGAACACCAGCCTATCGAAAACCTGAACGACCAAAAATATGGGCTCGTTTTAATGGCCCATAATACCTGTCCATAGGCCCATTTACAACAAGAAGAAGATCCAGAAAACCACAGCCCTGATATCAATTCCAGGCAACACTCGCAACTAGACGACCACCTAAACCCATAGGCCCATTTACAACAAGAAGAAGATCTGGAAGAGCAGAGCAGTCGGAGTCAAAATCCCAGAGGTGCTTCGAGATTGCGCCCCAAATTCATGGCGGGAACATTTAGCGCCATCAATTGGAAATTCCCGCCAATTGTGAGCCTCTCTCTACTTAATCACCAAATCCCTTCCCCCCTCCGTCTTCTCAACTCCCGTTTTTGTCACCGTCGAAACCCTCAAGTCCTCAAAATGCCTCCAGCAGATCTACAAAACCACAGCCCTGATGTCAAAGAGCCTTCTCCTAAAGTCCCCAAGCTCCAACATGATGACATCCCGTCATATCTCCTAAGAGTGAAAAAACTCTCTGAAAATGCTGTTTTGCCCTCTAGAGGCTCTCCCCTTTCCGCTGGCTATGATCTCTCCAGGTAAATAGCAAAACCCTCTTCCAGTCCTTTCATTTTTCACAAGGTCAGCGCAGGATTATTAGCAAATTTATGGTTTTTTTTTTAAATGTTTTGCAGTGCCTCAAAGGCAAAGGTACCAGCTAGAGGAAAGGCCCTTATCCCTACAGATTTGAGCATTGCAATACCTGAAGGAACTTATGCTCGCATTGGTAAATCTCACCCTGTATTTTTTAATGTTACATATGTTTGTTTTACATACGGTTTGATTTTGTTTCTGAAGCCGGGTTTTGTTGATTTAGCACCCAGATCGGGACTGACATGGAAGCATTCAATTGACGTGGGTGCTGGTGTCATAGACGCAGACTACAGAGGCCCAGTTGGGGTTATCTTGTTTAATCATTCTGATGTTGATTTTGAGGTAAAGGTTGGCGATAGGATTGCGCAGTTAATCATCGAGAAGATCGTGACTCCTAATGTTATGGAAGTCGAGGATCTGGATGCAACTGTGAGAGGTGCTGGAGGGTTTGGATCCACTGGCGTGTGAGCTTCCCGTGCCTCGTAAGACCTTTCTTGAAAACTCATGTTTCTTAGCTGGTAAATCTAGTGAACAGATTGTCGGATTAGTGGTTAATGTTTTAGGTTTGGTAACGAACCTTGGTTTGCAATGAAGACATGGTATTTTTATTCACCTTTAGCAACAAGGCTATGGAGATTTATCTTGCTCCATAACCTCCAAAATTACTTAGCTGTGAGAAATTTAACTGGCTAATTTCACAAATACATGGAGAATTGGTGTTCCTGGCATGAAATGCTCCTCGTATATATAATATCCCATAATTTACTAAAAAAAGATGATACCTTCTTCACTTGAAATGGATATAAGAACAGCACAAACCCTAAAGCGCCATCACCCTAAAAGACTTACTATTCAGTTGCTTCCACTGCCACTGGGGTAAGTGCAAGCATTATAACCTGTAGAACAGAAGAATAAAGGAACGTTACAGAGACTGTAGTTTACGTGTAAATGCAGTAAAATGCAGAGGGGTTAGCAAGTCCAACAAGTAAAAGTATTCTGAGTAAACTTACTGGGGTTGTTGGACGAGAGAGTGGCTGATTGTGAGAAATCACAGTTCAAAGGATTTTTATCAGAGGTTTGATAGAAGAGATTCATGGCATAAGCAGCATGTGATGCTAGAGTGTTTGGTTCAAAGCAAGCCCCGCCTGGTTCGATCGGACTGCAGTCAATCCCTCGTCCACAAGCATAATCCAGATTAGCCTGCAATTGGGCATCCGATACACCAGACTTAGGCACACACCATGTTGCTTTCTTCGACGTTGGAGATGGGTTCGTTGGAGTTTTTGGTGTCGCCGGAGTCTTAAAGCACAACAGCTCAAGTTAATAAAACTCCATAAACTACTTTTACAGTATTACTACTGAGATGAACAGAGATATTATACAGAGAACATGCTGAATATGGCAACAGTACACCCTCCCTCATTCCATTGGATTAAGGAAAGAATGCACCAGGAAAACTGTAAATTAGCTGATCCACATGCATGAACTAGCTCATAAACCTTGAAAGGGAACTGCCCATTCTTTTTAACAATCAAAACAGTAGAATCTATAAAAGCTTGGAGTTGAATTATAAATATTATTGAAATATAATAAAATTTGGCTCTTAATTACCTGGCTACTTTTAGAGAGCCCAACATCATAAGCCATGGTGAGATCAGGCTTGAAGAGTCCAAATGATCGCTCAGAACCAGGTCCAGGTTTCAAGTCTTCATCATACAGAGCAAAAAGGTATGTATCAACTGATTTTCCTGGCATGAGAGGAGTGCCCTCCATGGATCGGAGGTGTGCAATCAAATTGCCATTATAAGCCTTGGCATTCTCAATACTTGGCCCTATTTCGTTGTCATCTCCTTTGTATGGCCATCCAGTCTCAGCCACCACAATCTCTACATTCTTAAATCCAATAGAATTCAGTGCGGAAAAAACTGCATCAACCTGCAATTCAAAAACAACCACTGCTTCTAAGCAACATTTTTTTTTTTAAAAGACAGTAGTTGAGTTGCAAGTTGATTTGCTCCATCTCACCTGAGCATCAAACATGTTCATGTACTTAATCTTAGTGTTTCCGTCCACCCGTCCCGCATTCTGCTGGAAAAGGCAAAAAGCAAGAGTCTCGGGCCTTGTATCGCTTCTGTAAGCAAAGTAAGGGTAGGGATTGATGGCAAAAGGCGAAGCAGTCGCATTGTTAAACCCCAACAAGCCCTTCATCAAGTCCTCATAGCTTGGATCAAACCTTCCAGAAGAAGGCGGCTCCGACTGCTTAAGCACTCCCATCGAGTGAACAGTAGAGACCTTAATTTCCCCCCCGAGCGACACATCGTTTAGAGCATTCTGTACATTTTGCATGGCTGGTAAGAGCTTGTTCATGAGATTCTGGTCACCGGAAGTCATCACCTCGTTTCCAACATTGATGAGGATGATTTTGGAAGCTGGATAGAAGGGGAGCACGTTCGTGCTGATCCAGTTCTTGGCAAAACTAGGATCAGAGGCTAGTGCTGGAATGTCACCATTTGCAGTGCCGATAACAATTCCAATTCCGGTGTTGGCTAAGGCTTTTATGATGGCCGGGTCCGATCCATATAATCGAACCTTTTGGATTGAAGTGGATTGGAGAAGCTTTGCGGTGTCTGATGGTGGTGGAAGGTTGTCAGCAACTTGGCCGTAGTTTACACCGATAAATGACTGCGAGTCTAGCACCAAGATATTTAAACGCAGGTGATCGAATCAAACAGTTAATTAATATATAATATTTCAAGCTTACTAAAAATAGAAAGAGACGTAATTTAAACCCACTTGCAATATTTACAGTCAGTGAGAAGGAAACGAGGAGGAGGAAAGCAACAGCAGAAGGAAGCACCGCCATGACTGAGGAGGAGCTTATGTCTCTCTGTTCTGCATATTTTGAAGAAAGTGGAGCGGTGGGCAATAAATATAGAAGAAGAATATGCTAAAGTCGATGGTAGAACCGTAAAAACAACTTTCGGTGTGAAGCTGAAACTTCGTATGCTTTTCACTTGGAGCGGTGAGGCTGCTAATTACTTAGCTTCGCTTAATGTTATTTATTTTAATTGCATGATATTCTAACAGTATATTTGTAATTACAACTTTTTAAAATATACTTTTTAAATATATTAAAATAATATTTTTTAATTTTTAAAATTATTAATCATTATCAAAACAATCTAAAAATAAAATTTAACCACACTCCTAAACACATTCTAAATTTACACCATAAAACACACTAGATCTATCAATTAATCAATAATTTAAAAACTAGGTACAAGGAACATATTGTTTATAAGATATTATTTGATTAAGTTAAACAATATTATTTTTGATAAATTAAACAGAAATATAGTTTTTTTAGCTCGACTCCCAAATTTATATATTTATTTTATTGATATAACTATATGATATATGATAAATGAACATAAATTTTAACAAATCAAGGAAGAAAACTTATGTGATATTGGTCTAGAAACCAGAACCCTTGTAAAAAAGGATATGCCCATGTCGGCAAATCACCTTACCGGAGGAGAACTTAGCAATTACGAAACAACGTGCCTCTTTTTTCACAACGGAAAGCATATTTTCCCAGTGAAGAAAAGTAAAGCCTATTCAAGTTAAAGAAGGTGGGTTTACTTTGGCAAATGCGTGTATACATTGGTGGCCCAAGAATCCTTAGAATAATGCCTTGGTAAAGCAAAGCTTTGAAAAAGGTTCATTTCTTGCTAACCAAGTGGCGAGGCCGATTGTTTTCCTGGGCTCTTAAACTCTTGAGCCCCCTCATGTACCCAGAAAAAAAATATTAGTTCAATTAATTAGATTTTAAAATTATTCTTTAATAATTATAATTTTAAATTTTCTCATAGTCATTAAAAACTGTTTATTAATTTTAGAGCTAGAAGAATAAATCAAAATAAAATATATACAAGCTGATTAGATTTTAAATTTATTTTTTAATTGTTATAAATTTGAGTCCTTTCAGATATACTGAAAACTTATATGGTTATTAATTTTAGAGTTTATTAAAACACAGAACAATTATATCTGGACATCAATATTAATAAAAACAAGAAAAGAAAAGGAAACTTCAAGAGGCGTGCTTTACTTTTGTTCATATCTATCTACTTTCCAATTCATTACGTGATGAATTGATGTCATCTGCCAACAATTTTTAAGGAATAACTAACAAGCTTACTCTGAGAACAGAATTCTGGCAGTAGAAATGTATTATTCACACAAAATCCTACATATAAGCATTACATTTGAACCAAAAAAATCAGTAGAAATTAAATGCGTCCCCTCTCTTTTATAGAGAAATAATTATTCTTCAGTCCAATCAAAATACTGGCAGAAGGTCTCTGGTAACTTCATCAAGTAGGCCATTGAGCATGGACTTCTCAACATCCCTTGCAACATCATCTTTTTCAAGAAATCCAAACATCTTGTCCCAACCGAAGTCCCACATGCAGTTCACATCTAAATCCCAGCTGTACACATCACATTCCACCATTTTCGGCAGGTAATCTTCAACAAGACACTCAGCATTACCATTTCTACCGTAGAATTTCAACTTCTCCAAGTCTTTGTGCAATTCCTTGATCAACTTTTCCAAAGATTTCACCTTAACACAGGTTGTAGATATTTCCATCAATGGATGGACACTGAGCTCTTCCTTTTTTCCTTTCCTTTTCATTATCTCGTATCCACAGTCTAATATGAGCTTGCTTTCATCGTCGTGATACTCTTCACTACCAGCACGGAGAATGCCCAGAGGGATGTCGAGTTTGAACAGTGCCTCTGCTGTGTTAAGGAATAGTTGACTTCTTATCAGGATCTGCTTCAGGTGGTTTTCACTTTCACTTAGTGGCTCTGGTGCCACCAATTTCGATGCTTTTTGCTTCTCCATTTTTGAGGGGTCAGCGATATCTTTGCTGTTTTGACGAGTTCCTGGATACATTTCCAACAACGAAGAATGAATGATATAATATAGTGGGGTGTCTGTTTTTCATGCTCTTAATGATAGAAGTTGGTTTGAGAGCAAACAAGGATTTCCAGGTGGATTTTACATGGAAAACCTAATTCTACGTGGTAGATTAACATGAGGTAGGATCTGGGGAATGATGCAAATGAGGAGAGCAGTACTCTGGGGAGTGAAACTCAAAAGGCAAAGTTGTACCTACCATTAAGTGAATCCAAAACAAAGTTGTGAGATTGCTGTTGATCCCTGCCCAATTTCTGACCTTGTTGCTCATTTGTCACCGTTGAGATTGTGCTTTGACACTGCATAAGACCGAAAAGAGCTCGTGTTAGCTCACTACCAAGCAGCAAGAATTGTCCCCTGTGAAGAAGTGGCTTATAGTTTGTGTGAGTTTAAAGGGTATTCTGTGAATATTTTCTTAGATTGCAGTAACAAATGCGCTTACACTGTCAGTTTGAACTAGCATATTTGGTCCTTCGAGGATTTGGCTGTAATAGTTGGATGCTTGTTCAACTTTACTATGCAGATCTTCCAACACATCCGATTGCTGGATGATTTCCATTGATTTGCTGGATTTAACAATGCGTGCCTCTGCTTCTCTAGACCTGATGGCTTTCACTTGTTCAACTTTGGATCCACCAAGTTTTTCGCGCCTTTTCTGTTTACCTTCTTGCGATGCAGAAGTCTGATGTTTTTGTGGCCTTGCCAAGCTGTGTGGGGTTCCGCCTTTTCTTGTCACTAGTTCATCAATCCTTCGAGGAGTCTTAGCTTTTGGTCCCTTTGTATTCATCACATTCTGTGTGGCTGGTGGATGAGCTTGCTTTTCTTGCATAGTTGGATTGCTGATTTTCTTCATCATATCATGTTTCAGATCGATTGGGGAGCAATGTTGATTCAAGTTCATGGTCTTTGAATCTTTCAAGCTAGCCTGGTTATTATTGGAACTTATTCCGTAGACAAGATCTTCATGTTGCCTGCCAGTTGGAAACCCTTTGGATGGCACTCCATCAACTGATTCTTTAGAACTTCTACTGCCAGGAGTTGCCTGGTTTGTCTGTGAATGCCTTTTTTGGAAACTCACAATATCATTCATGGGGGCAGTCGTGTTCTTGGACATTACTTCAGTGCTTGCCTTTTGAGTTCTATCTTGAATCTTCTGTCTAGCAATCTGCCATTCTCTCTCTCCAGCATGATGTTTTATGTCTCGTTGTTCAAAGTTTTGGAATGTTTGAGGCTGTCGGAATCCAGTATCATTGGAGGACTTCGGTTGATCGTTGTAAATGTACCTGTTTTCATCTCTCTTTTCTGTTTCAAGAATACTTGCGTTGTGCTCTATTTGCCATTGCATTGTAAGTGCAGATCCCGCTCCATTTTGTGCCAGTGATGCCATCTGATGCAGCTCAGGCTTTCGGATTAATTCTCTTGTTTCACCTCGATCTTTCCCTTTCTGCTCTCTGGTCTTAGTATTATCCTGAACAGTTTTTCGCTTTCCTGTGCTTTGGCTCGTTTGGATGTTGTTGCTTTGGTGCCTATCCATTTTCACATTAGCTTTATTCGAGCCTCTCTCTGATTTCATCCCCTCCACCTCTTTCTTGGGTGGCTTTCCATCATGCATAGTCATTTCAAAGCTAGCATGGTGATTTGGCAGGTTCTTTTCTGCTTGCAAGGCATTTTTTGGGTCCTGGAGCATCTTAATTTGGTTGGGCTGCATCTGTTTTTGTTTTCTTATTGTGAACACTGAATTCTCAGCATCTTTTGTCCCGCGTTCTCGTGTAGTGCTCCCTTCTGCAGATTTATTTGTGACATTCCTTTCAGTTTTCTGCTTGGGACTTGGCTCTTTCTTTGCGTGTTTTGAATCTGCATTTTCTGGAACCTCCTCCAGGCCCATTAGTTTTGCAATTACATTTGGAATTCTCACCTTTTCTGGTTTGGATTTTGATGAACTCGACTGGTTCTTCTGTTCAGATAATGCTGCTGAAGTCTTTGACGTGGAGCCATGGGTAGATGATTTCTTGTGAGAAGCTGAATTTGAGGTGCGTAAAATGTGTTTATCATGGTTGAAATTTGTAGCTTCTGATGAATAAGTCAGAGCCATTAGCCTCTGCCTGAGATCAGTCCCTGCAACTTCCTGAATGTGATGAGAATTTCTTGAGGGCTTGTCAAAGGAGAACCTTGGCAGAGCAAGTTGTTTATGCTCAGCTGTTCTGACGAAGTTGTCTTCATCGTCGTCGTCATCCTCATCAAGCAACGTGATACGAGTTTTGCTCTGTGGGGTGATCATATATTCTGAAGCTTCTTGCAGGTTTACAAGCATCCTCAAAGACTCTTCCAAATCCATGGCCCCTTTGAGTAGTTCCTTGCCAATTTCTATTGAATATGATTCAAAGTTAAGGCCATTTGAACAAGCTCTCAGGATCTGATGCAACTTCTGTGCACCTTTTGATATTTCTTTGATGTGGATATGGGAGAGGGTAGGGAAACGGTTGCTTGAAGAGTCATGTCTACCAATACCACTTCTGTCCATCCTCCCCGCTTCCACTGATCTTCTGCCAATTTGATGCAGGAAACCTAGCACTGAACTATTGCCAGACGAATCCATTCTTCTGAGTTTTCCACCGTTCTCAAGGGCAAAAGCCAGTGCCATGGACAGATCTCCTATTTGCTTCGAGCTTCGACCTTTCCCATATGGAACAATCTCTGTTGAAGCTTCTCCATGGGAGAGTGTTCTATTGCTTCCACTAGTTCTATTGTTCGCGCTTCCACTCCTAATGCCATTCTGTGGTCATGGAGCAGTTTGAGTAAATTGGAAATCCATAATAACTACGACTCTCATGAGATTGAGCCATGATACTCACACTTTTATGGGCCTTCATTTCCATGGATCCTCTGTGATTTTGCTTGGAATTGGCATATACATCTGCACAAGCACATGATGCAGAGAAAACAACAATCACTCTTCAAACTATCCAAGCACCTACTCCTACCACAACGCATATACTGTCCTTTGATCATTAAAATAGGCAGGAATTTTGTATTCTACAAGACTGGATGCCACTGCCTAGTTTTAGATGATCATTTCTAATTCACAAGTTAAATATAGAAGCACCCAATATTCTGAATTGTTTAGACCACAATTTTTCACTTGTTTAAGCCTTCTAAATGTTCAATTTGCACATTAAACAAAACTAGTGGACAGTGAAATTTGATGGAATGCTAACCTGGAGCAGCTGATTTCGAACGTTTTGAGCTCTGAGACACAGCCATTCGTTCCTTCCTCAACCGGAGATCGTCTAACAGCTTCTGTGCAAATTCCGACCTCTTAGCCATACTGTTCCTCTGCGCTGGAACCAAGTTCCAGTGCCCTCAAACTCTTCAGAAAGAGAAGTGGAAGAGTCTCTTTACATTGTTGTGAAGTTTTTCTTACACAGAAGAGGATGTTCCCTTGTTTCTTTTCTAGTTGAGAGGCCTCTTTCGGAGGTGGGTGAGGTGGGAAGTCCAGTGGAAAGCAATGGAATGGAGTTTTGAATTTTCACCCTGAAAGTTTGACATGAACGTTAGCTCTCTCCCCCCATCTCTCTCTGACTTGGATTCTAATCCAAGCAATGGCAGAGGTTTCAAAGGGCTTCTCTTTCGAGCACTCACTGTGTGTTCTTTTTCTCATTAATTTTTTTCCATTTTTGATATGCTTGCTACTTGGAAAAATGCAGTAATTATATTTCGATTTATTCATATAGTTCAGGATGATTCGTTCCTGTCTATTGAAGGGACAGAGGGGTGTGTTTGTATATTTTGAGAGAGAAGCTACTGTGTCCCCTTTTGTACATGTGCTTCGGGTTAAAGCAAGAGATGATGTGTCTAGTGTCTAAAAGTGGCATAGGGGCATGGCCATGGCCATGGCACATGACATGGATATCCCATTCATGAAGACGAAAGCGGCATCTTCCATTTTAGAGTGCGATGAGTGACTTGGAATATATGCTTGTCAGGAATCATGCAAGGTATGGGCAAGCCACATGTGATTGTGGAGCCATGGAAATACAAACGTTATGGATTTGAGCACAGTTGCATCCTCCCTTGTAAGTCTAGGGTCATCATTTTTGATCCAATTTTAATTTTTATAAAAAAAATAATCAAATTAAATATTTTTTAAAAAATTAAAACCGGTTTAAATCGGTTTAACTCGGTTTTTTTCTGGTTTGGTTTTGTTTTTTAGATTTGATTTGGTTTGATTTTTTAAGTTTATAAAACTGGTACCAAACTGGTTGATTTTTTTAAATTTTTAACTTGTTTAATCCGTTTTAGTTTTTATTTTATTTTATTTTATTTTATTCAGTTTTTTTTTTTTTGAATTTTCTCAATTTTTTTAATTTTTTAATTTTTTTACTCATGATTACTTGTAAGGAGATGGTGCGGAGGGAGTATCATGGAGATCAGATCAACCATTCACAGGGACGGATTACACGACAGGCCGATTTGGTAAATCCGTCATTCACAGCGTTACCTGGGCGATTGTAGCAATTACGTTCACAAATGAAACTCTTCTTTGCAATAAATACATTAAAATTGATGGGCCTCGTGGTTTTCTATTCACCAATGCAGTGTGGTGATTTCCCCCCCTTGTATAAAAATTTACTTCCTTTAAATTATAGATATTTTTATCTTTCTATACGGTTTGTTAAATATTATGAATTTCTTTTAAGATATTTTATTCAATTCAATATATTTATAAACAGTAAAGTAATCAAAATACCTTAAAATATAAAAACAAATAAATGGTTTTGGGTAGAGGTATTCTAGTATTTTTGTTTTTTATACACAGTAGAAGCATAAACATAGTTTATTAAATTCAGCTTTGTCCAAAATCTATACAAAATTTAGAGTGCATTTGAGAACGCCGTTGAAACCGCGTTCCCATAAAATTTATTTATTTATTTTGCTAAAATTTAATACGATTTGTACGTTTTGGATCGTTTTGATGTGCTGATGTTAAAAATAATTTTTAAAAAATAAAAAAAATATTATTGGCATGTATTTGGATGCGAAAAGTTATTTGAAAAGCAACCGCTACCACACTGCCAAACATACTATTAGTTTATAAGTTAGATAAATTAATTTGGATCAATAAAAAATTATGTTGTTTTTTTTTAAAAAAAATTAAACTAATGTGTCTAGTAAGATAGTATAGGGTGCTTTTTTAAAAATATTTTTTTGATTGAATTGCATCATTTTCTTAATTTTTTCATAATAGTATATCAAAACCTTTAAAAAATATCAATTTTATCATTTTTTTTAGATAGAAGCAATTTGAATATTAACAAAAACTAAAGCTTGTGGTGTTTTCACTATACATAAAATCACTACTCACTCTCTCAAAAATTACAATGGATTGGAGCAATAATTTCTTGAAAAGTTTCAATTTGATCTTTGAACTTTTTTTTTTTTGCATAATTGAGTCATTTTAAACCAAAATTAACACCTAGTTGCATGTTTTTTTTTTTTCTTTTAAAGAGGGAAGATTGAGTTTGAAAGACAGGGAATTGAAATGAAAAACACATGTGATATAAGGGGCGCTTTCAAATTTGTTTATGAAACATATTTTAGTTCAATAGGTTTTTTATTTATTTATCTATAAGGTGACTAGTTCCTTTAATTTATATAAAATATGAATTTTGATACCAATCTTTATTTTAAGTCTTTTTTTTCATGGGAGGAGAGATAGGAATCATCGAATTCTGGTGAAGATAAAGAAAGCTCTTTGTTGGTGACAAATCCGACCACCAAAAATATTAAAATTGGTGTAAATGGGTTTCACCAAGTGAGAGGAGTCTTATGGTTGTTATTTTAAGCCTTAATATAGCCTAAAAAGCCATATTTAGGTAGAGGATACAATTTTTTTCCAATTTGATTTAGTGGTTTAGGTTGTTTTTGGGTTTAAAAGATTAATAAGTTGGTTTCTTTGTGTTTCAGAGGTGTTTTTAGAGTGTTTTGTGGTTAAAATTAGTTGAAAATGAGGTGTTCTTTTTTTAAATCATGGGCCTGATTTTTTTGCTACCTCAGTGATGATCAGAATGTAGGTTGACAAACGACATATCGGTTGCTATAGTGGGTGACATGTCTTCTACTTATTCTTTTTTTACAAAAATTAGGAGTGATTATTTTCAGCTCGGTTCGGTTTTTATATTAAAAAAAACCAAACCAAATTAAAAAAAAAACCTAAACCGGTTTTAGTTCGGTTTGTTTTTTAGTACAAAAACTGGTTCAAACCGGTTTGCCTTGGTTTTTTCCAGGTTTGGCTCGGTTTTTTTTATTTTATGCTTATAAAACCAAACCGAACCAATTGGTTTTTTTAAAATTTTAATCGGTTTTTTTCACAGTTTGTTTTTTTATTATTTCTTTTCCGGTTTTCTTGGTTTAATCAGTTTTTTAGTTTTTTTTTCTTACCCGTAATAAAAATAATAGGTCAAAAGACAAGCGCAGGAGTGCGAGCCTAAGCTTTTCCTTTTTTGATACTTTTTTTCCTTTTTGTTAAATTAATAACTTTTTTAATGTCTTTTTAAAATATATTTTTAAGTTTTTTTTGCTTTTCTAGCTTTTTTTTTAAATAGCGATTATTTTTTAATTATATTGGGTGTCTTTAATCTCTTATAAGGTTAATACGATTTATCTATAACTTTTATATATATATATATATATATATATATATATATATCAAATTTATTTTTATAAATCACTAATATTTATTTTTCTTGATATTTTTAACATGTGTAACCTTACATAATATTTTTTTTCTTTACATTTTATTCAATAAATTTCACATGTTTGTCAATTTTTATTACAAATTGATTTTAGTTAACAAATTCATTAAATATAATCAGGTAAATGACCCATGTTGCGCTATTAAATATCTTGATTTATATTTATTTTTTAATTATTGCAATTTCATTTTTTTAATCATCAATTTCCTTTTCTATCGAATTATGCATGATAGATATGTAATCTTGACTTATCTCATCTTCAGGTCATGGATTTCACGTGTTAACCTAAATTTATCCATAACAATATTTTTTTCATTTATTTTTGTTGTTGTTGATACCTCATTTTTTATTGTATTATCAAATTATTTAAAATTTAAATCAATCATTGAATTTCTCTTACTTCTTTTAAAACATGATTGTCTTCTCTTTTTTTGGGTTAAAATTGTTTTTCTGGCCTGCAACATTGCACGGGCCACCAATCTAGTCAATTTTTAAAAACAAATCAAATAACACATCCCTTAATTTAACAGGATCTTAAAACACTGTATGACTTTTTTAATTGATGTTAGGAAAAAATAAATCATTGATTTGGGCTACGTCACATGTGAGATCAATTTTATTTTTATGTAAAAAAATATTTATGTGTTGCTAATGTTTTTTTATAGAAAATAAATTAAACTATATAGAGGTTGACCTGATATGATGTGGTTGATGTGGTGAGTCCAATGACAAACCAGAAGATTGATAGTTTGAGAAAAATAAAATTCAAAACAATGTCTTTTTTTAAAAGATATTAAAACAAAAACATATTAGATTGATCTATCCGTATCAACTTTGATTAACTTGTTAAATTTACAACCCTAGTTATGGGATCATGACAACCCGATGAGTCTAATGACAAACTAGAGGATTAGTCAAAAAGTAATTTGAGAAAAACAAAATTCAAAATGATGTCTTATTTTTAAAGATATTAAGCTAGAAACATAGTAGATTGATCAATGCATATCAGCTTTAGTTAATTTGTTAAATTTACAACCCTAATCACAAAATCATGACAACCCAATAAAAAAGTAAATTGTAAGAAATTTTGAAGTTTAATTTTCAATCAACCTAATGTTGAATGATGAAATTGAAAAAAAAATAAAAAAATATGGTCAATCTAGATTGATCTGCTAAAACCACATCCCAAATCATGAGATCAGGATAACATCATAAAAAGCAAATCAAAACAAATCATGAAATTCAATTTTTAATCAACTCAATGTCGAATGGTAAAATTAAAAAAAAATAAATTAAAAAAAAGTTAGAAAAGATGACATGGGTTAATCCACCAAATCATGGCTCACGGGTTCATAAAACCAGGATAACTTGAAGAAAACAAATCAAAAAACAACTCTAGTTAACTCGGGTTAACCTACCGTACTCACAACCTAGGTTATAAGGTTAAGATAACACCATAAAAAATAAATCAAAATAAATTATAAAATACAATTCTAAGTCAATATAATGAAATTGAAAAAAAATCACTTTAAAAAAGGACTTAAAAGATAAACATGATCAACTCATATTAAATCGCTAAATTAGGGATTTAGATAACGATGTCGGGATCTCTTTATAAAAAAATAAATCATGAATCATAAGTTTTACTTAATAAAATTTTGAAAAAAAAAAATAAATCAACTGAGTTAACTTATTAAATTCATGATCTGAATTATAAAACTGAAATAACTTTATAAAAAACATTACGAAATAAATCATGAAATCTAATTTTAACAAATTAAATATTTATAGATAAAATTAAAATTTTTAAAAAATTAAAAGGAAAACCATGAAAAGAGAAAAAAGCATAACACTATTGAAATAATCAATGTTTTTATGGGGCGGTGCGTAGTAAAATCACAATTGTTTTTATTTTTTGTTTTGCTAAATTAAGACGCTGTTTGGCGTTGTGGTTGCGTATGAGGTTGAGGGGCAACCACAACGCCGTGTGTTTGGTAAATGTTAAACGTGGGTGTGTTTTGGTGGGACCCACCAGAAAAGTGTAAGTAAACTGTGGTTTATCAAAAGCACGATTATCATGCTTCTCATCGACCTCAGTTTCACTCCGACCGCAAGAAAAAAAAACTGAAAAAACAGCCAACGGCTAAAATCAAACTTCTCCTCCCCGATTCATAAAAAAAAAATTCCAGAGAAAAAGTTAACTTTCCAGCAATGGCAAAACACACTTGTTGCCGTTTGAGGAAAATATAAAAATGTCCCAAACTCCCCGAATCGGGGAAAAAATCCTTGAAAAAATTCTACCAGCCCATCGCCCATAAATAGTCGTTGGAGGAGAATCAAACTTCCCAGTTCCTCCCTGAATCGTCAACAAAAGCAGAGCATCAACGAACCAACGGTGAAGCTTCATTGTTTTCGGTAAGATCTGGGTCATCCTTCTGAGAAGAAAATTGCAGATCTGTCTCCGCCGACCATCTTCAACTACTGTAGAAACGAATTTCCCTTTCTTTTTTCTACCCGAGACGCGCTTCCATGTTGATCCTGTAGAGATCTGTTGATGTTGGTATGTTTCTCATTTTTTCTTTTTCTTTAACAGTTAGGAGTAATGTTGATGCTGTGCTGAAGTTCTTCAACATTATTAGACGATCTAGGCTTCTCTGTTTTGTAGTTGCCGAAAGAATTTATTTGCATCTAGGTTGTCTGTTGTGTTCCCGTGATCTTGTGCTTGTTGTTATGCAATGTATGCTTGCATTTGATTTCACAGTGAATTATTTTTGTCAAATCAGCTGAACTTGTTCAACATTGGTTCTGGGCTTGTCTCTGTGTTGTATTATAGTCGAAATTAGCATACATTTGGTCACAATAAGTTGTTAATTTTGTTGGTTATCTGTTACGGTTCCCCTGATCTTGCGTCCAAAATATGCAGTTGCCGTTTGATGAATTTAAGTGCAATTTTGTGTTGGTGCAGGAGGAACAATACCATTAATCCTGCAAAATCGTCTGGCAACAAAAAAGTGAAGCTGCTATAAAATCGAGTACTTTATTTCTGTTTTTTACTTTTACATTACTACTTGCCTATTTGTTTGTGCTGGAATGAAACTTTGGGTGTTGTTTGTTGTTCTTGATTGCAATACTATAACCATATATTGTTGCCATTTTTTTGTTATGTAACCACAACCATCTGGGTTTGCATGCTGAAATTCAAAGGCAACTGTTAGATGCTGGATTTATAATTATCCATATGCTTTCCTCTGTCATGTGCATTTGTGGCTGTGCAAAACTTGTTGGAAATGAAAGTCTCAACCTTTTCATTTCATTTGTAATGCTCATTGTTTATTTTCTGAATGCTTGTACTGTGACCATATATTTGCATTCAATTATAAGTCAAATGTTTTGAATCTTATAACTAGATATTTTTTGTTCCAAATGTAATTACTGAACTAGGAATGGATGCTCCTGAAAATATGGATAAAGCAGCATGGACGAAAGAAATGTTGCATGTTTTTTGTGACCTTAGCATCAAGGCTATCGACATGGGAATGCGACCAAATACTCATTTCGACAAAGCTGGTTGGAAATATTTGTTGGGATCATTCAAAGAACAAACTGGTCATGCATTTACCAAGGCACAACTTAAGAACAAATGGGATGGGTGCAAAAAGGATTGGAGGATATGGAAGAAGCTCATTTCTGAAACTGGTGTGGGTTGGAGTACTGAATTAGGAACAATTTCTGCTAGTGATGAATGGTGGAAATCCAAGATTCAGGTTATTTGGCACGATCCTTAATAATTAATTTGTTAACATCTGATTTCAATTATTAATAAATTAGTCAAAGTTGCGAGAAATAATTTTCTTTCTTTTGTGTAGGAAATAAGGGGTGCAAAAAAGTTTAGGCACGCTGGTATCGAACCATCGTTGTGTATGAAGTTCGATAGAATGTTCGCAAACATTGTTGCTACCGGTGAGTATGCGTGGGCACCATCATCTGGAGTCTTACCTGATCATAATGTTGGTGTTGATGGCAGTCAACATACACATGTTGAACAACCCGATTTGGAAGAAGGCAGCGGTGATTCTGAAGAGGATGGAATTCTAAATTTTGCTGATGATGTTTGCAACATGGTTCGAGGGGTTAATATGGATACCAGTAGCAACAACCGCAGTAGTGGGAAGAGGAAAGAAAGACAACGGGTTGAGGTTCAAGCTGGGAAAAAAAAAAGGAATTCCGGAATTGGGTTTCAATTACTTTCACGATGGGATCACATGGTTGACAGCATGTCAAACACTAGTGATTCCGCGTCTATCAGTAAAGATCGGGAAGGGTGTAGTATTCGTGAGGTTATGACTGAGCTTCACTCGCATGAGGGAGTGCATATAGGTGATGATTTTCATGGGTTTGCTACTGAGATTTTAGGTCTGAGAAGGAATAGAGAAATGTGGCAAACTATGGGTAATATTGAAAACAAGATTAAATGGTTGCGGAGAATGTATACACGACGTAAAGGATCTTAGTCCGAGAGGTGTATATTAATCCCAAATGCCTGCTTTCATATCTTATTTGCTAATATTATTATTTTAATTGTTATTTAACATGTTTACATCTCATTTCTTGTCATTTATTTAAATTTGCAGGATATGGAAGTTGCAGATTTCTAAAGCTGCTATGAAGTTATAAATTAAGTTAACAATTGACTCTGTAATGCGATGACGTTTGCAATCAATTATGTTATGGACTATAATATTTATTATGTACGCACCATGGATTGTATTTTAATGTAGTTCGAACCTGTAATGTTATTTGAGAATTGTTGAGGCTTATTAGTTATGATATGCTGTAGAACAATTTAATATTAATTATATAAATTTATGATGTGGACATTGCTTTTAGTGTTTAACTGTTAATTATGTTGGTTGATGATGCAAATTAAAGGTATTGTACAAGGACTGGAGTTTTGTTTATTCTCTTCATCTTTATAGCCTTCAAATCCTCTCTTTGTGAAACTTTGTTTTACCACCTGCTGAGAGATATAAAACTCTATTATCATGCAGAACAAACATGAATTGATCTGTCCTTTTCTTTTCTTTCCAGCAATTCGGTGAACATATATGTAGGAATCGGCATTCCATGGCTTATTGTTATTGCCTATAATTTTTTCATGTACAACGAACCATTGCGCATTCAAAATGCTGCTGGACTCAGCTTTTCATTGCTTGTTTTCTTCTGTACTTCTATAGGCTATATTGTTGTTCTCGTGCTCAGGCGTTTGACACTGAAAGCAGAACTTGGAGGACCAAGGATCTGGGCATGGGTAACATTTGTGTATTTCATGTTGCTTTGGATTATTTTTGTTGTGCTCTCCTCCCTCAAAGTCTCTGGCATTATTTGATAGAAAGCTTTTATCTAAAATTTATTTCCGTTCTTTTTGGGTTGCTTCCCAATATTTGAAAGGTCTCTTGTATCCATTGAATTCTCTCCAATTAAGGTCCTTTAGGATTCCCTTTGTATCATTCTGTTATAATACAGCACTACAGATTCGAATCAACGGCATTGGTCTGATCTGCTATGCTTATTTTGCTCACAACACAGGATCCCATTAGCTTGAACTAACCCCGAGAAATTTAACTGCATTGGAGATCAAAATTGATCACATTAAAAGTGTTGATCCTAGGATTAGGGGGAGCAGGGGAGAAGCAATTGATCAGCAACAACTGGAAGCATCCATTGAACTAGCCTTGAGATGCACCATCCATTAATTTTATTTGTGGAATAAAGCTAAATTTTGAATTCCATTTTTAGCAAAGGAAAAGGATCTCTACTACACTGTAAAATCTTGAACTCCACATCTATACCTACATACATACCCTTTAAAATACGTAACACTATTTTTTTACACGATGAAAAAAAACAAAAGTGTGTAAAATACTGTAATGACGTTCAAAGTGTGTTGTAACACTATTTTTTTACACGATGAAAAAAACAAAAGTTCATAACACAACAACCTGTTGTAAATGCCTGGTTACTGGTATAGTGCAGTGATAAGAAACTTGCAAACTGATAAAGCTGACTTACAACTTCCAAACTGATAAAGCTGACTGTTGTATTGCAGTGACAAGAAACATTGTTTTACAGCTTGCAAACTAATGTTAAAGCCTGGTGTCAAATACTGTAGTCACATGGAAGTATTGCAGTAATAGACAACATAGTTTTATTACTGCAATGGGAGGAAAGCTTCACCAAAAGTTATACAAGTGAACCAGCCGAAACAGAGGAAAGAAACCGAAAGAAGAAGAAGAAGAAGAGAAGGCAATACCAGTCCAGGGGCACCAAACACAAGAAACAACCCAAGAAAGAGGAAAAAGAGAGGGCAACGCAGATTGAAAAAAAAAGAGGAAACAACCCGTAAAGTTGAAGAACAAAGATTGAACAGAGGGGCACCAAACAGAGGAAGCCAAACAGGGGCACCATCGACATAGCCGAACCAGACAGGTGGAAACAAGATGACGGACACCTCAGAATTTTTTCTGTGAAACACACTGGGAAGGTTGTGCGACCATTTCTGTTCTGTTAACAGAGCTGAACAACTGCGGCAAGCCGAGGTTGAAACAGGGGCACCAGTTGACGGGGAAGAAGGACCGGTTTCCATCGTCGAAGCAGCGCCCACGAATCACCATCAGACACCACCGTTGCGACCATCAGACATACAACTCCGCCGCGCAGGGTAGCTTCGTCTTGCCCTTCCCCTTCTCCTTCGTTTGAGTCTCTCTATCGCCTGAAAACTTTCCACCCGGCAGCCGCTGTTAACATGCTACGTGAACAGTGGAGAGTGAATTAATTCACTCTCCACTGTTCACATGAACAGTAGATGCCGGGTGGGAAGCTTTTTAATTTAACAGAAAAGAAAAAGAAAAAGAAAAAATGTATCCTTAAAATTACAATACAAATAATAATTTTGAAAAGAAATGAACACAATAGTATGTAACATTGTTTTATTTGTTTATCTATTGTAGGAGAAGAAATATGGATGATGTCGGTTTTAATGCAATATTCAATGAGGATATGGATAATGATTATGAAAATATAATGGACCGTTTTGTTGATCATATTAACTCTCGTGATGATTATAACAACGGCGCCTCATCCGGGGTTGTTGATAATGGGGCAAATAACGACGACGACGACGATGATGACGACGACGACGACGACGACGACGAAGACGATGATGACGACGATAGTGATGAGGATGGCGAATCATTTTGGAGGCGAGAATTTGATAGGAAAAGGTTAATTGTGTGCACAGCTGGGGCCATACACATGTATTATATTACTTATATATATAAAGAACCGTGTATGGTTTCATACAACACGGGCATGCGTTGGTTAACAGAAGTTTTACGAGGACATTGGAAACGATGTGTAAACATGTTTCGAATGGATACATCAACTTTGTTGAGTCTGTGCAATGATTTGGAAACAAGTTATGGGTTAAAACCTTCGAGAAGGATGAGTGTGATTGAAAAAGTGGCTATATTTCTGTATACAATGGCACTCGGAGCATCGAATAGGGAGGTTCAAGAGCGATTTCAGCATTCAGGTGAAACTGTAAGTAGATGCATGAAAGAAGTTTTAGCGGCAGTATGTTTATTTGCAGTAGATGTCATAAAACCAGAGGACCCGAATTTTACAAGCACTCCAAGAGAAATCGCAATGAATCCAAGATATATGCCTCATTTCAAGGTCAGCTATTATGTTTGTTGATGTTGCTAATGTGAACAAGTTAGAAATTTTATGCATTGTAGTAATTAATGAGTTTATATTTGTCAATGGTTTTCATGTAGGATTGTGTTGGTGCAATTGATGGAACACATGTGCGAGCTTGCATATCAACTGAAAATCAAATTCCATTTATCGGAAGAAAAGGTGTACCAACACAAAACATAATGGCTGCTTGTAGTTTTGACATGCAATTTACGTTTGTGTGGGCAGGATGGGAAGGCAGTGCCCATGATACACGCATTTTTCTTGAGGCTATTGACAATAGAAATATAAAGTTTCCTAAACCACCAGAAGGTAATTATACAATATAAATTGTTATGTAATTACAAGTTTAATAATTTGATCAATTCTTATTAATCATTTAACAAATGTCAATGTTGTTTGTAAATATAGGTAAGTATTATCTTGTTGATTCAGGATATCCCAATGAATATGGGTATTTAGGTCCATATAAAGGTCAGAGATATCACTTCCAAGAATTTCGGCGTCGTGGACAACCAAGAAATCGGCAAGAAGTTTTTAATCGTGCACACTCATCACTACGTAATGTGATTGAACGTTCCTTTGGAGTATGGAAACAGAGGTGGAGGATTCTACAAAACATGCCTGCTTATCCATACAAAACGCAAGTTGACATTGTAGTTGCATCAATGGCAATACATAATTACATTAGAAGGAGATCGCATGATGATATTGCATTTGCAGAATTTGACCGCAATCCTAATTTTGTTCCCGATGATATTTTACCCGATGTTGTTGCACGCCCAGGAAGTGAGGAAAACGGTGGTCAAGGCACTTGGAATTTGGTACGTGATGGAATTGCAGACAGTTTAATGGAACAGTAAAAAATACTTTATATAAAGTATTTTTATTTGATGATGATGTAATAGCAGTAGTCTAATCTAAAATATTTCAATAAGAAACCATCGATATTATGGATGTCTATTTTAGTTATTTTTTACCCTTAATATTAAATGCTTCATTGTTTAGGATTATATGATAGCGATGGCGGATCAAAGTGCATGTGGCATCAAAATATATCTTATGAGTTTTTTTTTAAATTATTTTTAATATCAACATAAGAAAACAATCTAACAACATTGAAAGAAATTATTTTGAGTACCCAAAAAATAGATAAAATAAATTTCATAATTTTTTGAAACGCAGTTTGCAACACGCGTCAATACCAAACACACAAAACTGCTTTTTTCATCAACCTCAATTTCAACCACAGTTTTAACCAAACACTTATTTTTTCAAACTAACCTCAACTAAAAGTACTTTTTATAAAATAACTTTTTTCAAACCACAACCGCAACAGCTACCGCAATACCAAACACACCCTAAATAAATTTTGGAAAAGAAGATGTCGAAGACTATGGTTATCCCAAGTTCGGTGCAGGAAATTCCTAGCTCAACGTGGGAATACGATGTGCTCTTTCCAAACAGCTTTAGTTACAGGGAATACAAGTCACCAAACACGTGTCATATAATTAATCCCGTCAAAACATATCGAGAACCTTCCTCGCTAATCGGCAAACACGCAAGCACACACCGCCTCTCAACAAAAAGGCGCAAATCGGACCGTAGATTATCTTCTTAGCCAAAACATCACAGCCGTTGGATCTCTTAGGGTGTCTATATAATTAGGTTCCTCCTGTAACGCAGTTATCTCTTTTCCCTTAAAGGCGCATCTTCCCCTATATATATTCCACTCTACAATCTCAATTTTCAGATCCAAAAAATAACTCTCTCGGGTTCTCTCTTATTTGTCTTCAGATTCTAGTAGATCGTGAAATGATCTATCTTCTGACCAAGCATTCTCTTGGTCCCGGATCCGATTTCTTGCGTAGGCTTCCCGGCCTAAATAGATCTGATATCGATGTGATGTGCCTCTCTTGGCTTGAATTTGGATCGGAAAATCTTGAAGGATCGTGCTGCCAGTTAACGTAGCTATGGAGGTATGATTTCCAGCTAGATCTATTTTGCTGTTCTTTGATTTTATATTTTTCTTGACTTTTCGAAGATTTATATTTTGCATCCTTTTCAGTTTTGTGATTCGATCTGGTGAAAATATTTCTTGTTGTCGAGAATCCGGATTTCTTGCTGAGGAGGAGATCTCTTCCTTGCTGGAACACCTAAAGGTGAGTCGGTCTTTGGATTTTTTAAGATCTAGGGTTTAATACTTGATGATTTTTGTTTTTGTTGTCTTTTTGTAAGCAGCGTATTAATTTCTGAATTGCCTGAAACAGATTACGCGGACTATGGTGATTCGCTGTTTCGCGGGATGGAGCAGGGGGTGTTGGCGTTTTGCTGGTGTTCGCGAGTGTTAATAAGCTGCTAATGAGTTATGGGTAAATTATTTACATGTGCTTGTTAATATATTAATCAATTATTCTCCCCGACCATGTTAAATATAGAGTTTAGCGTGATTGGTGGTTTGTTGGGTGAGTGGCTGAGTTGATAAAAAGGTGTTGAGATATGTCGATCTCTGATGGATGTTGTTAATTGTGTCAGTCCGACCTTTGCCATGTCAGGTGCGCTTGCTTGGCAGGTCAAAAAACCTAATAAAAAAGAGAATATTTTTGGGTTTTGAAGGGGGAGATGGCACGGGATTATTTATTTGTTTATTTTGCCCGGCTCTCCCCCTTCTGTGTTGGACAGGCTCCTTGTTTCCCTATCTTTCTACCCACTTTCTTGTTTCTGCTGGACGGATACCAAAAACATTGCACATCATACCCGGAAACCAATGTACCAGCAGGAATCAGCACTCTAACAACATCAATCATCACCCAAAGGTATATTCTGCTACAGACAAGTTAATTTCCTAATATATTATTATTCGCTGTCTGCATTAAGTTATCTCCCAGCTTTTGTGGAACAATTAACTATATAACACATAATATCATACACGAACTGATCACACTACCCTCAACTGCACAACGGCTCTTCATATTCATTTACAATATTATTTATAGACTTTAAGAAAGGGTTCATTTAAGTTTACACCTGGTGTAGATAAATTTGAGCCCTGACATCTTAAAGCACATGTTCGCTGGAATAACGCACATGTTCACTGGAATAACGAGATGTTTGATTTGCTGCTACCTTCACCATTGCATTCTAGCCATTGCTCACAATATCTACAATCTGACTAATCTAGCCACACATGCACCTTTTTTTTTGGTTTTGGTTCATTGCCTGCAATCTAATAATAACGAAAAAGTCCCAACAATTTATGACACTCAACTGCCCCATTCAACTATGGATAAAACCTGATATGCCGTGTGGAAAGACAAGCTAGATGAGATCTGATATAAGCCCGTTGCAAAGACAAGCTATATTATTGTTTTAAGTTTTGATTCTGAGTATCTCGACCTCTTACTTTCTATTTTATTGATGACTTTTTAGATGTTAATATTTATTTACATTTTATTTCAGTATGATTTTGTTATGCAATTATTGTAGCCAAAATTTCTCCTTCAGTGTCTCGTCTGTGTTGTAGCACACTGTATTTATCAGGGAGGAGTTATGGATGGTTGATTGTTGTCACGTGATAATCTTTTGTAACCACGGTATTATTACAGCTTGTATAGTCTTGATCAAATCTAGTCATCCAAAATGTATTTTGGAAGACCTATTGCTCCTGTAAGCTCTCTTAGCTAATGCCTTCTCCGGCGACTGTAATATTGGAGGGCTTCCAAGGATTTCCGCATCATGATCCGCCACGCAAATCCGTGTTGGAATTTATCATGTTCAGCCACTCTGCCTTTTGGAGCAAGTTCTGACTCTAATGTTTTTCCTGCGACTGTAATATTGGAGGGCGTTCAAGGATTGCCGCATCATGGTCTGCCACCCAAACCTGTGTTGGAATTTATCGTGTTCAGCCACTCTGCCTTTTGGAGCAAGTTCTGATTCTGGAGTTCCACTTGTGCTGCCTTCTCACTATTAGACAGAGACAATGGAGTAGCGATGCAGGATCGGAGGTTGATTGATGAAGTGAGGCGTTGACACATGAGCCTGACCTAGCTGAGCCTATGTTGTATGTTTTCATGATTGTGTTTTAGCTCTTGCTGCTCTCCGATTTTTGAATATCATCGATACTGATGGATAATGCCTGCTCAATTGCAGGGATCTAGGCACCACCCACCTCTCTTGCATGCCCGTGTTTTCTAGCGATGACATAACAAGCTATTTGAGGATTGCCTTGAATTCATGTCTTGCGGAGTATGCTTCAATTGTACCTGAATGACATCATGGTGCTATTCGAGAGAGGAGCTACAGCGAAGAAGTGTTACAGTAGTAATGGAAAACAAGTGATTGAGCTGACAAGTATTATTCCATCGGGAAGCCTTTTTTTCTGCTAGGAAACCTCAATCAGCATTCTTCCTTTACCCTTCAATAGCTAAGCTTTTTAGCACATGGAACGCCCTTCTTTATCCATGAGATTTCATTTGTCTCTCTTGCACTACATAAAGCGTGTGTTTTCTGTATCCATAAAGCGTTGTATGCATGCTAAGGTAACAGAAATCAGGTTCTTGCATCATTTTATGATTCTGAGTGTCTTAATACCCAAGTCTTCTTAGGTCTCCTGATCGAAAGACTGGTATTTTCTGTTTATGTTTTCATTTTCTCCAAGTGGATGGTATTTCAAGGCGTAAATACCAATATAAAGGTTAAAAACCCTCTTGATATTGTGGAAAATGGAGATGTCCTCCTATTCCTATTCGGAGGTCTTGTGTGGAAGTGGGTTCAGGATGCAAAGAGCATGATCTCTATCGGCGAGGTAAACTACTTTTATTTTCTTGTCATAAATAGTATTTTCTTATGGTTTTTCTGCCTTGAAATTCTGGTTAATAAGTCTTGATATTTAGTCTCATGTCTCAAATTTTATGGTGCTCAGCACTAGATGGAGATATTCTTTTTGCGCCTGCCAGGTGCAAGGTGTATCTAGGAAGTAATTAATAGCAAGCTACTCGTTATTCTGAGCACCATGGGATGGGACTTTTAATAAAAATTAATATGTTGAGATCCAATAGCTCAAACTCGGTAAGAGCGTCCTAGCCTTGGTGCTAGAGAGATTGGTGGTTCAAATCCACCTGGATCTGTATTGTTTTTGTGTGGTCAAACGTTGAAAGACGCGAAGCCTGTAAAATGGAAAATGCTCGAGGCGCTATAAAGATTAGATTATTAAAATTATTTCATTAAAAAAAATTTGAAACTTAAAATATCATAAAAAAATCTTAAAATATAAAATATAATAAAAATTTAAGAGAAAAAAGCTAAAGATTACGTTAAGAAAATATAGTATTAAAGAAAAAAACTAAATATAGTATTGAAAAAATATAGTATTAAATAATTCAACTTTATAATATCAGATTGCAATCAAAGTAGTCTTTTTTTTTTTTATATATATAAAAGGAAGGATAAATAATTGTATTGATAAATACACAAGTATATGAACATTTGTTATTCGAACTTTCAATCCTTTTGTTGTCTCCGCAGGTTTAGATTATTTATTTTTTGAAAAAAATACCGCTAGAAAATTACAAATAATTCAATCTTGTGTCGTCTTCTTTATCTAGTTTATTTTTTCCTCAGAGATGTTACAGACCATATGCCTGTGGAAGGATATTAAAATACTCCATTTAAATATCAAGTCCTGTAGCAAGAAGTCTAAAACAATAAAAAAGAAAAGGAAAAAGCAGGTTAGGTTAGGTTTGAAATAGGCAAGCCTAAAAGAATATTTAGGAATATTTAGGAATGCAGTTCTGTTCTATAATTATTTATTTATTTATTTAATATATTGATTTTTAAAATAATTTTTTTAAATAAAAAAATATTATTTTAATATAAAAAACATTTTAAAAAATAAATTATAAGGGGAGGGGAAAAACGGATTGGGTCTTCCACTCTCTGTCAAAGAAAAGGAAAAGGGAGAACGAGAGAGAAAGAGAGAGAGATTGCAAGGGGAAGGGCGGCTACTGTCGAAGGGAAAGAGGAAAACATGGTTTAGGGTTAGGGTAAGTAAACTATTTATTCCCTCTCTTTTTTTCCTGTGCAAATTTGGTTTGAGTCAATTTAGTTTGGTCTGGTTTATTCGGTTACGAGACCAAACCAATTTTTTTGTTTTTAAATCTCTCTTTTTTTTTCCGGTTTGGTTTTTCAGAATAATTGATTAATTATTGTTTTGAAAACACCTAACCTCGTTACTTGAGCCCATGATTTTACGAGGAATTCTTAGCTTCAAGTATGCAGTTGTATGTTACTTGAGCGAGCTGATTTTTAATCATGGCTGTTTGATTGAACTACACTGTTTATTACATCGTTCGTCAACGGTAAGCCTTCCGTCAGTACCTGATTTCCCAATTTCATCAGTTGTTTATACTCTTGAGCTGTATTTTTTCCCATCACAACAATCTTAGTTTGCCACATCGAACTCATCGTTGACAAGAGCATCTTTGGGATGTGTGTGTAGCACTCCGAGTTCAATTGAAACAGAAAGAATAAATTTATCTAAAAGACTTAGTCTAAGATATGCTCGGTGTTCTTTCATCTTTATTTCTGTCGCTTTTAGTTTAAATCATGATCTAGAATTATTCTCTCTTAGAAATTTTGTTCAAGTTGAAAACTGGGTTTGCATCTATTGTTTCTTTCATATTTGATTCAATCTGGACAAACAAAAAAAAATGTTTTCTCAGTGGATTTGCTATCAATTTGTGGTATGTTTAGATTTGCTAGTTGCACACTTTTGAACCCAATGTGGTTTCAGGTTAAGACTTCCGTTATGGTTGCTGCTAGCTGGTCTCGGAAGTTGGGGTTTCCCCTTCTTTTTGGCTTGATGAATGATGAAGGCTGTCTCTTCTTTTGCGTTCTTTCTTTGTCATACTGTTTTTTTCTCTCTTTGGCTTCAAAATTCTTTATTAATTTAATTGTTGGTGTAATTGATATCAAATTTGTCAAGAGAGCAGAGCAATTGATAGCCATAAATTTGCTATTATTTGGCGTAAAGCATACAAAGATAGGAAACTAGCCTTGCTACGAGATGCACTTAAATCTCTATTTCTTTTTATTGCTGTTATACCCGAGTTTTTTAAATTTGAGTATGGCTTTGATTGCAAAATTTGCGGGTTGATAAGCTGAGAAAGAAACTTAGACGTGAAGAGAATGTTCATACACCTTTGGAAAGAGCTTTTACTAGGCATTTGGGAGCTCTACCTTGCTTACCTCCTTAGCTGCCTCCATATGCTAGTATTCCCTCAATCTAACTTTCTTAAGAACATTAGCCAATCCTATCCACTGTTTAATATTTGCTTGTTTTCCTATAAACAGTAACCAGTAAGGGTTCTTATTTGGTTTGCTCTCAACTAATTCAAATCTTCAGGTTTAGATCTTCTTGCCTTTAAACACTTATAATATTTTTTTGTTGATATGTTTTGTTTATATTTTACACTGCCTTTTTATTGCTGCCTGGATTTTTGATATGGGATAAACTTAATTCTGAAGTTTTTTTATAAAAAAAATTCTTAGGTTGGGCAATGATTTTTCTACAATTTTGGTCTTATGAGCTTCAAAGAGTTGACTTTTTTTTTTGCAGTTGACTTTGGATGCATGCATGTTGTTGACGGTGTTAGTTGCCTTGATGCTTAGAATTCAGGTTTTTTTTTCTGTTTTGGTGTGTTAGCTGAAGCCATGATTTCATTAAGGAATTTGGTGAAACTTAAAGGGTACAAATTGAAAATTTTAGAGATTACTGAAAATGCTTTTAAAGAGAAGCAAGCTTTGTGCCATTAAGTTTTTGCGAAAGTGGCGCCATTTCTCCGAGCCTTACTATGATCATATCCACTTCAAGGCTCCTCGGTAATGTTAGAGGGTGGGTTTTTTCTTTAATAAATTTGAGTCTCTTTTGATTTGACTTTCTGTTTTGTTGTTCAGAAAGGAGTTTTATTTTTTTTGGTTTGGTCTGGTTAGTTACAGAAAGTGATATTTAGATTGCTAGGAGAATAGTCCATGTTATAATTTGTGAAATGTTGCATTTGTAGAGATGTATTATTAACTTTAAAGATTGCTGATCCATGACTAGTTAGCGTTGGTAAATTCTAAGCTTTAATGGTTATGGGTCCATTTTTGACTTTGTTGGTTCTTGGCTGAGATGATATCTTTTACAGGTTTCCTCCTTGCTTTTTTTTAAAAAAGTTCTTTGTTATCTCATTTGATTTTCTTATTTCCTGTGCAGGTTTTTTGTAATCGTACTGAACAGGTTTGTGTTGTAGGCACTTTCAGTTGTGGCTTTGCTGGGGCTGATCTTCTTGAGGAGAATAGGTCAGTTGCGATTGAAGTATTTGCAGGGTCACTGAATTTGCCATGTTTATGTTGTGTTGCTTTGGGGGTTGATGCTTTTATTTTTCTCCTTATGTGATGCAGGAACTTTAGAGGTTTTGTTGCGCCTTTTCAGTTTGCCTTTGTAACGCTAACTTTTGCTTAATTGCCAGGTTCACCTTCATTGCCTTCCTTCAGCTTTAAGCGAATAGGTCAGATTGCATTCATGACTTTGGTTTTTCACTTCCCTGCTTCTCCTTAAAAGCTTTTCCTTTCATGATTTGGTACTCGAGTGCCTCCAATTATGACTTTCTTCTTGCATGCATACTTTTTCTCCCTTTCTAGCCTCTGTTGTTAGGAGGTGGTTTTGTTTTCCCTGTTTACTTGCTCATTACAATCCCAACTTTTTATGGTTCATTTGTTTATGGTTTTACCCTCCTTTAGATATGTTTACGTCAACTCCATCTTTTTTTCCTTAAATTTATTCACATGTTTGGAGCACCTCTTTCCTATTTGTTACATCTATGTTTTCTAGAATTTGTCTGTTATTACCTTTCCTTTATGGTTTCCCAGAATTTAATTCTCCGTGTGCCCACATAGCATGCTTGCTTTGAGCTTCTCATTTTCTGTTAACTATGTTTCTCTGCTGTCTACTTCAGTTTAGCACAAACCAACATCCAAATTGTTCATTTGTCACAATTCCATCACCAAACATTTGAAGTTTTCCCCTCCAAGCTTTTCCTGTTGTTTATGCTTATCTAAATAGCTAGCCTTTTTTTAAAAAAAAAATTCGTACAAGCTACTTGCTTTTGTTTTTCACATGCTTATCTTTTCATTTCAATAATTACAGAAAGAAAGGATCAGGACCTTTGTTTTTTTGCTAAAGATTCAGGGGGGTTTTACCTTGATAGGGCTTGAGATTCTTAGAGATGTAAGAGAAGCAATTCAAAAGACTACAGGCTAAGGATCGGTTGAACTTATTAAAAAAATGCTGAAAGAGACCTCGAGTGGTGCATTGATGCTATTCTTTTTTCTATTTTTTTTAATATTCCAAAGGTGCATAACAAAGCTTTTCAGTACCTCCTGTACTGTACTCTTCTTTTGCTTTGCTTTTGTCTGCTAATCTGATTGCTAGGTTAGTTTTCTTCGAAACTCGATTTTTGTAGCAGAAATATATTTTGAGGTATGTAAAAGAAGAATAATTCTGACTGAGTGAGTGCAATATATTTACGCAACCTCCTCTTGGAAAACATCATTTTCCACCGAAGAAGAGGAGAAAATTGTGCTTCATATCTTTGCTTGCTCAAAACTCTTTTCCTTTCCCCCCTCAATTAGCTACCTGTGATGGCTTTGAAATGCAAAATTTCATTCGTTTTTGGTGTGCTTTTGCTATACCTGATGCCTAATTTGATTAGATGTGTACATTTTCCTTTTGAGTTCAGGGATTAATACACCAGCTACGTTTTCTTGGCCATTGTTTTATAGAAGTATTGCGCTTACCAGAAACAAGCACTTAAGTATTTGTTGTTTCTTTCATATTTGATTGAATTTGGACAAAAAAAACTGTTTTCTCATATGGGGAGCAACAACGAATATATAACTGCTTTGAATAGCTCTTCGTCAACACTCAGTTACTTTGCTATCATGCTGGATCCCAGTTATCATGGGTATGTAATCTTTTTTCCAATCATTCATCATTAGAGATGAGAATCCCATTGAAATTAAGACTTCTTTCTTAGTTTTGCTAACTCACTAATGTTAGTTTCTCATCGCAGGCATGAGCTGTTCGAAAAAGATACCTGGAAAATTTTGTTCATAAAGTAACTTGCCTCACTTTTTCATAAACTGTTTGACTGTTTTGTTTCTGTTGCATCGATCATTAAAACCAACACCATCCATTGTATGTCGATCAGATCAGGTAAAGTTTAGATCATTACTTTATGCACTCGCACCGTTCTTTTCTTTTCATAGCGGAATAAGCCACATAAGAGCGCATTAGTGTTGTATAATACCTCTTTGTTTGTTCAGCTTATATGACATGTACTATGCGATGCACATTATATTGTAATGTTAACATTGAACATGTGATGTTTTTTAATATAAAATTGAATCCATGATTTTTCGAGGAATTCTTAGTTTCAAGTATGCAGTTGTATGGCAGTGGATCTCCTGTTACTTGGGCGGGCTGATTTTTAAGCATTCTTTTGATTTGTTTTTATGACCTTCCAGATTCGTTTTTCTTGCTTTGATTTGCTCTTTACCCTGCCTTTACAGCCTATTTAGCTTCTGTTTTCTAGTGCCTTTGCTTTGATGTTTTCTCTTGTCACGCCTTGTTTTTTCCTCCAACAACTTTTAGCGGCTTCTTTCTTGGCAGCTGCAAAAAAATTCACACCCATGGCTAAATAACTCCCTACTCTCGCTAACTTTCCAAAATCAAGAGAATATTGAATTGGAAGATCAATAACCTGTTAGTCGTATCCTTCTGATGGACCAAGGCATGTTTCCATTTTCTCTGTGTCTGTGATTTGACATGGATTATATATTTAAGGTTTTATGCATTATATATTTGGATTCTTGTTCTAACAAGTGGTATGTGGAGGCCAATATAATTAATTATATTACCTTGTGAAATGCGTATACCTTTATGAGCCAATATAATTATATTTAAGGTTTTATGCGTTTATTTTTGTTTTTCGCAAAATGTTTTTCAATTTCCTCAAGGAACTTGTTGGCAGTAGTAACCTTTTCAGACACAGAGCCTCTAAAGGCTTTTTGGAATTTCACGCTTTATGATCACAACACATGCTATTTGAACGATCTCACTTGTCAGTCTCGTTTTTACTCGGTGGAACTTTCGTCCGTAAGAGCAGTGGGTTGTTCCATCCTTGGCACAAGGTCTAGATCCATACAACCGAGAACAATCATTGCATTCTCTTTCAGATATGGTGGAAGCAGATGTATTAGCTGAACAGAGAACAAAAAACATACTAAGAAAAACAATGTCAAAACTTTTTAATGATAGAAGAGAAGAAATTAACTTGTAAAGAAGTGCGATGTCAGTATCAAAATCTCAAATCCCAATTTCTAGATGTTTACAACTGCAACATCTTTTCTCGATTTTGTTTTAATTTGCTCTTGTTTCCACCCATCTATTCCTAACAGTATACTGGACTTAATTGCTGACATCTCCATTTAACTGCAACTGTGAAACTGGTCCACACATCCTTGCAAGGGCTCAAAGTCAGCTTAGAATCTCTTTTGCTTTACAACATATCAACATTTCCTGCTCCAACCATTAACAACTTAGTCCTCCGAGCTCCTTCATGCAGCTTATCACTGCTTGCTTGCTTTTTGTTAACTGAAAAAAATGCTTGCTTGCTATGATCAACCCAAACTAGCTAACACTCTTTCAGGTGGATTCTGGAACTGTAATCAAAGCATTTCCATAGAACTAACGTTTCGCTTTCCATTTCATTGATTTTACATCTGATCTTCGCCGCTTTCTTTCCCTTACACTTCCTTTGCGAAAACGAACTCGGTCAACGAGTGAAAAGACTGCTCGCGGCACCATACAAGCATATGCATCTTGCCTAGTGCTATGTTATCTTCCCCGGTATCCTCGTGTTAATAAAATCCTTTTAAAAAGTAGTGAATTCTTTAAAAATAAAGGCTTCTCTCCTTTCTTACCGACGTCTTCTCGGCACTTTCGTCTATTGGTCATTCATTCCCCCACCAGCTTCTTCCCATATCTTTTCTTGATTTCCTCTTCCTTTTTTAGAGGGTATCAAGATTCTCGATATACAAAGCGATCATTTGTGCTCAAAATTAATTCCAACTTTATTAGAATATGTTGTCATTGAAATACACTCTTTTAGTTTTTAATTATCTGACGTCCAAAAAACTCTCATGTTGGATCATCCTCCTCGGTAAGCTTAATTTTAGTGATGTGCATGCAAAAGAATATTGTTATTCTTCATTAGGTACTGTCAAGGGTTCTGTCTAATACTCTTTAATATAACAAGTTGTCAATATCCCATCTTAGTTTTTTTTTTTTAATGTTGATGTATTGATTTTTATGTTGAAATTATCATCTTTTATTAATAAAAAACAAGAAAAGAATAATTAAGTAAAAGCTCTTCATTCTCCCTTCCTCATTTGTTCTCCTTTTCTTTCTTTCTTGGTAGTTTTGTTTTGAAAATATAAAATTAAAAAACTTTTAGGCCGGTTTAATAAAAAATCCAATCTATATTAGTTTTACATTAATCATTTACTTGTTCAATCTTAGATTAATATTTATATCAATATTTTTATAAATGTTTTATTTATGTTTCTCCCTTGTACGTAAGAGAGTAAAGGGGTTTGACAATTACATTAATCAACTTTATGTGTCATGTTTGTATTTGTGTTTTAAAAATATTTTTAAAAAAAATTAATTTTTTTATATATTTTTTTAAATTAATATTTTTTTAAATATTTTTAGATCATTTAGAATATCAAAAATAATTTTTTAAAAATAAAAAATATTTTTAAAAACAACCACAATCAAATATTCTATCATGTAAAAAGCTTGAGATTTTCAAATATTTAAATTGTTCATCAGAATCAATGAAAGAATCAATTGATAGTACTTGGGATTTCAGTTTCCACCATTTTTCTTGTCAGGACTAGTTGAAAACTACGAGATTCAATTTTTGTTTGTGGTTATCTTTTATATAATTATAATTCAAAAACGTGATATTTGATGGAGGATAATCCAAATCAATATCTATTTTTTTTTTGTTCTTATAGAATTTATTAATTATAAACACTTGAAAATACCATCGTATAAAATAACATTCACCAATCTAGCTCCTATATAATGAATGAAGCATGTGACCTTTCAGCCTTAACATGGTTAAAATTAACTCGTACCACCTGCTTAAGGTTCTACAGTTCTATTTTCCTTTGGAGGTAAGTTCTCATCGGGATTTTCTACTTTGCCTTTTGACCTGCTCTTCTCTCCATTAGAGGCCTTTTCCATTTGATTGGTGCGTTCCATTGAGCAATATTTCTGGCCGTTCTTGCCTTGGAAATTACTCTCTCTCTCTCTCTCTCTCTCTCTCTCTCTCTATTTGTGTGCCTCACATGTATGGTAGAGCCGGTTAACATGGGGGGCTAGAATAATGAGAAAGGAATAAAAACAATGGAGTCGCTGGAGTATGCATGAATTGACTTTTCAAGAGATGGTGCTTGCCAAGTTTTGTTGACTTTTCGTGTAGTGCGTGAGTCACCTGTTTGTTTTAGGTTTATTGATCACTATATATAGTCTAGAAGGGGTCAGTTGCATCAAGCTAGCATATAATTGTTAAATAATATGTTATTTTAGGCTAATATGATTTCTTAAATAAGTACGCAAAAAACAACCAAGTTATTATAGGAATGGATCTCCACTATAATAGGAAGACAGAGAGAGTGCTCGTGTGGTATCTTAATGGCGATTCCAGAACATGACAGCCACCCCATTGCTGTACTCTCCACGTGCGTGACTAAAGCAAGAACTGGAAAGGGTATCCAATGCCTTTTTTCTCGTCGTATCACTTGTGAGCATAGGCGGAGCCTTGTAGAAGGCTAAGGAGGGCTACAGTCCAGGGTAAAAAAGAATTTAAAAGTCCACTTTTTTTTTTAAGTTTTACACAGCATACTTATACTACACTTTTCCTATATTACAAACCTAATATCCCACTTTTCCTTGCAATACATAGCCATTAGCTGCCACTTTAGTTTCCTTAGCAAGCCACCCACCTTTCCTTGCAAGTTGCAATACTAATTAATTATTATATTTTATAGTAAATTTATCTAAATATAAATAATTAATTAGTTTACATATCTTCTAAATAACTTGGGATTTTAGCTATATTTCTTCTTAACAATATACAATTTTAGCTTGAATTTTGAAAAAGAATCTATACAAAGAGCCGTAGGAGTGTAAAATCATCAAGTAAGAATTTACAAACCATGACTTTTCATTTTGAATTCAATGTTTCACATTCATTACAGTAAATTGTTAATGGAGTAAACAGTAGACTGTACCCTAGAAATTGATGCATGTTAACACACTAGTAGTCTAGTACTAATAATTTACTAGTTATTTCAAAGTTAAGTTCTCCAAATCTCCCAGTAGTTTGCAACACTAGTTTATCCTTTTATATTCTGCATTTTATGAATATTTTATTGTGACATTAGTATCTTTTCATCTTGCACCTGATTTCCCTAATCTCTTTTACTTGAATAGGTTATAAATTATAATGGAAAATCAAGGAAACAAGAGAGGAAAAACTATGTTTTCATTCTTTAAACCAAACGAACAAACATCAACCAGTAAAGGACATTCTCCTTCCAATGTTGATGTGTCAAATTGTAGTGAACAACCCCCTTTCAAATCTCAAAGAGTTGAAATTGATGTTAATACTCTTGAACGAGATCCTGGGTTACGAATTCCAGTGTGGAAACATCCTATTAATTAACAAGATGAAATTAAAAGAGCTTATATCAAAATGGGTCCATATCAACCTAAGTTAGCAGAGTATCCAAGGACTGAATCAGGGAGACAGTATCGTCGATTTCAATACACTTGGTTTGATCAATTTCCTTGGCTAGAGTACTCTCCATTAAAGGATGCAATATTTTGTTTTCCATGCTTTATCTTTGAAAACAAAGTGCCTCGTCATCTCACATTCACCACCGAAGGCTTTAAAAGTTGGAAAAGGGTTAATGATGGGGTCAGATGTGCATTTTTGATGCATGTGGGAAGTCCAACTTCACCACATAATAATGCTGTGAAATCTGCTGAAGATTTAATGAAAGTAAGTAGACATATTGATAAAGTGTTGAATGCACAAACTGTTGAAGAAGTTCAGAAAAATCGGTTGAGACTTATGACAACAATTGAAAGTGTTTGATGGCTTAGCTTACAAGCATGTGCATTTAAAGGTTATGATGAATCTTCAGCTTCTAATAATCAAGGTAATTTTTTGGAGATGATAAGACTTATGGGGAGACTGAATGTTGACATTGATGATGTTGTCTTAGAAAAAGCTCCGAAAAATGCAAAGTATACCTCACCGACTATTCAAAAAGAGATTTTGCATATTCTTGCGAACAAAGTGAGGAAAAAGATTTGTGAAGAAGTTAGAGATGCAAAGTTTTGTATTTTGGTTGACGAAGCGAAAGATGCATCAAATAAAGAACAAATGGCTATTTTTTTGAGATTTGTTGACATTCAGGGTTTTGTATGAGAGCGTTTCTTTAGTATTGTACATGTTTCAGATACTACTTTTTCAACACTTAAAAAAGAAATTTGTGATGTGCTCGCTCGATATAACTTGCATATTTTCAATATGCGAGGTCAAGGGTATGATGGTGCTAGCAATATACGTGGCGCATGGAATGGACTACAAGCTTTATTTCTCAGAGATTGTCCTTATGCATATTATGTACATTGCTTTACTCATCGACTACAACTGGCATTAGTTGCAGCAGCTGGAAATGAGATTTCTATTTAGTTATTTTTCTCAAAATTGACAACCATTATCAACCTTATTTGTGCTTCTCCTAAACGTCATACCGAGTTACATTATGCTCAGGCTATAGAAACTGCACATATGGTAGCTACTGGAGAACGTGAGACTGGTAGAGGGGCTAATCAAATTGGTAATTTACATTGAAGTGGAACTACTCGCTGGAGCTCTCATTTTGATTCTATTTGCAGCTTAATAGATATGTATGGTGCAACTATTATTGTGCTTGAAAGTATGGTTCAAGAAGGATCTTCTAATTCTATACGTGGAGAAGCTGGTGGTTGTTTGATTGTGATGAAATCTTTTGAATTTATATTCATCTTATATTTGATGCATAAAATAATGGGGATTACTGATTTACTTTGTCGAGCTTTGCAGCAAAAATCTCTTGACATCTTAAATGCAATGGATCTTGTATCAACTACTAAAGTATTGCTTCAAACTTTGAGAGATGCCGGATTTGATCTTCTCCTTGCAAATGTGCAATTTGTTTGCACAAAATATGAGATTGACATACCACATATGAATGCTTCGTATAAAAAGGCTACAGGTCGTTCATGTCAACAACAAGGTTCAGTGACAGTTTACCAGTATTATCATTATGATATATTTAACTCAACAATAGATTTTCAGTTGGAAGAATTAAATTCTAGATTCAGTGATGGGACAGTGGAACTCCTTGTACTTAGCTCTGCTTTAGAACCTAAAGACAACTTTAAATCATTTAAAGTTGATGCTATTTACAAGCTTGCTGAGAAATTTTATCCTGAAGATTTCAATGAACAAGAGATGTATTATTTGAGATCTCAGCTAGAGCATTATCAGATTGAAGTGATTCATCATGAGAGCTTTCAGAATATGTCTACCATTTCTAAATTATGTCGAGGATTAGCTGAAACAAATAGGTCGCAGCACTATCATTTGATTGACAGGTTGATTCGTCTTGTTTTGACTTTGCCTGTTTCCACTGCCACTACAGAGCGGACATTTTCAGCTATGAAACATGTTAAAACTGTGCTTCGCAATAAAATAAAAGAGGAGTTCTTAGCAGATTCTATGATGATTTACATTGAACGAGAGCTTGTTGAAGATATTGATTCGGATTCAATCATAGATGAATTTTATTCTACAAAACATCGAAGGGTGCAGCTTTGATCAGGTAATTTATTTTTATTTTTATTTTGAATTTTATATACTTTAAATTTTATTTTTTATATATTTTATGTTATGTATTTGAATTAAAACTTTATTGTTAACTTGACAAATTTATATATCCAAGTGAATGGTTGATCTTAAAAAATAATTTATGTGTATTTATATCATAGCCCAGGATAAGAAAAATTCCTGGCTCCGCCCTTGCTTGTGAGATAAAGTGTGTTTGGTATATAATTATGATTTGAAAAAAATTATTTTATAAAAATTATTTTTAATTATAGTTGATTTAAAAAGATATATGTTTAATTGAAATTAAGATTAAACAGAAAGTAGTTTAATGTGTTTGGTTAAGAGTGCTTTTGAAATTGAGATTATAAAATAATTTTAAAAAATATATATTAATATTAATGGTTTTTAATTTAAATATTATAGATTTAACTATTACTATTATATTATGAAATAAATAATATTTTATATAAAATATTTTTTTAACACTAGTTTTTCAAATAAAAAATTATTAAAAATAAAAAATTATTTTTTTATTTTATTATGTTAAATTCAATTCAATATATTTTTAATTTTAAATTAGATCAATTTAATAAAAAAAATTTATAAATAGTAAAGCATGCTCTACTGTTCGAAAAAAAAATCCATGAACAACACTAACCATGAATTTTGCAGTACAAGAAGCAAGTTTTCGCTGCTTCTTAGAACCCTGTGGCTATGCCACAATTAATGATAAGTTCCATTATTATAAATCTGCTATGAAAGTATAATCAAATAATTAAGTTGTTGTGGTTGCTTTAAATGCATAAACAACCACGACCATACGGACTCTAAAGCAAAGCAAGCTGTTGAATGCCAGTGAGTAAGTGATGTCATTTGCATCAGCCTGGGCTAGGCTATGATTTATTAATGATTTCCATTTATTTATTTATTTATATATTGTGTGTACAAGTATAATCATTAGTTTTAGTTTTCCCCTTAAGCAATTTATAGTTTTGACCCTAAAAACTAGTGGAATTTAAATTTTGACCATCTAGAAAAACTTTTCTAGTTTCCCCCCCCGGCTAATTTTACTGGCTCCGCCCCCGACAGTAACAAGTGTTTCGAAAACATAAACTGGTAAGGATGGCCGTACGGCTTGGATCTCCAAGAATAAAATATCTCAACTTCTTACAAACAAGGCAACCGAACGTGTCCTGTCTTAAAGGAAGGTTACTCTGGTCCTCCTGTTTTTGTCTTTGTATAAGTAAACTCATGACTTTTCTGTGGAGCAGATATAAAGACAGCCTTCCCAGGAAAGCACATTACCCTCTCTCTCCCCCTCTGTTCCTGCAGCAGTGGTGTATAGCCCTAGTGGTGAACTGATAGTCGTGATTATCTCCCCTTCACTTGATACGTTGAAGTAGGTCACTCTCCTTGCTTTGTTGTTTCCTTTCAAGGGTTTCTTTTTTCTTCCTGCTTTCGTTTTGCTGTTAGTGACTCTTGGTTTATGATGAAGTGAAGTATGTGGCTTGCTTGATTTATCTATCTTTCTGTTGATTTTGCTTTCTAAGTCTCTATTTGGAACCAAAAATAGGAAATGCAATGGAACATGTCAAATTGGAGTCATGCCTTGTTCTTTCTTTTGGTATGATATACAGTTTGCGTGATGGCCTCTATTTATGCTTTCATTGTGATGAAAACTTTTATGGGTGTGAATATGACCATGTGGACAAGTGTTCCAGCCATCGTGGATCGATCCCTTGCCTACCTTGTTACCTTTGATTACGTATTCCCTAGCCTTGATTGCAGAATGAGGCCTTGGATCTTGCAATTTCAGTTGCATACATGCTTAAACTATCGTTCTCCTTTTTCTCTTTTTTTTTTTTTTTTTCCTGATTGTCGCTGACTGGCCAAGTAAAAAATATTAATGTTGACCCAGTTTCTGGTTTACTTTGGTTTATCTCCTATCCTTGAGATCTTCCCTTTTAATTTCCATTGATTGCATCTGGTCCGATCCTTTAAAGGGTAGTTAGATCGATGCTATTTTGCAGCTAATTCTTTCTTAATGAGTTATTTTTTAAGGTTTGCTCGGCTATTTATTCATTACAGGTTGAACACAGCTGCAGAATTATTGATACTTGTCACCATGTTTCTCTGGCGGAATAATACCAGCCATGATCAGGAAAATGATTCACTGCAGCATGAATCTAAGGTAACAAGTCGGGGAGGTCTTTGACTTGCATTAAACACTAAACCTGTTTTAGTATACTAGCCAGTATAGTTAATCTGGTACTGAGTACGGTCTTATAATTCTACTTTAGATCAATGAGCTCAAGGCTACTATTGGACCGCTATCTGGACACAGTTTACAATTTTGCACCGACGCATGCTTTAGAAGATATCTGGATGCTAGGAACTGGAATGTAGACAAAGCAAAGAAAATGCTGGAAGAAACGATTAAATGGAGATCGACATATAAACCTGAAGAGATTTGCTGGGTAAGTTGGCTTAATTCATGTTAATCTTCGTAAAATGCATGGCAACACTCCCTCCTGCTGGCTCTGTGTGTTTACCCCGGATACCATTTGAACCAGAGCTGAACCATTGAAATTACCCGCTCTTCTGATCGTTGGTTTTATTGTCAGCATGAAGTTGCTGTTGAAGGTGAGACTGGAAAAATATACAGAGCCAATTTTCATGACCGACAAGGAAGGACAGTTCTTATTTTAAGGCCAGGAATGCAGGTATCATGGGCTATTGTTTTTTCTTTTTTCTTTTTATTCTCCCTTGGATGGGGGATCTGGATGATTCATACTGCAATTCCTTGTATTTCCAAATCGGAAACTAACACCATAGCAACTGCTGCAGAATACAAAGTCAATAGACAATCAGATGCGGCATCTGACATATCTCATAGAGAATGCTATCCTCAACCTACCAGAGAGTCAAGAACAAATGGCGTGGTTGATAGATTTCACTGGGTTGTCCATAAACAACACTCCACCCATAAAATCAGCTCGTGATACTGTTAATATACTGCAAAACCACTACCCTGAGAGGCTAGCCGTGGCATTTCTTTACAATCCTCCACGAATTTTTGAAGCATTCTGGAAGGTATGTATTCTAACTCCTTTCAACTGTTTTGTTTTCTTGAATGAGTTTTGGAACGCAAACTTATTAAATTTGCAAATAATTTGTCCCTGTGGACCAATCTGCCGAGGCCATGCAGGCATTGAATAAATTGCGTATGAAGATTAGCAACGTTTAATTGCTACTTCTGGTCCTCTAGGTTGGAGTAGTCAAAGAATCAAACATAAAGATTCAGCAAGGACAAGCTAGATTGCTTTGCATGCTTCTTTATTGTTCTAATACGTTCTGTAATATAATGCAGTAGTTCCTTATGCTCCTTTTGTGTTTTGTCTTGGTCTAATGGTATTTCGGACACAATTAGATAGATTCGAGTCGGATCTACTAACATCTCATGGTTGAATACATGCAGATTGTCAAGTATTTCTTGGATGCCAAAACATTCCAAAAGGTAAAATTTGTATACCCCAAGGATAATGACAGTGTCGAACTCATGAAGTCATATTTCGACGATGAAAATCTTCCAACCGAGTTTGGAGGAAGGGCCATATTGAAGTATGACCATGAAGAGTTCTCAAGATTAATGACTGAAGATGATGCGAAGGCCGCTTCATTTTGGGGATTTGACAAGAAGCTTCAACAAGCAGTAAATGGGCATCATGGAGCCGATGGGGCTCCATCACCGGTCAGCTAGGCCGCCATTCTCGGTGTATTATCAAAATAAAGTAGAGACCTTATGTAGTCTGTACACCTGAAAGGGAGCTGTGGTAGTGGATGAGATGCTCATTTTTTACTACTCATGGGAACGTTTAAGTTTCCACCCCATGTACTGTTGTACTGTATTCAATGCTCATTGCAACTCAGATTCTCATGAATTCAGCAAAATGTAATAAACCTCTCTATCTACACGAATTCATCTGAAATTTGCTAAAATCATAAGGGGAGGTCATTAGTTGAGGCGAAGCTTCATAGGATGAATGCAAGAACAAAAGAAGGCCAATCTGCTGTTTAGATATAATTTTAACTACGAATCCGCTGCGTTCCTTTGGCTAAGTTGGCTTCTCAAAAACAGATTTTATTAACATAGAAATACAAGCCATACAATCTCACACATGTATAATACCGTACATCAATGTAATCGACTGTCATCCCTTCCCCTTTGCAGGAACTAATTATCTGTCATACTCTCTAAACAATACCAGACACATCAGAGTGGGAAACAACTGTTAGCTACACACAGTCAAAATCTTGCGGTCAAAAGAGCCATCTTGTGAACATGGTCAAGTTAGCAGCATTTGGATGTTGAGGGAATGAGGGATAGCAACTCAGAGAAAATGAATCACACAAGCCCTCTTTTGAAGTTACGCGTTGTTGCTTTGTAAGTGCGAACCAGCAAACCAACTCCTACACCGATCCCAAGACAAATGCCAAGCCCAAGCCCCACACCAACCCTGACACCAGCATTAAACCATGAAAGTTCACCATCTTCACCGTCCATGTATTCATTTCTCCTCCAGTACATGTTACTATAATCTTCTTCATTTTCTAATTTGTAACTTCTGTAGTCAACTACCTGCAAATGAAGAATGGAAAAGTGATGAGTGAGGTAAATACCACATCATACTTGGGGAAAAAAAATCCAGAAAGCTAGTAGGTTTAAAGGTTAAAAGCTGAAATGAACTAAATAAGTTCATGTTCGACAAGATGGGCAGACCTTCACCTCAAATACAGAAATAAGTATATAATGCATTCCCTGGTGAACCATCAAATTCAGCAATAAGAATTCACATGATCAATCCTTTACCGTCAGATTTCACATTTTTCTATGGGAATTCTATGCCGTGTAGACCAGGCTCACTTAAACTAGAAATAATAGGTCTGTTTCCAAGAAGAAGAAGAAGAAGAAGAAGAAGAAGAAAACATTGTAATCATTGCTTGTGATCATGGTATGGTGGGGCTCTCACCAACCTTCAATAGGCCCATCCCAAAAGAATCCTCAAAAAGGCACACGTGAATAAAATCCTTGCATAAGTCTTGACTGAATGATAAAACGAGGCTTTAATTATTTATAGTAAAACAATCACAGAACAATTAGTGGGATCAAATTCAGCTAGTAAACAAATCGCTAATGACACCAAGCCTTTGCAGAATAGCAGCAGATTCCCTGTATCATTTAAACTCTTTGAAATACCTGTAGCAAGTGCATGATAATGTGTTCAAAGAAACATTCATGTGAACTTCAGGACACGCTCCTAAAGTTATAGAGCACAAAATCCTTTTGTTAATTTTTTATGTGCTTTACGGAAACGAGTGTGCCAAGATATGCAAGAGATAATCTCGCCATTTTTTGAGGCCAAAGTTCATTACCCTCCCTGGCCCCTCGGAGAGATGCCAAATTTATATGAAAATGAAAATCAACTTTACATGAACTCTTCCAGGTATCCCTTTCTCTAGTAGCTCCAGATGCATATAATTAACACCATAAAAAAATTAAAGAAAACGGAAAGTAACATGTTATCTAGAATGCATTGCTACACCATGCAATGTAACAGCTCAAGTTGATTGAAGGAAACAAAAAATGGTCCCAGATAACAAGAAGATTGTCAGAAATGAGATCTTGCACGTTGAAAAGATTGGCTACTGAGACAAATTTGTGCTGCCAAGTATCACATGCACAATCCTTATCATGTGTTGAAGTCGAAATTTAGTGTTTAGGATTTAAATGTAATCCAAAGACAAAATGATCTCATCACCACAATGATTCAACTAGCTTGCTGCAATTAGCTTTTGAACCCAGATTGCAGTGAACCCTATTAAGTAATAACAACCCACCATTTAGTTCAGTTACAGAAAGAGAAAGAACAACGAAATTCCCAGAAATGGCCAAGGGTAGGTAGCCCCACATGTGGGCACCAACATCCATGCGGCTTGAGCATGAGTCCATGCACATCAGGATTTCAGAGGAAGGATATTGAAAACAATGCAACAAAAAAAGAGGGACAATGAGCACTATCTCATCGCTTGGAAAGTGTGCCCTGCCCATACCCATGCCACATCTAGGATGAGATACAGCTTCCTAGTCCAAAACATCAAGAATGGGACCTTTACAACAACCAAAAACATGTTCCAAGATAGGAAGCACATTTGGGGCCATACCAAAAAGGGAATTCAACACAAAATTCTCTCCATTTCTTAAGTTTTGAATCACATGATTCATATCAAATTAAAAAATAACTAACCAGGCTGCAAAGAATATGCTCCTTCAAACATGAAAATATATTAATGCACCGTCTGAGTGCAATATCAAAAATCATACATGCACGTGTATATTCCACCAAATTGAAATTTTAAAATCAAAATATTGTCCTTACCTGCAAATCATGGTCTGGTGATGCATTTTTTGTGGATTCAGCTGTCTCATACTCGGGAATTGAGTCCAACATGCCCTTCCTATTGTGCTTCTTGCGGTAAGTGAGATGCAAAGTCTTGGTTAATATGATAGGTGTCCCTGAGAAGGAGCCTGCAACATAAACCTCAATGGTTGGTAGTGGTAACTCCGGACCACCATTGTATTTTCCTTTTAAGAAGCCAGTGCCAATGGTTATATGGGAGTCACAGTTCATCCTCCACCGTTTTACACTGCTTTTTGATTCCCCAGTGAAACCATTACTACTGGACATTTCCAAGACCCCGGATAGAACAAGATCCTTTCCATCAAATACCTCAAATTCCAAACTCCCAGTACTTCGGATACTGTCTGTGCTAACAAATGTAGCTTCTTCTGATTTTCTATCCACTCGATCTCTCCTAAGAAGCGAAGCAACACCATCAGAATACATACTAGTTCGAGAACCATTAATTTCCAATAGAGTGTCAGGACTTAGAGGGATATGGTTGAGAGTGAGAAACTGCGGGGTCGAATCATCGACCTGAAAATTACTGATCCTGACATAAAAGACTCTCAGATCAAACCAAGGTGATACGAATTTGGTGCAGGGTTTGAATGGTGAGTATCTAATGATCTGAAGATTGGATTTTGCTGCTTCCCCATTGCTGGATGCTTCAAAAGGACCCTCCATGATTGATGATCCAGAAGCTTAATCCTCACACACCGAAACCTTCCAATTTGGATTGGATTGGGCTGGAAACATCTAGAGAAGAGCCATACAAGTTTAAATCAAATATCCAGAGAAGACATGTTCAAAAATCAAACAGAGATTTACTATTTATTTAGATTAAAAAAAAACAGCAAATCATCTGAAGAAAGAAAAACTAGGTACACAAAAAGTAAAACCCAGAAACCCAAAATAGTCAAGACTCATATCCTTGCAAATAGAATAGAAGAGAGAGACCTGATATTCAGGAAACTGAAACGCAAGAAATAAGGAAAACAGAGTAGAAAAAATCATAACTGGCACGAACAAGCATATATTCCACACACAACTGTTCTCTTTTTGACTCACTGATCGTCTTCCCTCAATATAATGTATATTCCAATACCATAAATTAAAGGGCAAAAAAAAAATCAGACAACAAAAATTTGTTCTAAGCAGAAAGAAATGCCCACCAGCAGAATAGAAGGAATTCACTCCCAAGCAAACAAAAAAAGGGACTTCTCTTATCTTTTCAATTCCAAATCAAGCAGCAGTAACTATCATCTTCCAAGAAGAAAAAATAAATTTTCAAAATAAAAAGAAGGAAGATAATTATGCATACCCAACAAAACAGGACTATGCAGCCGGCTTTTAGTAAATAACTAGAGAGGTCGCCGCGGGCTATTTTTAAAATACGTGCTGTTTTTAATTGTTAAATAATTAAAAATATATATTTTTTAAACATATAATCAATAGTTGTTATCATTTAAAAAATATATAATTTGACATAAAACTTAAATTATAAAATTTTTAAGCAATGGATAAGCGTTATAGGTTAAGTATGCTTGCCAGATCCAACCAAGATGGTCTTGTTAATATTTATTAAATCTATGGTATTTCAATCTAGCAACTAAATATATTTAAAATAATAATAGAGATTATTTTTTATTTAAAAATATATTAAAATAATTTTTTTATAATTTTTAAATTAGTATATTAAAACAATCAAAAAATATAAAAATTATTTAATTAAAATCATAAAGAACAAATATAGACTCACCCAACCCAAACAACCAGACTCATAGAAAATAATCCAACAAACAAAACAATTGTTGTCATCAAAGCTATATAAACTCTGCATGACATTTTAAGAAAAAAAATGAATTATTAATTAAATATTCTATAAACCAATATATATATATATATATATATAAAAGAGCATGATTGCTCCAATCAATCTCAGAAGTAAAATTCATCCGCAATCTTTGAATCAAGTAAAATTAAAAAAAAATAATTAAAATAAACTACTCAACACACTTAAAAATAATAGAGCACTTATATTTGTTCAGAATGGAGAGAAACAATAAAAAAATCATTGTTATCCTGTACAAATTTAATTGTATCAGATCACTACTTTTTCAGGAATAATCACGTAACCCGGTACATCACAGATAAAACTTATATCTAAATGACAATCCACTAAACACATATTAATAACAAACAACCCAGCAACACGCTACACACACCATGAAAAAATAACAAAAAAACAAACCACTTACAATTATTACAAGAATCAACTAATTCTTTTCCGATAAATACTGTTTTAATTCATGATAAACATATTAAGAATATAGAGCATATAACCGGTTCTTTTAGTTTTGTTTTTAATAAAATAAAAGTCATACTACCAGCCAAAAAGGGTCGCTCTTTCTCTTTACACTCTGCAACAACACTGAGCCACAAGAAAGGGAACAAAAAAACAAAAAGGAAAGAAATCATTACCAAGAAAACCCTCTATTAAAAAGCAGCCACTAGCAGACCACAAAAACGACACTTTGACAGACCCAGCCACCCCTCCAAATCGCCATTCAAGCTTGAATCTTTAAGCTTTTGATTACTCTCAGCACAATTCGTGGCTTGAAAAACATTAGAAAAAAGGAGGTAAAAAGCGAAAAATCTCTAGCCTCTTACAGTGTTTATAATCAGTGAGTGGTGTATATAATCTGAGAAACTGAATGGTTATTTATTTATTTATTTATTTATAAAAGCGTCTCTCTCACGAAAGGTCTCTCTGTTCAATACGATGGAGCGACGTGCTTCATGTGACCTTTCCTTTTAAAGTATAAATTGATAGAGCCCTCGTCTAGCCAGGGACAGGGCCAGAAATTCTTCTTAGGGGTTAAAATTGAATAAAAAAAAATTGAGACATGTATTATATTTTCTTGACCAATGTGCTGATTATTTAAAATTCAATTCTTTCAGTAATAATAACCTCTTTTTATCCTTTCCATTTAAATATTAACTACATACGTTCATATCAAGAACATAGCTGCACAACAATTAATTAATTAATAATTATATATTAAAGATGATGTTATCTTGTTTTTTATTTTCATACATTGTTTATTTCTTATTATATCATATAAATTATGCTTAGATAAATGTTTAGGACTGTGATTGCGGTTACTTTTCATGCTGAAATGTATCAAAATAATATTTTTTTTATTTTTAAAAAATTATTTTTAAAACCAGCGTATCAAAGCGATCTAAAAAATATTAAAAATTTTAATTTTTTTAAAAATATGGATATAAACGCGTTTCTTAATGCTCTAATCAAACATTAATTCACACAGCACAAATTCTTTTAGTAAGGTTTTTCTAAATTCATTTATTTCATGTTTTCACTCACATTATGATAATACATCAAACAACCACTAGTAATTTCATAATTCACAAGTGGTTATTTTTTTATCACGAACTTAATTCCCTAAAGGTGTTCGTCATGGCGAATGTATTGGTTATGTGGATGGATTCCGAGTACAAGTTCTCCCACAGTAGGGCTGATGGGTTATGTGTTCGTTGGAGGATCTGTGTTTTAATGGGCCTAAATGGAGTCAGGCCCATTTGATCGCAAAATCTCAACTTAATAGAGCTTCTTGGACCGTGAATTTACGGGCAAGGTTTCCTTTAATTAATAAAAAAAATAAAAGAAATATTCAAGATATCAGCTCCATTGGATTATTATATACAAATCAATCACCACAACACTTTATGTAAAGTAATACCTAATCCAGGCAATTGACCAGAAAGGTTCCGTAAATGGGAAAGAAGAAAAAGCAAGAACACTTTGTCCTTTGCCGCCAGTAAGTAGTTACTTGAGTATTAAAAAGACAAAAAAAAAAAGGAGCTAAAATCAATACTAAAATCAGTGATAATTTAATGTTCAACCATACCATGGGCGCTGATCCATCCATGATCTTGTTTAATTTGTTCATATATATAGTTATTTAGCCATCTGACTTGTTTTAAAGTTTGAGTTGCTGCATGCTGGATTAATTTATGAATTAAATCAATTTGAATTTATTAATTTTTATATAAAATATGTTTTTTATAAATAATTTTATATAAAAAGAAATTCGATTTTAAATCAGGTTTACTAGTCTATCCACGTGGATCAAGCTATATGTTGATGCGTGTTTGAGAGTGTGGTTGTTTTTTAAAGTATTTTTTTGCTAAAAAATATATCAAAATAATATTTTTTTTTATTTTTTAAAAATTATTTTTGATATTAATGCATCAAAATAATCTAAAAATATAAAAAATTATTAATTTGAAATAAAAAAATTTAATTTTTTTTAAAATATTTTTAAAATAAAAAAATAAACAAAACCCATAAAAACAAAGCAAAAGCAGTGGTTGAGTGTTTTGCTTAAGTTGTTTATGCAAAACAAAGCAAAAGCAGAGGAGAGAAGATTTGTCGAGCGCTTTGCCTCGACAAATGAACCTGAATGACTCTGTGGGCTGCGTGGAAGGAGTCCCTTTTTGTTTTTTTTTTTTTTAAAGAAAGAAAATAATAATTCGGGTAATATCGAATGAGCGTGCATGGTGGGACTTCTTGATGATTTTTCTGTCGAGTCTTCGTGTGGACCTTTTTGTTATCCACAATGTTCTTCGCATTCGGAGCCACGCTTGATCAATAAAGCAATAATCAATGTCCATAATAATTGAATTAGGGACAAGCATTTGGTTGGTTGTGTTGTGTGTTTAGCATTCTCGAGGTTCGAGGTTTTAAGGTTTTTTTTTATTATTTTATTTTTTTAAAAAATAATAATTATTTTTTAAATTGATTTTTACTTAAAAAGTTATATATATATATATATATATATATATTTAAAAAATACTTTTAAAACTAAAAAACAAACATGTCGTTTTAGCCATCATTTAAAAAAAAATTATTGTCATTTAAGAAATTATAGCCATTCAAGAAAAATATTGGATATAACATGAATTTTTAAAGATGTATTTGTTTTTACAGTTCAATTTATATTTTAAATTGTTTTTTCATCTTAGAAACACATCAATTTATGTTTCTTTGTAGTCTTAATATGTCGATCTTAAGAATAACATAATTTTTTTAAAAAAAATATATTTTAATATATTTTTAATTAAAAAGTATTTTAATAAAAATATCATGCACTGCAATGTCAAATGCACATTAAGAGCCTGCTTGATATTATAATAACAATTATTTTTCAAGATGATTTTTACTTGCAAATATATTAAGATAATATTTTTTTAATTTTTTTTATATCAATATATCAAAACAATCTAGAAATACTAAAAATATTATTTAAAAATAAAAAGTATTTTTTTAATAATATATTTAAAACATAAAAATAAACATGATATTAATATATCATTGTATCAACTATCAACTGGAAATGCATGGATTGGCTTGATGAGCTATGAAAACCCTTCCTGTGGTATTTCATCCCTATTGTTACTTGAAATGGGCGGTAGCCTTGTTTGACTATGACTTCTTTTAAGCGAAGGACAGCATGATATATCAGATAAATTTAAACCATTTATTTTGAAATCAATGGCTTGCATTTTCTTGTATAGGAAAATAAATGCCATATTAACAAAATATAACTTCAAATGAAACCCTAACCATTAGAATTCAAATCAACGATTTGAATGATGAATCATGTCATCTTAACTGGGTAAATAATTTAAGTTGCAGATTGAACAAATTATTTCAGGTTAATCATTTTAATTTTATTTTTTAAAATTAAAATAACATTAATTTGAATTTTTTAATTTAGATGAAGTTGTGAGTTGACTTATAAAGTCATTGGACTTGATAGAATTAATTTTCATATAATATTTTAAAATTTTAACTTTTTTATTAAAATTGATATGGTTTAGTAAGTCAAATCATAATTTAACTGGAGTTAAATAGTTAAATTATGATTTGACTGACTAAATCATATCGAATTTAATAACGAAAAGTCAAATCCAAATCTTTATATTTTATTATCGTAGCACGGGCTCGGTCCTTTGTTCATTACCCAAAAACAAAAAAGGGGGGCTTACCTAGTGTGGTATGAACATTCCATTCCAGTTGAAACAGAACAAGCCCAATATTTTCAAGCAGGTTTAACGGTTAACGGCCCAATTTTTGAAGAACGCGTTCGAAACGACGTCATTTATGATCCAAGGCTGATGAGGTGATGCGTGATGACTAACATAGGTTGTACACCCATCTCCTTTTGCCTCGTGGGGATTGACTTGCCTCTTAGCTTGACCGTACACAATATCGGCTAAGTTAACTTCACTTGAGGTAGAGCAGGTTTTTTGTACAGCCGATACAGCATCGATCCACGTGGCATTCTAATCACAGGATTCATGCGGGGAAGGAAGAAATGTTTCTGGGATTTAAATTAGGATTGAATGGCCACGATGGAAATCGGGCCCACGTAGAAATTACGTCAATCAATCCATCCATCCATAACGTTCTTGTGGGACCCACATAAAGATAAGTCGTCGCCGGCTTTACCAAAATGGCGACCTCTGGCAAGAGTCAAACCAATTAAATGCATGCACTTAAGGTTTTGCCACTAGGAACTCGAGGTAGACAAAATTGAATTTAATTTTTTTTTAAATATCATATTCGGTAAAAATATTTTGTAAATTAGTATAATTAAAATAATAATAAAATGATAATACAATTAAATTCATTATGCTTTTTTTAAAATCCACGTTATCAAACAAATTCTTCAAGAAAATTTATCTTTTTATATTTTAAAAACATATATTGTTACACATTTCCAAACAAACATTTAAAATAATTTAATAAGTTACACTGTTAAAAATAACAATGTAATTTAAATTACATTGCCTCCCTCTCCCTCTCCCTCCCAGGCTCTCTTTTCTCTCTCTTTTTTTCCTCCCATTTTTCCGTCCAGCCGTGGTTTAAGGAAAAAGAGAGCTGCTGGAATTTTCCAGCTGAGCAAACATATTTACAAAACTGCCATTAATGATTTCCATGCTATTTTTCAGTCTAGTTATCTATTTTATTTGACAACCTTACTGATCACTCTAAAATTTTAACTGTATATGAAACTATGTATGAAAGAGGCTCTCGTAAATGTTTAATTCGAGCCGATAGTTGGATTCAGCGTTATGTTTAATAGTACTAAATTAATTAATAAATGATTTTTACACAAGAAAAATTTAAATTTTCTTGTTTAATCTTTTTATAAAACATATACATTAATCCTCTAAATCCTAGGGGTCATTTTATCATTTGTATATAATTCCTAATCTTTGGTTATTTGAACATTGACCCCTCTTGGTTTTATATATTTATTTTGTCCCCATAATTTTTTTCTGTCTAGCAATTTAGCATTATATTCACTTTTCATTTCATTAATTTCACCACTCTTATCTTGATTTAGGTTTTTTTAATTTAATTTAACCCATTTTATTATCGATTAAATTTTTTATATTTTAATAACTTATAAAAATTATAACCGGGGGCTTACAACTCTCCTCTTCGACTCCATTTCTTTCTCATGATATCTTAGTTTTTAGCAGTGGTGGCAACTTTGAAATGCGTGCAAGGCAATAGGGTTGAGAATTTGAGATTTGAGCAAAGGGGAAATAAGAAAGGGGAGACTGGGGGTGGGGATTATGGGTGGATTGTCGGGGGATTCAGGGACAATTACTCATGGAGTGACTTAGTTAGCAAATTTTTTAACTTTGATCAAACTCGTGAAATTGATCCGATTTTACCGAGTTTTACTGAGTTTGATTGAGTTTGACCGGTTTTGAGTTTTTAACCCAACTTCACATGTTATAATATGTTGACTCGTAAAATCGTACAATTTTACAAGGCAACTCACGATTTTGATAACATTAAGTGTAACAACTAATTAGAGTAAACTCGATGGATTACTCCATGGGATTGTTGTTTATGTAAACAAATTAATTAAGCAACCTAATTTTGTGAATTTGTGATTATACTATGAATTAAAAGGAATGAATAGGATGTAGTTTACACACATGGGAAGCAATCCTTGTGGTTTTTTTTTCTTCTTTCCTTTTATGTTTAAAAAATATTTTTAATAAGTTTTGATTTTTTTTTAATAATTGTAAATTATTTTGATGTGGTAATATAAAAAATAAATTAAAAAAAATAAAAAAAATATTCTAATACATTTTCAAATAAAAAAAATACTTAAAAAACAACCATTACAATAATCATGAACACTATATGGCAATTATCGCATATACACACACTTACATGTAAGTTTCAACATCGTGTAGTACAAGCGAAGGGAGATGTGGACATCAATCCAGAATTTTGACAACATCCTTAAAACGGATCAAGTTTATGCTGAGGACCCATAAAATTAAGGTCTATCTTCTAGGTAGGTCGATAGAGGATGAGAAATTAAAGCTTGAAAAATCATCTACGTTGGCCCCTTTTTGGTGTTTTGGCTGAATTTATATGAAGTATTGTGCGATTTCCTCTTGACAATCTTGAGGTAAGATGAGGATAAAAGGTATAGAAAGCTAGCTTGACACACCAAGCAAATACCCTAGTATTAGATGATGATATTTTTTAGCATAGATAGATAATTAATTCCTCCTTTTTTCCTCAAATGATGTGTAGATAAAAACAATTTAACCATTTCTTTTCTGATAATTTGCTAAATACTTTTGTGATTCATTATTGTAAATACGTGTGCATACTCTGAAAAGCAAACTGAAAATAATTTGATGCACGTGGTAGATAAAATTAATCAACCGTTATGTATATTAATAAATGTAAAAAATAAATTGAGTGGCTTTCTATAATTTTAGAAATGTGACAAAAATTATGTTTTAAAATATTTTTTTATTAGAAATATATTACTTTTTTTTAAAATTTAATTTTCACATCAATATATTAAAATAATTTAAAAGTTAACCAATACGAATGAATTGTAATGTGAAACAACACCTTATTGGGCTAAGAATTTAACCAGTTAGCCCGTTCAAATGGCTGATAAATTAAGGGAATAGAAACGGCAGAAAAGCAGGATCTCAATTCTCGAAGGCTCAAAGACGCGAAACTCGCGAAGAACACAAGTAGTCGTCAGACAGAGACACTGAGTCTCTCTGTCCGAGTCATACAGTACTGTAGTAGTAGAACCACAAACAGAAAATCTAATATGATTAATCTAACCCACGTAAAATACACACAATATATATACACACAATATATATATATATATATATATATATATATATATATATATATATATATAAAGAAAATCCCCAATGCCTTTTCCTTTTCTCTTGTTTACAGATACTATAAAAGAAGCTCTAGGTGGTCTTTTGTACGCGTAACCCTAAACCATGGTTGGTGGTAATGGTTAGTCTTAGTCATCTCCTTAATAGGCAGGTTCCCATTGCTTGCATCTAGCTCTATATAGCGCCACTACCCCTTTCGAACCCATCTCCTCCACCTTGTCTTTTCTTCTGCAACAAAAGAATAGCTTATATATATCCATAAATATAGAGCGAGAGGGATGGAGATACTAGTATTTGACAAAACAAAAGATGAGGAAAGATGACTTCCACTGGATAGCTAGTTAGCCAGCTACTACTGGCTACTAGCTCTTAGTTTAGTCTCCTTATTTAATAGAAAGAGAGAGAGAGAGATGGTATTGATTGGCTTCCAGAATCTGGATATTGGTCAAAGATATCAGTCCAGCTGATCTTTCAGAGAGAGAGAGAGAGAGAGAGAGAGAGAGACAGCACAAAGACAGGGATATATCATGTATTGAAGCTTGGTTGATTAGAGCTGGATGGTGGTTTGATTTCTTCTGGCGTTAAGAGAAAAATCTGGGGCAGGGAGGGGTGTCGTTGTTCAGATTGGAAAATATTAGTATTGATAGAGAAAGATTATCAGTTTGATGGGTAAGAATAAGAAGCCTCAGAAAACAAAGGAGCTTTCAGTGGCAATAGCAGAAGCTTCATCCACTGGAGATCCTGAGACGACTCAGCAACAGCCTCAAACTCCTAGAAAGAGAGGTAGACCACGCAAGATTATTGAAAAGAGTGAAAGCGTAGTGGAAAAAGAAGAATCTACAGCAGAAGGAGCAGAGGCAACTCATGAACAAGGTATTGGGAGTCAATCAAAGAAGATTAAAACTAGCCATGAAGAAGAAGGAGCACAACAACAACAACAACAGGTAGAAGCAGAGGGACCATCGTCTTCTACGAGAGGCAAAAAGAAGGAAGAGGGAAAATCTGAAGGGAAGGAGCCTCCAAGGAGAAGCAGGAGGAGAAAAAGCAAACCAAGAAAGAGCAGCTGAACAGGTAGGTTGCTAGCTAGCTAGCGATGGTACATAATTAATAGCCCTTTATTGCTTCATCTTGTGATTAAGAAATTAAAACAAAAAAAAGAACAAGAACAAGAAGGAAGAGGGGTGAACTTTTGCTGTTAGGATTCTTAATTAAGCTGCTCTTATTCTTGTTGAAGCTTCTTGATTATCTCGATTCGTTTACTCTCTCTTCTGAATTCATGGAACAAAAAGGTATAAAGGGCTCGTCATCTGCTTTGATATGTTGTTCCTATCAACTGATCATCGTCCATTTGTGGTGAGATGCTTGATTGATGATGAATTATTAAGATCAGGTTTAAGCATTCTAGCTTATTTTTCATGACCCACCGTCCTTCATTTCTTTCCATTATAAGATACTCCTAATCTACTTAGCTTGGGTGACTATCGACTCATCTCATCATTATAACCTATTTTCTAGGAGTGTTGATTTTTAGAATTATATTAAAATAATCTTTTTATTTTTTTTCTATTAACAAATCGAAATTTCAAAAAACATAATCAATGTGATTTTTTTTTTTAAATGAAGTATTTTTAAAAGGCAGAACCGTAGTCAGGAAACTTTTATAGGTTTTCTCATTAGGTAGCAGCAGGAGCAAAGTGATTATTGAACGGTGCCGATTGATATAATCCCCCGTGGACGGTGTTGAAAGCAATAAGAGCCCTCTTATTTTCGTTGGGTTGCCTCAGCTATTACGAAGAGACGAGACCCTCGAACTATTCAATAATCACGTATCCAAAAGGGGTGTCAACTCGTTTAAGGCAGCGCGTGTTCGTCACGCCCTCGCCCCTCCAATCATATTATAAATACCCACCATCCATATTTTATATTTGTAAGATTGGGTTTCAAAACCGATTTGGAAAACTTGGAGAGCAGGGCAGCATGTATTACTGGTAAGATAAGGTTTATTTTCTGAAGAGTTGCACATTCAAGTTTGGTGGGGCCTTTAGTCTTCACAATCAATAAAATAAAAGTCATTTTGAATAAATTATTTATATTTAAAAATTTTATTTTCTAATAAAAAGTTATTTATATTTTAAAAACTTATATTCTTATCAAAGATTATATATTCTTAGGTGACACTAAAATATTTGTTTCAAATAATTATATTTCACTTAAAAGGTCATTCATACTGATTGTTCTTATAAAAACAAAGAGGTCTTTGTCGCAACAAATTAGTCTTTTAAATCTGTATATGATTTTTTATGAATGCTTTATTTTGGATAAATTTTAGATAGGAAGTTTTTCCCGAAGGGAATGTTTCTTTACTCCTCCTATCAAGGCTTTTAAAATTACTGTCTCAGACGATTCTTTTATCTTGAGTATTTTTCCATTGAATCTCCTCAAATATATCCATGTAGACCTTTTTTCTTGTTGGGTAACACTAAAAAATTTTGTAGAGCATTTATTGATAGGTATACTAGTGTTAAAGTATACAACTAGCTTAACACAGAGATCACTAAATCATTCAATAGGGTTAGTTCTAAGTTGCTATATCAAACATGCACAGACCCTCTAAAGATTTTAGGGAGTATCTTGCACATTGAGTCATGATCTTGGATGACTAACTCCAAGCTATCATAGTTATCATAGTTATTCTTGTTTGTTTTTCTTAATCCGGTATTTTTTGATAAAAAAATTCTAATAAAATCTTGTTTCATTGAGAGGATTTTGCATATCATTCATGTTTATTTAAGGTGGTTTCCATGATGGATGAAAAACATTCCTTTCATTTTCTCGTGAAATGTATGAAATGTGAAAGAAAATTGAGGCTTTTTTCAACGAACAACCCAACTTGAATCATACTAGACTAAAGTATTGGTTTTTTCGAGCCAAAATCAAGAATCTATTTAAAAATATAGTTGTACTTTTATTTTTACTCGTATTCCTAATTGAAGTGTAAATGGGTTTGTTTTTGAGAATTTTTGAATTTTTTTGTTTCAAATTATTTTTTTATGATTTTGAACAATTTTAATCTGCTATATTAAAAATAAATTTTAAAAAATATTATTTTAATATATTTTTAAAATAAAAAATATTTTTAAAAATAATCATTACCGTAATTTCTTAAAAAAATATATTTTACAAGTATGAAACCCAGCAATGCCGCGTAGAAAACTAATCACTGTCATCGATGGTCAATATTTTGGTGCGCGGTGGAGGAGAGAAATACAGGGGAAGGGAACGTTTCGAGTGTAGCAGTAGACAGTAGTTGTTAGTCATGGCCTAATGCGACAAGATCAAAAGAAAATAAAAACACAAGAAGAGAAGAGGCTGCAAATTCAGGCACAAGGAACAGGACAACCAGAAAGACTTACTCCTGTTATATAAAGGACAACTTGAGTACAGATTTCTTGTCCTCTTCACCCATTCTCAACCGAATCACTTCAAATTGATAAAAGAAAATCTTGATTTTTATTTTATTTTATCTCAATCATGCCACTAATTCATTAACATACTTCATCTAAATGTCTTAAATAATCTAACAACCATCGTAATGTTGTTTCGAAAACCAAATATCAATTATGGATTTTGAAATCCTGGGATGTAATTGAAAAAAAAGAAAAAGGTTTAGCAACAAAATCCTTACATTATTGGAAATCTAATTTGAGGGCTGTGGGAACCAAGTAAGAAAAAAAAAAAAAAACAGAATCATGTGTGTGTAAAGAGAGGAAGAAAAGGGACGAGATGCCTTCTTACAAGTCAGAGATAGGACGGCGACTTAACACGCGCTGGGACCAGTCCGTATCAACAAGAGGGCCAAAGCCTGCAGGTTGTTGTCCCACCTGAAAAATCTAGAAGAGCTACTGTTTGATTGGGGGCTTGTTAATCACAGTGAAACTGGCTCGGTCCCGCAGATCCACCGGCCAGCTCAATACTTGACCCACGCTGGATTTTTTAAATTGAATCGAGTGGAAATTCACATCATTAGGCCAGCTAAGCCAATCAACCCATGACCTCATGTTCCTATCTAATCTTGGATAAAACCTCATTTGATTTTCTTTTCTTTTCAAAACGACATGCCTTCTTTTAATGATAAGCTAGTCGACCACTCTAGATAATTAATGTATCGGCTCTTGCATCAATGAAAAACATAGTGACATAAGGCTAATTCTCAGTAAATCATGGAAATAAGACCCTTATATTACTCAAAATATCATGTCATGTATTTAAATTCTTTCCGAAAATCTCCACCCACGGCGCGGTGAGAATTATAAATCAAGGCAGCACACAAGGGACAGCGGGCTACCGTGTTGGCTCCTCGTTAACAATGTGAGCAAGTCCAGCATAGGCAGCTCTCTTGTACAGGGTGTCTTTACAGCAAGCCTCTCCTTCACTGTTTTGGGTTGAAGGTAGAAAATACATTCAAGAATAATATAAATTATATTTTAACATCCCAAAGTTCTTAGATTGAATTAGTTTTTAACAGAAAGACAGTTGGATAATAAAATCATGTTGTTGAACTTCACGTGGTTAGGAACCACTTCCTACAAATGCAGGCAATGATATATCTAAAATCTTTCTTTCTCCATCACTGACTCTAACGGGGCGGAGAAGCCATGAACAAGGTAAAAACAGAGGCGAGCATTTTTGGTGGCAGAATGCAAGGAAAAAGTCGAAATAAAAATAAAAATGCTTTAGTAGATACGAGGAAGTGCCCAACTTAAGAGTCACGAAATTCTTCAACGTGCATGCACAGTCGTCTTCAAGTCAAAATTTCCCCATGCATGACAGCGATGTAATGTCAGGTGGATGGTGAGTGCGGTGACGGGTGAGTGCACTAAGGCAGTGTAAATGTAAGAAGAAACAACTCGCGACTGGTGTTGGTGCCCACTTCAACAAACATAAAGTAAAACCACGAGAACAGGAGGGTAAAAAACAAACGTATGATGCAACTTTTTCAATGGAATTGGTGAAGATGTTTAAAATTGAGGGAGTAGAGAACCTCTCTATATCTATTGCTTTGCCTTAACTCAGCCTTCTCCTTCTAAAAAACAAAACTTTAGATACATTTGTAATAGACTCTCACCTTTTCCCTATCTATAGCCAGGGAATGCAAAACTGTTTTACAAGTGTACAAAACACCATCACCTAATAATTAACGACAAAAGATCAATTTTGGGTAACGAAACACATCACATCATCGCAGACACAATAGCATGACAGTAATTTCATTCAACGTTTTAGGCAATCATTTTACGTGTCTGAATTTTTTATTTCAATGCTGATTCTGATCTCTAACCTGGTTGATCAGTGGTTGGTCTTATGATGTCGCTCTTTCCTATACCGAGATTGATCTGGATCAAATCCACCTTCTTCAGCTCCATAAACAGCCCAAGATGGTGTGGCAGCCATGTAGTCCTTGCTATTGAAAGGTTTACCAGAAGCAACCTGCATTTTCATGAGAAAATAATTGGTTAGCGAGTCTTAATTATTGAAAAGTACTTCCGAAAGAATGATATTGGTGCTGTTAACAACCAGATCATGGAACTTGTCATAATCTATCCAAGTGAACCATTGGCCATCAACTTTGAACTTCTCAGTTTTTGCCAAAAGGACACAACATGAGTGGACATGCTCACAAGCAACCTCATATTCCCCTTTGCTTTTAAGAGCCAAGGCCTCTGAGAAAGCTTTCACATCAGAATGCCAAGGCACATTCTCCATCGTCAACTTTGATGTGGCAGACCTATATGGGAAAACAAGATTATTAATCACAGCATTGCTAAGTGCAAAACAGGATACAGGATAGGTTAAACAGCTTACGATCCACAGTAGGTAACGCCTTTGATTTCAATGAAATCAGGCTGTCCGGCGCTAAAGAGGTTAAAATAAGCATCCAAGTCCTCTGTGTTCCACCCTTTAACCAGTGTCAGACGATAAACAGTCCGTTGTTGCTTCTCCTTGAGGGATTTCAAAGAATCCTGCAAAGGAATTGCCATTCAATACAACAAGCATGGCAAATTAGTAAAAAATTGCAGTGCTAGCATGAATACTGTCGCATGATCATACATATCGTCCATAGGATACAGGAGAGGGGACCCATGATCTGATGGGTTCCAAAACATGCATCAATGCCAATGAAAAGCCAAAAACATTATTAGGTAAAGGCAAAGAAAATTTAGGCCCTCAAAAAGAATAGCGAGCATTTAGCTCTCCATGTAGGCACAAGAAAAAAGAGAGGCTATAATGCAGACATAAAGATCTCCAATCCATTCATCACGGACAAGGCTTAGATTACAAAGCAACAGATCGTTTGGCTAGAAAGGAACTTACAATAAATCGCTCCCAAAAATCACCAAAAAGTGGTCTATCAATTGCCTTCAGGCTTTCCTTTGTTGCAGCATCTACACTGACATATAACTGCATGCATCAATTATATCAAATAGTTTTGTTCCATCAGCAAGAGTACATGAATCTTTAGACACCAGATTCTACTTCAACAGAGAGCTAAACAGGAGGAGCCTTCATACCTGGGTTACAGGCTTCAGCATTTGAATCTTGTCAGGGAACTGTGCATTTGTTACTAGAAATGTGGATATCTGCCTTCGGTGCAGCTCATCCACTAGTGTATTAATCTCCGGATACATAATAGGTTCACCAACAAGTGATAAAGCACAATGCCTGGGAGAGAGACCTTCATTCAATCGCTCAAGAGTAACACCTGCAGGAATACAATGTGCTAGTAAATGCAGTGGATGATCCAGTATAGCGGAAAGCAAAAGGTTTGAAAAAATAATGAACTTCATCCCCAAATTATAATTCTACAAAAAGTTTATCATAGTTCAAAGCACTTTCCATAAGAAAGATCAATTTGTCAATAGGATAACTTATGTTCTTCAAGCAATTGGAAACTTGAGGTTTCAAAATAGAAATTATTTATTAAAAATCATGCAAAGATACTCACGTCCAGGAACTTCTAGACTTAAGTAAATGATTCAGGTTATGTACACATCCAAAAGTATTGCCTCACCACACCCCTCAAACACAGAAACCCCTCTGCTATAGGCTAGTGAAATCATATAAATCTACTAGAGTTCTCACCCCCAAACTTCGGACCTGGGCTAACTAATTGCGTTCAAGGATGAATCCCAATATAGGCCTGAGTATAATAGGGTCAGGTGGTTGCCCCCATTAAATGCCATGAGTGACTCAGATTGGGCAACATCATGTCATGACAGCATGATAGTTTTAAGACTTGTCATCTCGCATTAGGAGCAGAATGCATATCTACTGCATGAACATACACAATTACACATGCAACAGCTCATAATTCTAAAGGACACAACAGTTCATAATTCTAAAGGACCTTCCCCAACAACAGTGACACGAGGACAAAGATTACCAGGAACTCCTTTCATTTGCTTAATCATCTTTGTATGCAGATCAATGGCAGAATTCACAATCTCCAGAGGATCATCCATTTTCCACTGCCAACTCTTTCCTACAGGATTTGTGTGATGTCTCCAACAGAAAACACATTTGTTGGCGCATGCCAAACTAGGAGTTGCCTCCATGCACCTGCTCATTCAAGTTTAAAAATCACGACTCCCAGAGAAGGCAAAAATTATAACCAAGAAATATAAACCATACTATAAATTCAACTTTACAAACTAAAGATGACTGGGAAAAATCTATATGAGCATATGACACTTGGACCACAGCCAACAAATCTTTACCGGTAGAATATGGTCAACTATTCAATCAAATGATATCAAGCATGTTTCCAATCTCTTATAAAGAAAGAATTTCAACAATTCAAAACCCAAACAAGAGAATACAAATCACAAAACGGAGAATAAAACATACATAAAACAATAATAAATCGATCACCTATGACTTTCGATTCCATAAAAAGAGTGCTTGTAGCATCCTCCTCGCCCTCTAAGTTGTGATTTGGTCCATCTACAAATCTTAACACCACTATGGGAACCAATGATTTTGTATCCCTGCAAATTCAATACCGAAACTGAAATTAGGAAACCAAAAATTTCACACTACGCAAATACACGGCTGCGTGAAGAATTCATTACTAGAAATGTTGTTTGATTTTATACCTGCTTTTCTAAGCTTGCTCTGATCACCGGAGTCACCATTTCTTTTTGACCATTCAATTTCCCGTTCTCTCCATTTAATTTCCCATTACTTTGAGCCACGACAAGTGACCTCCTTGACGGCCCTTTACCCGCAATATCTTCAAGATCAACAATGTCCGACTCCACCCCACCATCGTCCTCATCGTCATCGCTCTCATCAATAACAACCACTCCATTTCCACAAACCTCTCCATTCTCCACACTCTCTCCTTTCAAAACCCTAGCTAATCTCCCACTCCACTCCTCAAAAACCCCATCCAATTCACCACCATCCACATCACCCTCCCCAACTCCCACAACCTCCTTCGCTCCCAAATCCCTCAACCGCCGCGAAAAATCTTTAGCCACAGCATTAAATGTCTCGCCATAAGCTCTACTTCCAACACCGAAAACCGCGAACTTACATTCCGAGAGCACCAACGAACCGACACGGAAGTCGTCAGCGCTTTCGGCAAGCCAATTCGCGAAGAATTTGGCATTTTGAGGCGGTTTACCATCTTCCCAAGTGGAAGCGATGATTATGACCACTTTTTCTTTGAAGAGGTCCTCAGGCTCGTAATTCTGAGGGTCGATGAGGTCAAAATGGAGATTGTTTGAGGCTAGGAGATTGTGGAGACGATGAGCTAGGGTTTTGGAAGTGCCAGTTTGGGAGATGAAGAAGAGTTTGGGTTTGTTAGGGTTAGGGTTTAGGGAGATTTTTTTGAGGCGGCGAGATTTGTAGAAGCAATAGATTGTGGTGGCGGAGAGGAGAGCAAGGAGAGTAAAGCGAGCGGGGGTGGAGGTTAGGGACATGATGGTTATTTACTTACTTTTAGGGGAAGTGAGGGATTGTTGAAGAGAGAGTGGCGCTAGTGTTTTTCCTTTTCATTGTTCGACTTGAAGTCACAGATTGGGAGGTAAAGACTGGAGAAGAGGAAGAAGACGACGGCCGTTTTTTCAAGCAAAGATGACGGGCTGACTCCGTTATGAGTTATGACCCATATTTCATCAGCCTTAACGGGCCCAGGCTTTTATTTTCATCTCTTATATCTCAAGATATTAAAATATCACGAGTTTAGTATACTTGACATTACAATTGCTTTAGCAGTTGTAGCTAAAAAAAAAAAAATATATTTTAAAACAATATTTTTAGTTATGATTTTAAAAATATAAATTTTAAACTGTTAGATAATTTTTTTATATAAAATAAATAAAAAATAAATTTTTATAAATAAAATGCAAGTTTATTTTTGGGTTTATGGTTGTTGTTGCTTTTTAAAATATTTTTTATTTAAAAATATATTAAATCATATATATTTTTATTTTTTTTAAAATCATAAAAATATATTAATTTGAAGTAAAAAAAATAAAAAAAATTTAATTTTTTTTAAAATTACTTTTAAAATATAAAAACAAATAATTTAATATAACCAAGATTTAAAATGTATTTATATCACAAAAAACATAAATTATTTGGCTGAACATATAATTTAATGGTCTCATGCTAGAAATTAAAACCGACAATATAAAAGGTGACCAAAGCTGATTAATCCTTTTCCATCAAGGATTGGAGGGACAACCAAGAAAACAAGCAAATTTTGGAATGCAAAACATGTAAAATCCAAAGATATATTTAAAGATTTTCAAAGTCCAAGGACTTGGGCGGCGCCATGCCCCCATGAATATTGTAGTTCCACCCCTGTCCACCGGATATGAAGCTGGGCTTCCTCTTTCTCTCCACATAAAATCTAACCATCATTGCATACGGACTTTGATAAAAGAAAGAAAATACAACTGGACCATGATTAAAATTACAGAGAGCTCCACACAACTATTCTTGAACTTGAAGAAGTCAAGCCTTCCTTCCACACCAATACGGATACAAAAATAACGGGAAGAACATAGAAAAAGTGCAGATTGAATATATGTCACGAGAACCAATGTAAAAGGTAAATTATCAAGTGGTAGATGAGGTAAAAATGAGTGATTGAGCATATATTTCAGTGTTAATGAACATTCAGTGTCGAAGGCAGAAGCTAAAAAAAATTTGCCTTCCATCTATTTTACTTTCATATCGCAACCACTCACTGTACATATTCAAGAGGTGAGTTTTAAGGGCGCCACATGGTTTTTTGTGCACACAGTATGCCCTCTTTATCCTGAGCATATGTCATGCGAATCTCCCAATGCAAACTTCTCAGTATTCCCTCAAGTGGATCTAGTATCTCTACCTTATCTCGTATAACTGCCCAGCCGCCTGGTCGTAACATACGATCCATCTCGACGACGATCGATGCAGGCTGTTTGCACCTGAAGTTACATTTAACATTTGGATGAGTGATCAAAACTATATTCTCTAACTAAACACAGCATTCTGATGCATACAAAGAAACAAACTTCATGGTTCAAATGGTATAGATTCCTGAACTAAAAGCCCTTGGACTCGCTTGCTAGAAACACTAAAGAAATCATGTTGGCATGTTGCACTGAACACCTAAGCAACAAACTGCTAGTTGAGTAACCTGGTGAGGTGGGCTCTATGAGTGATGAGAGCACAGCAAAGTTCTATGTGCAAAGAATAACGATTAGGTGGTAGGTATGGACAAGGCAGAACTGGAGAAGTAATTTGGACCTGTTCTTGAGCCGTGAAAATAGATGATCGGCGTGTAAGAGATCATATGATCTTGGATATGTGCCAAATGACTCGCACCAGTCATGATAGACACCAATTAGCCCGCGTTCGTATATGATAGGAAGTGTGTCTGGTGCATGGACGAGAACCACATTCATCACCCATACCTTGTGTTGTGCAAGAGCAGCAGCAAATCTGAATTTCCAGATGAAGATTACCGCAACTTTTTAATAAAAAGTTTTAAACTGTTTACACAAGTAAAAAGTGCTGGTAGAATTTATGTAAGGGCTTTAACCACATCACCTCGTGAATTGTTTAAACAAGAGACTGCAACTTTCAAAAAGAAATTGAAATTGTTCAGTTAGCATACCCTCCATTGATGGCTTTCATGTCCATAATGTTCCGGATATTTGACCAGTCAATTCCCATTCCCGTGAGATAAGACTTCTCAACAATAGCTTTCCAGTGGTTGGTATCAGCAACCAGTTTTTCTTTATTGTTCATCCAGTCAGGATAAGTTTCAAGCCTCTTAGGCCATTCCTCAGGCCACTCTGTCCCGTGTTGTTCGATTGCAGATGGAACAGGGTGTAAGCAAGTCTTCATAGGAACATACCTGACAAAAGAAGTTGCAGTCACCAAGTTAAAAGGCACTGGAGTTTGATAACATGGGACTGGAAACCAGTGCTTAACTGAAGTTTCATCCACTGACGGAACATGAATATTGATATTACAGTCATGCTAAAACATGAAGATACATCATCAAAACAAAATAGCCTGGGCTTACCAGGCTGCATCTGGATTTTCATTTTCCTTGCACAGAGGTGGATTTTTCCGTCTCCTCAACCCATATATATCATTTGACTCGGGCTTTTGATATATTTTGACACCCACTTCACCCACTTCATCAGTTTTATGAGCCAGAACGTTCCAACAGACAGATGCTGTCAATGTGGTCATAGCTGGAAAGAAAAGATTTGTATGATGGAAGTAAATAAGCTTTGATGACCAATGCAGCACGCAACAGAATAAATGTTTCACACATGTGACAATAAAACAATGTAAGAAAATATGGGCAAATGACTGCTTCTCCAGGTAACAGAAAGCAAGCAACTGTGGTTTGACTGCATCCTGAAGTCTAACCAAAAACCCAACTCAATTTTGGAAGTTCTAAGTAGAAAAAATAGGTTGATAAAGTTTCTGAATCTGCAATGGTCGCAGCCTTTTTTTGATACATTTCTGCACATGCTACATCAACTGCCTATGAGGAAAATATACCTTAAGATACTAAGTAGACTAGTTCACCTGTTTGATGCCCCAAAAGTAGAATATACCTCAATAAACTCATTGACTAGAGAGATGATACAAATAAAAGTATCAAACTTCTTTGACAGTTTGATTTGCTCCGCATCATGGTAGACAAAGAAAAGTTTTGAAAGCATATGGGATCAAACCTTCTTCCTCTTCAATATTGTCATGTTTAGTCGACAAAATAAAGTATCCACCAGGTCTTAAAATCCTATTCATCTCAAGGAGAAGTTTGCCCCCTGAAAATTGGAAAAGCACCATGATATTAACAGCAAAATTAAAAGAGGAGAGGAGAAACAGGAAAAAGAAATCAAGGTTAAAGAAAGGAAAATAATGCAATAAGTAAAAAAAAGGGAAAAGAAATTGCAAACCATTGGAATGCCAATGAATGCTGCACCCACTACAGTGAATAGCATCAAAAACACCACTAGGGAAATGAAGCCTTCTACTCCCAAAAGGGCTGACTATTGTAGGAAAACCCCGCTCGAGGGCAACCTGAGCAAGGTCAACTAGATCATCCTTCAGCCCAAGTGATAATGTTAACACCTCCTTATCAAGAAGAGATGCTGCGAAGCTTGAATCTGTACATCCAATATCCAAGACTACACGAATATTCTTTCCCCACTCAATGTCAGGCACCATCTATCAAAACCAAATCCATAATAGAGATTAGCTGGCTAGTTGCAATTTAAGAGACATGCGTACTGGTGCTACTGAGCTGCAGACAGAAAAATAAAATAAAAAATCTCACCTCTTCAATGGAGTCGAGGTAATGCTGAACTCCACCCTTGAATTCAGACTGGTTTTGAGGAAAGGTAAGATATTCTCCAGACTGCACCAGCCAACTATTTTTCTTAATAAATGCAGCAAGTTTTGGATGTGCCACATTGCTATACAATACCTGCGAACAAATAACAGAAACAAGCACATGAGAACATCAAGCAGACCTTACCTTTCCGGTGACCAAAATTCAAAGAGGAAACAGAACCCGTGCATATACCTTCAATTTGCTTTCAGGCCAATGGACCGGGGTTCCATACCCCTCATGAGGGAGTGGAACAAGACACATTGGAGGTGTTTTCGGGCAACTTCTCTCAGTATGCCTATAACTTTGCAACCTTCCAGTGCCACTCTCAATGTCAATGCAAGGCATATAATTATGCTTGCTTCTTGTGCTACATAACCTCCAACTGTAATGTGCGTTTGGATCAAACACAGGACCCTTTATTTTCCTCTTCTTGCCTGTGCTTTTCGATCCAGCACTCTCATGTTCCACTTCCTCCACAGATTCTTGATCAGCATTTTGAATCAAATCACCATCTCCTTGAATATCACCATTTCCTTCAGTATTTTCACTATCATTCGCCTCTTTCTTACCATCCACCACTTCACCTTCCTCCTCTTCCTTTTCTGATTCTTCATCCCCTGATTCCTCTTGCCCTTGATTATCTTTCTCCCCCTCATTAGGCAACTTCTTAGTACCATCGTCTTTCTCTTTTCTCTCAAGTGAAGCTTCTTCCTTTTTATCCTTTCTCCTAGATTCATGCTCATTAACAACCAAAGAAACAGACCCGTTAATCTTTTTCTCATCTTTCTTCAAATCCAAATCAGATTCACCATTTTGCTTCTCATTTACTCTACTTGGTTCATGTTTTTCTTTCTCTCTCTCTCTAGACTGAGTATGAGGTCTGCTTACCCTAGTGTTTCCCGCAATTGGTTCAGCAATATCATCAAAGCTCTCCCTTTGAGTGGTTGCTGAGGTTGAAGAAGAAGAAAACATAGACCAAACAAATATAAAGCAAAACCCCATTATTGCCACTGCCGTCATCTTTACACAAAACCCATGTGGCCTTTTTGCCTGACGAGCAAGCCTAGCTATGGTCATCTCTGCACTGCCCCTGTAGCTAGCTAGCAGCTGCTATGGCCTGTGAAGTACAGAAGAAAATCTAATAGCGAGGCATGAAAAGGGAAAAAAATTGAAGGACTTAAAAGAGGGGTCTATTCTCAGTAGATGTCATGGCGTCGAATCCGTGGGGATTGGATTTGTAAAGAGGATCAAAATTCTAAAATTAGATGATTAGTCATAACAAGTTGAAAACTAAAGAAAAATTAAAAAAATGATTAATCTTCTAAACTAAGCAAGTTTGAAGTGGATAGATAGCTTAGTAAAGAGTTAATGATGAGGTTTAACTAGATTTATAGGATTTATTTATTTCAACAAATTAATTTAAAATAATATAATTTTATTTTTTCAAAATATTAAACGGACATATAAGCTATTATTCAATTCAATTTAAAACCAATTCAAACTAAATTATGAACAAATCATATGGTATAAAAACATGGATTTTAACTGCTATTATTTATATAAAAAAATACCTAATAAAAAGTTTTCTTTCCCTAATTCAAAATAAAATATATTTTATTTAAGTGTTTTTTTAATAATTTTAATAATGCATTATATTTTAAAAAAATTAATTTTAAAATTTAAACCCTATAAATAGAAAAAAAAAACACAACTCCTTATTCATTAAATCAGTTTCTTGAAATTAATAAATTTGTAAGAGTTTGAATTAAAGTTTTAAAATATAAAAAGAAAAAAACTCAATTAATTAGATTAAATCTAGATTAATTCAATGATTTAATTAATTTAAACCTGACTCGGTTAAAACCTGATATTATCCTTTGAGTGGAATTTAAAAACTATGGTTTGAATTGGTGTCCAAAAGCAAACTCTGTACATTAAAACTAAAAATTAGTATATTGAGGGAGACAATGCCGTTAATAGCAAGGAAGAACTCCCAATCAAAATGGGGAAGACAACGTATGGAGAGGGGCAGAGTCTCCTCGGAGAATCAGTTGGCATGTGTTAAGGTCAGAATCAGATGGATAAGTATATCTGTAAAAAAAAAGCAGACAGCGGTGTCAAAGGAAACTCTACCGGCCAGCTATCTCACCTGCTACTCTGACCTTTTCCTTACTGGCTGCTGCCTGGTTGTAAACGCGCTAACTAACAAACGCAACCCAAAAGCCCAAACTAGCATATGTGATGGATGACACATGGAGACAATGTTTGGAAGGGTATTTGGAAACGCGGTGTAAATTATATTTTTATAAAATTTAAATTTTTTTATTAAAATTTAATATAATTTATATATTTTGAATTGTTTTAATGTGTTGATATTAAAAATAATTTAAAAAAAATAAAAAAAATGAAAAATTATTTGAACACGTTATTGGTAAGTGCTTCAAACGCACTAGCATAAGATGGGTTGACGAGTGGCTCAGTCCAGGATTTCAAGTTGGGAGGTTAATCCAGCCCAGTTGAGTTAAATTGTATTTGCCAGAATTAGGAGATGCACATAAAATTCCGATTTCTTTGAAAACTAGAGACAATGTTTTGGTAGATGTTTCTTAGATTACTTTCTGATCTGGAGCAGAAGAATCCTGTTATGCAATAAAGCTCATGGAACAAGGAGCAGCTGTGCACATGTATCTTTGTGGTTGCTTGCAGCAGGTCGACCTCTGATGTCTTCCAAGGTAGGTAGTTGATCCCTGAATATATCCTTGGATCTTGATTGATCTATGTTCTGATGTTAATATGTCAACGAAGACAACTACAAATCTCTAGTTGGTCGTGGTTGGTGAGCTGGTTAAGGAAGCGCCACTCGAGATGGAAAGGGTTGGTGTTGGACCCGTGGACAACGGAGATGTTGGGGATGCGGTGCCTGTGACAGAGGCGTCGTTGGCGGAGGGCTCTGCAGTTGACTGGGGAGCGTTGTTTTGAGACGCATGCATGTTGATCTTGGTCCTGCGTCCCGAAAACGTAAAGAGTAGTCATCTTTGGATTTCATGTGGGATATTGCTACTTGGTTGATGACTCAATCGGGGCTAAAGGACAGTGCAGTACTGAATCAAGAAATCAAGACATTCCTTCAATTTGCTCGAAACAAAATGGATGATGCCAAAGGTGTTCCAATTCATCTTTTATAAACCGATCTAAAATGAGATCAAGAGCCTTCTTCCTGTCACAGAGAAATTCCATTACTTCGCAGATTTCATATATGGATGCAACGGAAGAATATAAAAGGAGAGAAACTCGATCACTTCACCTGTGGATATTGACATGCTCATCAGTTTCGCCCAATATCCCCTCCTGACACAAGAAAACGTTTGCAGATTGAGATTGGCACGATAAAGTTGAAGACCTATCTCGCAGCCTCAGCTTCCTGGGGAATGACAATATCATATAAGCAGTTTCAGTTACTTGTCTCTGAAAGTACAACTATATGCAACAGTCTCAAATTTTGCTTCTGGACGTAGTCTCTGCATTGTTCAGCAGAGTCTGGAAGTATTGCTTGTCATGGAAGATGAAATTCCACTGTGAGAATCACTATCATCTCATCAATACAAGGAAGATCTGTACAAGGATCCGTAAACAGGGCCTGACATTGGCGGGTCCAAATCCCCTGAAGTTTGATCACAGTTCTAGTCTGGCCATAATATGCCATCAAATAGTAATTGCATCTGTGCCTGAAGAAGTTCTTCGATGACATCCTTCATTGTAATTACACCAACAACTTCTTCATTTGATGGGAACTCTGGAATAGGAGCCTTCTCAATATCCAAAATGCAACTGAAAGTTTATGATTGTTGAATATATCTTTAATGTTATGACAATTGTGAAGTGTTAAAACACACACACACACCCTAGATGAATGCAACCAGCAAACAATTCATTTGCTTGGTTTTACATTTTATTTATTTACGGTTCAAATGCTGTCTGGGGCCATTTTATGATTTCAGCAGATACTAGTTTTAAAGCTTCTAGACAGAAGAAGTTCTTGCTTTGAATACAGCCAACAATGGCAATATTTGGTTCCTCACATCCATGCCAAATTGTCAGTAGCCAAATCAACCTGCACATAATAAAGCTCACTCGCAAGAAAACTTGTCCTAATCGTGTACTCAGAATCAGGAATCTGCCTTGTCTTACTAACTGGATAAGAAATTGGAAAGAACAGCAAAAGAAGAACACGGACAAGAAGCGCCATTGCTGCTCCAACAGTCAAGCCATAACGATCACAAACTGCTTGTGGCAATATCTTGTATCAAACAACCATAAGAATAAAAACCCAGATTGAGTCCATTCTGAAATTGCCAAGCAGACAACTTCTAAACTAAGAACATATAAAAAAAGGTGAACGCTTTAATCATAATCTACCTCTCCAAACACTAATACGAGGGAGAGTACCGGCGTTGGTGTCATCTTGAGGAAGGACAAACTTGAGGAGGACTTGAAGGTCGACAAGGCCCAGGGACATGAGAGCAAGAGTTAAGCCAGCCATGAGGCCACCAAATTAAAGCCACCTATCCTATTATTATTATTATTATTATTATCACCACATACGACATGAACTTGCTACTACAGCAACCTATGCCAGATGCCATCCTTCTCTTTCTCATGCTTACTGTGTCTTCTTGCTTGCTCCTTTATCAGAGAGTGGGAACTGATAAGTGAATTTTGGAGGCAGGCAAGGTCGGTTTTATGGTTTTTAAAATCAAGGATAAAAACTTGAAGGAAAAAAAAAAAGAGCCTTCTGTCTTGAAAAACGTGAAAAATGAATTTGGTCCCAAAGGGTAGAATGTGTGGGAACAAAACGTGCAAAAGAGGGATTTTCTACCCAATCCTTTTCTTGCTCAAGAGTTTCAAAAACGGCTCCTTGTCTCCTTTAGAACCATTCAATTGCAAAAGTGATCCTGAACAGGAACCTTGCTCAAGAGTTGTTTTGTGACACTCGTGGAATTGGATTGGCCCTTTCACGCTTGCAACATGTGATCAAAAGAGAAGCAGCAAGTACTTGTTAGGGCAATGGAATAGGACCCAAGTAGAAAGTTGAGAGCCACTCACGTCTGTCTGGTAATAGATCTTTGCTGGCGAGAGCAGACCATATTCATTGCTTCTGTTTTCGACGCGATAGGGACAGCAGAAAGGGAAGGGCCATGCATAAGAAATGGTGGACTACATTTTTTTTTGCCTTCCTTTTTATCGCGGTAGAGAACCTGGATACGATTGAGCTCTATTCTCAAGCGTTGGTTAGTGTGTGGCTCTCTTTTCTTATCCCTATCCACAATTCCCTGATAATATAAACCCCTTCTGTTATATATTGCACCCGTTCTGTCTCTCCTCCTCTTCTATTAGTCTTCAAGTTTCTTCATAGAAAAGTAAAATGTCAGACCAGGAAAACGGTTTGCAGGAGGACCCGCAATGGCTAGAGCTGAAGCTCCCACGTTTGCTGTATACCGATACAGTTCAGGGACTCCACGCAACAATCCAAAGTGAGTGGGACTCTCTCCGACGGTCGGCATGCCAAACAGCAGCTGGAAGAGCCCTGTGGAAACATGTGATCCATGACCCTTTTGCAGAGTTGCTAGCAGGAGAGACATATCTCAAAAGCTTTCATGAGAAGATAAAGAACGACCGCCTCAAAAATGCTCGGGAAACTTCAGGGGTGATCCTTGCAGTTCGGACACTCTGGTTTGATTCGAAAATTGAAGCTGCTCTGAGCTCCTTTAATGGCGAGGGACAGGTTGTTCTCCTTGGCGCAGGTTGGTGAACACTCTAACCCAATTCTTCACATGCTTTGACCATTTTACATAAACAATGCGGCTTAAGATGATGATGCTGTAAATCTTGCTTCTTTCTCAAGAAGTGATGTCTAAAATAGTCTGCAGCCGCAGTTGTGCACAATACTATGCAAAACTCATTATTTACACTTCCATGTGACAAGACTACTGGTCCCTACCTGCGTTGTTCTTACTCTGCACATACCCAACCAGAGTTTGTGAGGCATACAATCCTCCAACATCCCATCCCGCAAGTAGTATATGCTAAATTAGACTGCAATATCACGAACAAAAAAATTGCTTAGCAATTATTGAATACGAGAACATGATGCATGATCATCACGGATAGGAAATATAACTTCCAGATCAGGGCCAGACTTATATAGGCAGTCATATAAACAATCACAGCGCTTGCAGTTAAAGTTCTCAGCAGGGCAGCTTCCACTTCAAATGAGTGCTCTGTCTTAAGCTGGCCCTAATACTGAAGTAGATTGCAAGTGATAAATGCATATCAGTAAAGCAAATCTGTATTCTTATCATTCAAAGTTCGGTTGCAGTCATTATTGTTATATGTTGTAGTTTCATCATGACATTGAGCATGTTATCTTCTAGGAATGGATGCAAGGGCATACCGTCTAAGCTGCTTGAAGGAAAGTGACGTCTTTGAGGTTGATTTTCCTGAAGTTTTAGAGGTGAAAACCACTCTTCTAAAGGCCGCGACGGAAACAATAGATGAACACCTGCATCCAAGAATAACAGCAAAATCCCTAAACAGAGTAGCAGCTGACATTAGAAATAACGACTGGCTTGAAAAGCTTCAGATATCAGGGTTTGTGCCAGAGAAGAACACAGTCTGGGTACTAGAAGGTATCCTCTACTACCTCTCCCATTCCCACGCCACGCAAGTACTAAGTATCATAGCTGATAAATGTGCACTTGCCCGCACAGTGCTCTTGGCGGATTTCATGAACAAACCATCCACCACACTGTCAAATTCCATCTTCCACTTCTACAGTGATTGGCCCGATCATCTACTTCCATCTCTAGGATTCTCTCACGTAAAGCTTTCACAGCTTGGTGATCCTGATGCTCATTTTGGACTCATGAACGACCCTTTGAATCTGTTCAACAAGCTTCGCAGCTTGCCCAGGTCAGTGCAAACCCACCCGGATGATGGAACACCATGCTGTCGCTTATATTTGGTAGAGGCTTCTGGTTTGCCCAGTCAAAGTAACCAATAGATACAGTCTGGTCATGATGTAGGAATTATAGGTGCCCGCCACATCTGATTATAAGAGAATATGTAACCCACCATTGCTTTTAGTGTTGCCTACGGAATACAAAAATGCACTTGAAGTATGTTATTTGAAGAATGTTGCTTCTGTAAGAATGCAAAAGCATACACTGGGATACAATTTCTTATTCCCTGGAAAAGAAATCATCACAGATCTTTATTTCAGGATTAAATTTCTACTCCACTGCATATTAAGGGTTTTAACAGGGGAAAGAAACCCAGTAGAGACAATCCCCGTACCAAGCTCATTCCCAGCATACAAGGGGCTGTCCCGGTCCAAACAGTCAGAAATTTCCACTTGTTCTTTTCAAATGTTGAACCACAGGCTCATAATTGGCCTTCCTTATAGCTTAGGTCATCATGGCATCGATTTTGTCACTAAGTTCACAGAAAAACAGATAACCGTCAGTCTACTAAATTCTCAAAAAATGGAAACAATTCTGATGCAGGTTATCAAACCAATAGAAAGCATGATCGGTTTATCTTCCTGTCCCTGTATGTAAACTCCACAACTGATGCAAAAAACAAGCAAAATAAAATGGAGCTATGGGTAAACAAACTGATTTATTCCAGCCGTGATAATAGAAAGATGAGTTCCAGAGTGTTTGGAGATATATTCAGGGGAGTAGCAATTTGCCTTCCCACTTCATTGGTATTTCTTGCTCATGTTCTGGTCCTTCGCGGGCCATTTTTTGGTTTTTTTACCCAGCCTGGGTCCTTGCTCCTTTTCTTTTCATACTTTCACATCAGCTGGGGAATGCAATAAGTTTGTTTTCAAGTGTCGCTCTATGCTTTTACCTGCATTCTTTCGTGTTGTTGCCCTCTCATCTTTGTTTTCTTAGCGTGTGCTCTTGGATTTTTGTTCATTGCATCCTGACCATGTTGTTTGAAAAAGCTTTCTTGAGCCTTCGACTCAAGAAAATCAGTGTAATTCTTTTTTTTTTTTTTTTTATAGAATACAAAATTAATACAATCTATTCCTTGATCTTCCTTTATTAAGCTAGAATATAAGAATCGAACTACGTTTAAACACAATGTTTATAATTACTTCCTAATTCATAGGCAGTCAATACATAATATTCATAATTTTATAATAAAAAACTTAGTTTATACATCATTTTTTTTTATTAACATGTATATATGTTCACACCCATTAACTTAACCATTTATAATTTTATTATTTACATCTGATTGATTATTCGAACCTTTACATTAGATTTATATGGATATATTTTTATACATCCATCATGTCATTTAATAAATAATTTTTTTTCTACCCACATGTTTATATGTTTATAGGCAACATTATCTATACAAAAAAGAAAAAATAATAACATCATGGAGACTCACTATTTTACAAACAAAAATAATATCATATACTTTTCAATGATTCAACTTTTATACTCGATAATTTAAAATTTTTATTCTTTATATCATTGGTTATTTAGCAACTGGCATGTTTTATGATAATTGATTTCAATTTTATTATCATTAATTTTGTTCTGTTATGTTATATCGGTATAATTAATTCATCATTAACATATTTGCACCCATGTGAATAAAAACATATTCAAAATTTACTTCACATTTTAACTTAGTGGTCCATTACATCGCATGACTGTAATACAATTATATTTCCTTTTCTTTTATATACTCATGCTTGAAGTGAATTCTTCTCACATAACTTTAAATCTTAGCCACAATTCTTTTCACTATTTTTTTTAGTCGAACAATAAATATTATTTGCAATCATGTCCAACACGTGGTCATTATCATTGCCAATGGAATGTTATTTTTCCACTAATACTACCACAAATTATTTTCATATCACAAGGATTATAAAATTAATTTATATCCATAAATATTTTATAATTTCATGCATGTACATGGAGAGCAATTCCAAATTATGTCACTTATACTCTACTAAAACATAATCAAACACATCATTACATAAGTTTTAACAATTTTAAAGAACCATTTACTTCTGCTGTAAATGATCTTTTTCCATTTATTCTTTCTCTATCATATACTCTTACAATAGTTTTCCCTTCCCATGAGAACCAGTCAAGGTTGTTCCCAAACCTGCCAAAGTTAAAATATAGCCTTTTATATTGAAGATTACCTAATATGTTCTTTCTTTTCTTGTATATAATTCCTGCATTTCAGTTATAAGAATGCAATGTTTCAAATACCATTACTTTACTTTACAGATCAATTGCCGGAGCACCGGTGCCGGTGACTCTTGAATAAAAAAACACCTTCCGCTTCAAACAATACCGATGGGAGAATTGAAAATTACAGTCACAAATGGATATTTCAGATCCATTCATTTTACACCATTAATTCAAATCACCCACCGATTGTTTTGGTGTCAAAATTGTTGGATGGACGCAACTATGGACGATAGAGTTTTTCTATGCGCTTCAGTTTTAATGTCAATTTGTTTTATGTTTTAAAAATATTTTATTTTTATATTTTAAAATTTTTTTGAAAAAAATTATTTTTTTTGATTTTTTTATTAACTTCAAATTAATATATTTTTAATGTTTTCAAATTATTTTTTAAAAATAAAAAAATATCATTGTATATATTTTAACATGAAAAGTTATTTGAAAATAACCACAACCACAACCACAACGCTAAACAAACTCTTAATGCAAAGAACAAGATAGATTCATCAATGGAACCATCATGATGGTTTTATCATGGATTCTGAACTCCATCCATCCCCATCCAGACTTATTTCTTAGCAAGCAGTGTAACCGAGACAATAACAAAAGTTTGGAATGACTTGAAAGATTTTCTAAAGGAAATGAATCCAAGACTTTTTTATATTTTTAAATTTGATTTTTATTCTTTTAATAAACTTGATATTTTTTTAAAATATTAATAAATTATTTTTTAATTTATTTTTCATGAATCTATCAAATATCAAAAAAATAATTAAATTTTTAGGAATCAACTTCCCATAAAATCTATTTTGTAGCAAAAAAACATATTCCCATCAACATCATAGTTGTGAAAAATCTGGATAAACAAATGAAATTACTGACTTGTAAACTCTGAACTTGACGAAGATTGAGATTTAGGTTAAAATTAGAATTTTTTAAAATCCAGTACTTGTTGATATGGTAAAAAACTCAATACTAAGAATCACATATCCGGTAAAATGATTGATCTTTGATAATAATGTCTCCTAATTAAGCTTATCAAAGCTAGTGTTTATTTCCTCACAGCTTATCATAATGATGAGTCTTATTTGAATGGAATCAAATATATATCAAATTAAATATAATTATATGAAGAATATTATATAATATATATTTGAGGTCAATTTTGATAAAATGAGTTTTACTCTATGAATTTTATTCATAATATTTGTATACAGATTACAAGTTTATTAATTCATAAATACATCTGTCTTTATATAGTAGTAGGCAGTAAAACTATTCCTTGAACTATACGGAAAGACCCCTACAATTATAGTTTGTTACAAACTAATTCCTAACTAATATATCTATATTCTGCATGTATAACAGTAAGGTGAAACAATCATAATGTTAACACCCCCTCTCAAATTGATGCATAGATATCAGTCATGCCCAATTTGTCGAGACTGGTATGGAAGACTTCGCTGGATACTGCCTTCGTCAGCACATCTGCAAGTTGATCTTGAGATTAAACATGAGGAACTTCAATAATTTTTCCTTCCAATTTTTCCTTGATAAAATGTCTATCAACTTCAACATGCTTAGTTCTATCATGTTGGACAGGGTTATGAGCAATGTCGCATGCTGCCTTGCTATCACAATACAACCTCATCGGACTTGTCTGCTCAACCTGTAATTCCTGCATCAAATTTTTTATCCATAATAATTCACATACTGCTTTGGCCATTCCCCTGTATTCAGCTTCGGCTGAGGATCTAGCCACTACTTCTTATTTCTTACTTCGCCAGGTGACCAAGTTTCCACCCATAAATGTGAAGTATCCCGATGTAGATCTTCGATCTTGTATTGACCCTACCCAATCAGCATCGGTATATCCATCAATCTTCAAGTTGTCCCTCTTTTTAAATAGAATTACTTTACTTGGAGATGATTTCAAGTAACGCAAGATACGGGTGATAACTTTTATATGTTCTTCACTAGGGGAGTGTATAAACTGGTCCCCAAGGGGCGTAGCGTGGTGGCAAAGGATTTGAGATCTGCACAGCAAGTCTCGAGTTCAAGGTCAGGGCGTGCACCTCTTGTAAGAGCCTGGGACAACCGGGTTTTACTCACTCACCTAGACCCACAAAGTGCGCTTTCCAGGGGGTGGGGTTTCCTTGAATCCAAAAAAAAGACTGCATAAACTGACTGATTACACTTAAAGCATAAGCTAAATTAGGTCCGGTATGTGCAAGATACATTAATCTTCCCACTAGTCTCTAATAACGTTCTTTATTAGTGTGGATTTGTTGTGGATGTATACTCAGTTTCAGGTTTTCTTCTATAGGAGTGCTGACAGGACTACAAGATGTCATACTTGTTTCTTTTAACAAATCTAAGGCATACTTTCGTTGTGATAAGAAAATTCCTTTTTTCGATCTTGATACTTCAATACCAAGAAAGTATTTTAAGTGACCTAGAGATTTCATTTCAAATTCCTGGGCAAGATGAGTCTGCAAAGTTTTCTGCTCTTCAGGATTATTTTCGGTTACTATCATATCATCCACGTATACGATTAGAGCTATGACTTCCCCCTTTTTTATTTTCAGGAATAACGTATGGTCTGAGTTGCTTTGCTTGTATCTAATGGATTTCATGAAATTAGTGAACCTCCTGAACCATGCTCTTGGAGATTGTTTTAACCAGTATAGGGATTTCTTTAACCTGTATACCTTTGTGCTTCCTTTGATTTGCATAATACATCCAGGAGGTAATTCCATATATACTTCTTCTTGGAGATCCCCATGCAAAAAGGCGTATTTTACGTCAAGTTGATATAGGGGCCAGTCAAGGTTCACGACCAGAGATAGTAGGATACAAACAGTATTTATCTTGGCCACCGATGCAAATGTTTCCATATAATCAATCCCATAAGTTTGAGTGTATCCTTTGGTGACAAGCCTTGCTTTAAACCTTTCAATGGTGCTATTCGCTTTATATTTAATGGTAAACACCCACCGACATCCAACTGGTACCTTTCCTGCAGGAAGTTCAACCACTTCCCATGTGCAATTGTTTTGAAGGGATCTCATTTCTTCATTCATGGCCTTTTTCCATCTTGAATATGTTATGGCTTCCTGCACACTATTAGAAATAGATATAGCAAATATTTGATTTATAAAAGTTTCATTTTCCTTTGATAATCTATGGTAGGACACAAAATTACTCATAGGATAATGAGGCTTAGAGGTAAGAAGTGGTTCATACGAAGTTTTGGGTTTTCCTCTCGTGGTTCTGTGAGGTAAAACTTTGAGTTAAGTTTCAGAACTTACTTGAGGTTTAGTTATGGATTCAAGTTCAGGACACAATTGTAGTGGGGAAGTTGGTAGCTGAGGTACCTAAGTTTCTTGTTGCAGTACCTTTATTCGGTTTTCTTCACTGTCAATGGTTTGTTGTGGTTCTGCTTCTATATATTCTTCACTATTTCCATCTTGCGTGGTATGTGAAGATGCATTACTAGAATGCTTATCTCTTGTAACATATAGGTCATCATAATATGTCTGTCAGTTACCCTTGTTGTGCTCCTGACTTGAGGATTCAAGGGGAGAGTAATACATTCTATTTTCTTGGAATACAACATCAAGTGTGATATAGAGTTTCCGAGTTGGTGGATGATAACAACAATAACCTTTCTGATGTTGGGCATAACCAACAAATATACACTTAAGTGCTCATGGTTCCAACTTATTCCTTAATGGTTTGTGAAGATGAACAAACGCTGTACATCCAAAAACTCTTAGTTGCAAATGTGACATAACAGGAGAACATATTGTTTTATAAAGAACACTCAGTGGGGTCTGAAATCCTAATGTGCTTGAGGGTATCCAGTTGATAAGATATGTTGTTGTTGTGATAGCTTCACCCCAATATTTAGTTGACATATGAGCTTCAAATAAAAAGGCTCGAACAACTTCAAGAAGATGTTGATTCTTATGTTCTGCAACCCTATTTTGTTGAAGGGTGTAAGGGCAAGTGGTTTGGTGAACAATTCCATGATTAATCAGATATTGTTTCAACTCCTGATTAACGAATTCTCCACCGTTGTCACTACGAAGAACCTGTATTGTAGAACTATATTGTGTGGCTACCATGTTATGAAATTGTTTGAATAATGAACTTACTTCACTTTTGCATTTCATTAGGCAAATCCATGTCATACGTGTGTGATCATCAATAAAGGAAATACACCATCATTTACCATTAAGAGAGAAGGTATTTGCTAGACCCCATACATCTGAATGTACTACCATAAATGCTGCTGGGCTTTTATTTATGCTGTTTTGAAATGGAACCCGATGGCTTTTAGCCAATTCACACACATCACATTTAAACTCTATGTCTGTTAGTTGAACAAAGAGTTTCGGCATTAATTTCTTTAAATATCCAAAGGATGAGTGACCTAAACGTTTATGCCATAACTAAATTTTAGAGGTTGCAACAGATTTAATATTTGCAGCAAATTTATTCATGGAGAATGCTTGAGCTAATTGGTGACAACTTGCTGGTGTTAAATCCAGATAATAGAGCTTTCCCCTTCTAATACCATAACCAATTGTCTTTCAAGTTTGAATATCCTTGAAAATACAAAGGTTAGGCCAAAAAATAACAATGCATTGCAGAGCAAGAGTTATTTGAGCTACTGACAGTAAATTATAATTAAGAGTTGGAATAACTAATACGGAGTCAAGACTTATATTTTCAGTGAGGATGACAGACCCTTCCCCATTAATAGATGATGAGGTACCATTTGCTGAGGATATAATATATTGTTTTGATGGTTTATAAGATTGAAGCCACAACTTGTCAAAGGTCATATGGTTAGTAGCTCCGGAATCAATTATCCATTCATTTCTAGTGCTAAAAGTGGAGGTATAAAAGACTTTACCAGATTCTTTCTCTATGAATGTTGAAGGATGTTTTCCTTCTTTCGGATGTTGATGTTCTGCCATAAATTCTTCCTTAGTCGTGAGACTGGTCTTTGTTTTATTTTAAGGATGTTCTGCCATTACAACTAAAGCATGAGTATTTGATTTTGAGTTTCGTTTACAAGGTGCTTTAGCAGGATCCCACCATTCTGGATACCCAATTAGTTTATAGCATTTCATCTTTGTATGTCCAGTTTCACCACAGTGTGTACAGACATATTCTGACTTTGCCTTTCCAATTTCATAGCTGCTGTTCTGAGTTTCTGATGCCGGATTCTTTTCAGTGGTAGGGCCATTTGATCGGTAGATTCTCGGCTTACCTCATTGTGCCATCATTGTAGATGATTCAGCATGACCAGCTCCAGCTTCATTGTTTAAAGTAGCTATGCGAACAACATCATGACGTACATAAGCATGGGCTTCTTCAATATCCAGTATCGGATATTTTCTAAGAATTTCCCCTTGGATTTGTTCAAATTCTGTATCCAATCCATTCAAGAAAATATGTACTCGTAATCTTTCAACAAATCTTTTGTAAGAGATAATATCATCCGGGTCTTTCATCTCAGTTCTGTCACGATGATCAAGTTCTTGGAAGATTTCCATCAGATCACCATAATATGTTGATAGTGGTCAGCCCATCTGTTTTGTGGAGAAGGCTTTCTGGTTAAGTGAAAAAAGTTGTGATTCGTTTGATCCATCATAAAAGGCTTTAGACAAGACATTCCATATTTCTCGTGCAGTGCGTAGTCGGATGTATCTTTTCATAATATCTGGTGACATAGACGTTAGCAGCCATCCTTTAACCTTTTGGTTTTCTATATACCATCTTGAATAGGAAGCATCAGTATCTTGTGGTGGTTGTGTTTTGCCCATAATATATTCAAGCTTTTCTCTTCCTGCAATCTGCATTTCCATGATTTGAGACCATACATCGTAATTAGTGTCAGTGAGAATAACACTGGTTGTGAATCCAAAGTTTTCAGTTTGTACATGGATAATGGGTGGAGATTTTGTTGCTTTATTATTCATCATGGAAAAAAGGTGATCTCAGGATGCAAAGGAAAAGAAATATTCAAGAATAGGTTTCAAGATCAGAATGCAGAAAAATTATTCAAGAACAGATTGCACGATTCAAGACTAGATTTCAAGATCAAAATGCAGAGAAAAAAAATATATTCAAGAATAGATTGCACGATTCAAGAATAGATTTCAAGATCAGAATGCAGAAGAATATTTCAAGAACAAATTGAGAACAGGTGAATGAACATATAGCAGAACAGATTGCAAGATTGACAGATAGAATGCAGGATCTTGGATGGTGCAGTTAAATTGAGAAAGATATACAAACAGAAAAGGAGATGATGCAGGTACATGAAGGAAGGAGATTTCAGGGGAAAGATATATCAGTAGTGCATTTCCATGCTCTGATACTATGATAAAATAAGTTTTACTCTACGAATTTTATTCATAATATTTGTATACAGATTACAAGTTTATTAATTCATCAATACATCTGCCTTTATATAACAGTAGGCAGTAAAACTATTCCTTGGACTATACGGAAAGACCCCTACAATTACGATTTGTTACAAATTAATTCCTACCTAATATAACTATATTCTGCATGTATAACAATAAGGTGAAACAATCATAATGTTAGCATATTTAAACTTGAGATGAAATAAAAATTAGAAAAAACATTGAAAATTCAATAAATCTATAGAAAAATCCTTTACCCTTTTAAGGTTAACATTTAAACCATTTCGAGGATTAAAAGAAAAGGAAAATAAACCCTAAAATGAGAGTGAAATTCTTTTATGAGCTGGCTTAAAATAAGCTCTTAGATTGAATGACCCGTCCTTAATCCTTGTTTAAAATCTACATCGTAAAGAAAATATTAATTTTTATAAATGCATACAAGTGTCTTTAATTCTTTTTATATAAAAAAATAGCATCGATTAACTGAAAATATTTTTATCAAATAAATAAAAAATTTAAAAAAATATATAGACAAAAATGTAAGAATTTTTTTAAAAAAAATCTGAGGGGTACAATTCAATTGGTCAGATTTTAGGTTTATTTTCTATAGGTCACCAGTTCGAGTCCTACAAATCTCAGGGCTATTGGAAACTTACATAGACATTAACTTTAAAACCCATAAAATTAAACAAGATGTGTATAAACTGGTTCAAATAACCATATTAATAATAAAACAAAAAATTTGGCACTTTCTGAGCTGCCGAGGAAGACGAAAAATCAAGAGACGAGGTCTAGAAACATTTACACAAGCGAGACTCAGCACGCGAAGGATAAACACGTGGCAAGCAGTTATTAAATTAAATTCAATTTCCAATGGCCTGCTTGCTGCCTGTAACAAACTGCAAAGCACAGTTTTGTTAGTTATTCTGTTGTACGATTCTTCTTTCAACTCGACTCGACTCGATTCAATTCAACTCGTCATGTCTATATAAATACTGGGCCAAGGAATGCGAATTCCAAAGCAGCTAGTTTCCCTCTTATATCTCTTTGTTTTATCCCGTCCTTTCAATTCCCAAAATAGCTCTTACTTGGGGTTTCCTAACTTCTCCTTCACCAAACCAAGGCAAACAGTTCAGCAGATTTCTTCTTGAAATCATATGATTTTCCCTTTTCTTTTCTTGTTGTGATTTTGGAAAAAGAAATGTTAATATATGGAGTAAGGTTTTGATGGAGGAATTGGATTCTTCAATGCTCCTTGGGAGCCAAGATAGTTCAACTACCAAACAATACATTACATGTTGTGTGCTATTTGCTAGTCATTTTGATATTTGCACACGTAGTGATATGGACATGAATATAACAACATGGGTGAATTGTGGTAGAAGCAGGGGCATGTTGAGACGAATGAACGTGGATCATACTTTGTTGCCAAGTTGTTATAGAATAAGTCAAGTCAAGTTTGTTTTGATTAGGTTGTTAGCAGATAATAAGGATTCCTTTCGGGAATCGCTAATTACTTTCCTTCTTTCTAGCATTATTGTTATTCATTCCTGTATATAAAGCCTGAGGGCATTCAATAAAGGATATCTCAGAATTATCCAAAGTTACTGTCTTTTTCTTTCTTGCTTCTTCTACTTCTTCTTAAAATTATTCACATAAGTGGTATCAGAGCTAGGTTATCATGGACGCTCATGGAAAAAGCAATGCCGAATTCCACAACGAGGTCAATGAAGCCTTAGCTAGGCATGAATCAAGTTTTGATAAGGTAAACTCTACTTTACAAGCAGTGTTAACTGAACTACAAGCCCTTCGCACCATCTAAAATCCAAATCCTAACTCTCCTGAAATCAACCCATTCGCACCAGAAGGATCATCACAATTCCACACTTCCTGTTCTCTTCACACCAATGGTCAGCTACATCCACAACTCAAGCTCTCCTTTCCACGTTTTGATGGTAATAATCCTACAGGTTGGGTGTATAAAGCAGAGCAATATTTTGATTTTCAAAACATTACACCTGGTCAACAAGTCCAGTTAGCCTCTTTCCACTTAGATGGAATTGCACTTCAATGGCATAGATGGCTGAACAAGTTTTGAGGACCCCTCATATGGAGCGAATTTATCCAGGCAATTTTGCTACGCTTTAGACCCATATGATACGAGGAACCATCAGAGTCACTCACGCATCTCAGACAAACCACCATTGTGGCAGCCTACCAAGAAGCCTTTAAAAGACTTTCCCATCAAGTTGACGACTTGCCTGAAGGTTTCTTTATAGGATGTTTTGTTGCCGGTCTTCAAGATGATATTTGTATCGATGTCAAGATCAAACAACCTCACACATTGACAAATGCAATTGGGGTTGCACGACTGCTTGAGGAGCGCAATCTATTACATAAGAAAGCCAGCCTTCCAACCCGATCATCACACACTATGCTGACATCCAGGGTGCCTACCAATTCAGCAGCAGGAGTTCTGGGACCACCACCATCACAGTGAGCAACTCCTTCTCCCACATCATTTCGGAGGATAACTAATCAAGAAGCTAGGGAATGAAGGGAGAAAGGGCTGTGTTACTATTGTGATGAGAAATTCATTCCAGGTCATCGCTGCGAAGGCCCTCAACTATTTATGATTGAAGACACTTCCCACACAAGCCTTGAGGAAGGCACTGATGATTCTCAAGATATTTTGAACTCTGAAGACATGTTAGAAATCTCGTTTCATGCCATTGCTGGTGTCGAACACCCTCAAACCTTACATGTGTTGGGAAATTTGAGGAACAATAGTGTAACAGTGCTCATCGATGGAGGTAGCACTCACAACTTCATTGATCAAGCGGTGGTCTCCAAGTTCGGATTGCCAATAAACCGCAGCAAACAGTTCCAGGTCATGGTTGCTAACCGGGAGAAGATTACCTACAATGGACAATGCCAAGGTCTTGCACTGAACATTTAAGGGCAAACCATCACTGCCAATTACTATATTCTTCTAGTCATCGCTTATCAATTAGTGTTGGGTGTACAATGACTTGAAACCCTTGGTCCCATTGAAATGGATTTTAAAAAGCTCACGATGAGCTACAAAAGACAGGGAGAAACACACACTCTTCATGGACTAAGGCACACAGACAACGCAGCTTTCACATACAAAGAGTTTCAAGGGCTACAGGGAATTGGTTTTTTCCTTCAAATCATCCTCTCCTATCCTGGTAATAACACTATACATTACCCTCCTGATATGCATAGCCTTCTTTCCAAATTCTCTCACATGTTTGAACAGCCTACCAGTTTACCTCCTAAAAGATCCAATGACCATCATATACCATTGCAGCCAAATTCAGGACCAGTAAATGTTAGACCCTACATATATCCCTATTACCAAAAAACCAACATAGAGAAAATGGTGCAAGAACTTTTAAAGTCAGATTTGATAAGGCCAAGTAATAGTCCATTCTCATCACCTGTTTTACTAGTCAAAAAAGCAAATGGACCTTAGCGATTCTATGTGGACTATCATGCCTTAAATGAAATTACCATCAAAGATAAATATCAAATCCCAGTGATCGATGAACTTTTTGATGAATTGCATAGATCCTGGTATTATTCCAAATTGGATCTACGGTCTGGCTATCATCAAATCCGGGTACGCGAAGGCGACATCCCTAAGATAGCTTTTCAAACACATAAAGGGCATTATGAGTTTGTCGTCATGCCATTTGGTCTCACTAACGCCCCCGCAACTTTCCAAAGCCTCATGAATGACCTTTTTTGTCCCTATCTCCGGAAATTTATTTTGGTTTTCTTCGATGATATTTTCGTATACTCTACATCATGGGAAGACCATCTCACTCATTTGCAAACTGTTTTGTAAATTTTGATAGACAATGAATTGTTTGCTAAGGAGTCTAAGTGTCGATTCGGAGTTACACAAGTCGACTACCTGGGCCATATTATTTCAGAAAAAGGCGTTTTCGTTGATCCCACCAAGATACAAACGGTCATTGAGTGGCCTACACCGACAACAACAAAAGGAGTCCGCAGATTTTTGGGGTTGGCTGGGTATTATCGAAAATTCATTCATCACTTTGGAAGTATAGTAGCACCGTTTACCCGATTGCTGACCAAAAAGGGATTCCAATGGAATGAAGAGGCTGATATGGCTTTTAGAAAGTTGAAGGCAGCCTTAAATACTCCACCAATCCTGCACCTGCTAGATTTTTCTCAAAGCTTTGTGGTTGAATATGACGCTAGTGGCATTGGACTTGGAGCAATTCTCTCCCAACAAGACCAACCAGTGGCATATTTTAGTGAAGCACTGAAAGGTTCCTCTTTAACCTTATCCACCTATGAAAAAGAGATGCTAGCCATCGTTAAGGCCATTCAGAAATGGTGACCATATCTGCTTGGAAAACCTTTCACGGTTCGCACAGATTAGAGGAGTTTCAAATATCTCTTGGAGCAATGAATAACTATACCCGTACAAGCATGTTGGCTATCTAAGATACTGGGATACGATTATGTGATTGAGTACAAGAAGGGAACTGAAAACCAAGGAGCAGATTCATTGTCCAGGGTGGTGGAATTCCAATTTTTTTCTATCTCTGCTCCACGAGCAGACTGGTGGCCAACCCTACAATAGGAAGTGCAGTAGGAACCATTTTATGCTAACTTCAAGTCAACCAACCCATTCATGGTCCAATGAGATGGAGTGTGGTTGAGGAAAGGTAAGGTCTTTTTAAGTCCCACTTTCACTCTCCTTTCACAGATCTTGATTGATTGTCATGCAACTCCTGTTGGTGGGCATTTTGGGTTCCATAAAATGCTTGCCCGTATAAAGCAAGATTTCTTTTGGCCAACTATACATCGCACAGTAAAAGAATTCTTGCAACAATGTGAGAGGTGTCAACGTTTCAAAACTGATTGCATGAAACCAGCAAGGTTACTCCAACCTCTACCAGTGCCAAACCAAGTTTGGACGGGCATCTCCATGGACTTCATCGAAGGATTACCCTCCTCTCATGGCTACAGCTGCATTATGGTAGTTGTGGATCGCTTATCTAAGTATGCCCACATCATTCCATTGAAACATCCTTATACAACCATCATTGTTGCCAAGGCTTTCATCTCCAACATAGTTCGATTGCATGACATTCCTACCTCTATTGTTAATGACCGCAACAAGGTATTTATCAGCACCTTTTGGTGAACACTATTTCAGTTCCAAGGCACACAGTTTTGTATGAGCTCTAGCCACCATCCTCAATCGGATGGCCAGATCGAAGTGGTTAACCGGGTCCTAGAATAATATTTACGTTGCTTTGCAGGGGACCAACCACGAACTTGGTTTGACTGGTTTCCTTGGGTAGAATTCAGCTACAACACCTCTGTCCACTCTTCCACTAAGGTAACACCATTTGAGGTAGTGTACGGTGTTCCACCTCCTAGCTTATTAACTTATGTTCCTAGCACCTCTAAGGTTCAAGAAATGGATGAGCACCTGCGTGATTGAGATCATATTCTCTGTAAGCTACGAAGGAATCTTTTGCTCGCTCAAAATCGAATGAAATGTCAGGCTAATCAACATCATCGAGATGCTTCCTTTGATATTGGTGACTATGTGTACCTATAGCTACAGCTTTACCGCCAGACTTCAGTAGCCTTTCAAACCTCTATGAAACTGGCTCCGCGATTCTTTGGACCTTATCAAGTCATTGCAAAAGTAGGATCAGTGTCCTACAGATTAGCATTACCTTCAGATTCGCAAATTCATAACGTATTCCATGTTAGCTTGCTACGAAAATATTTAGGGTCCATTCCCCCCATAATCGCTCAACTTCCTCCTGTTTCAGAAACTACAACTATCCTTCTGCAACCTGAAGCTGTCATTGACTGTAGGGTAGTTCACAAAGGGCAATACCGTCCTAAGACTGAAATTTTAGTTAAATGGGCGGGTGCACTGGTGGAAGATACCACTTGGGAGGATGTAAGGAGATTTACCAAGACCTACCCTACTTTTATCCTTAAGGATAAGGATTGTTAAGGGGGCAGGAATGATATGTGCACACGTAGTGATATGGACGTGAGTATAGCAACAGAGGTGAATTGTGGCAGAAGTAGGGGCACGTTGAGACATATAGACGTGGATCATGCTTTGTTGCCAAGTTGTTATAGAATAAGTCAAGTCAAGTTTGTTTTGATTAGGTTGTTAGCAGATAATAAGGATTCCTTTCGGGAATCGCTAATTACTTTCCTTCTTTCCAGCATTATTGTTATTCATTCCTGTATATAAAGCCTGAGGGCATTCAATAAAGGATATCTCAGAATTATCCAAAGTTACTGTCTTCTTCTTTCTTGCTTCTTCTACTTCTTCCTAAAATTATTCACATCACATTTCACCTATACTGTTGGATTACGTAGATTGGTTATTCTTCCTCTTGAATTTTGTTATGACTTGATCTTCAGATTGATAATCAAAGTGTATAGACAAGATTTTTCTTTAAAGTTTTATGTTTATACGAACCAAAGCTTACACATAAACTTACCTATTAAATAATTCAATCAGAGTTCAACGCGGTATAAATAACAAAATTAATTTTATAATATAATTTGATTATCTTAATATAAGACTTAATACAATTTTATAATTGTGGAGCACTAACCACACACACACTAATTACAACCAAAAGAGCAAGTTTTGAAGGTCCAACAAAAATGATCCATTAACAAGCTATAAGTGTAAAAAATATAAATAATGAGAAGGCGAGTTCAACAACTCAGTGAGTAGATAACATTCAATATATATAAACGAGGTAATACAAACAATAAGGAATATATATACAATTATGACTCTAGGTTCTTACATAAAAGTTTCTCAAATAGGCCATAACAAGAATATCATAAAGTAAAGCTCGTCAGAAAATCAAAATCTAATAAGTATGAGGCTTCATACTGTGGGATTATTAGTACACACAAGTTGGTGACTCCCCCGGCCAACTAGGATTCAGATATGATGTGCACAAAGACTAACACTACCCTATTAACATGGGTATTCTAATTAGCATACTATACGTTCATATCATAATTAGACAAACATATTCATATCTCGAGGCTCAAATTATGACATCAATCAAATGAGAAGCTATCAATTCAGAAGTCAATTCAAAAATATATATTGGCTCATATAAAGAATTCAAATTCAATAATTGATTATGCTTTATCGTAATAAGGATAATAATATATGCATGTTTGTTGTTAAGAAACATGATCCAATTCATATTAACAATTCAAATATTTACATGCATATGAAAAATTATCTATTCACCCGACTCAAAAGTGAACAGAACTCGAAAACCGATAACAAAGGAAATCCTAATGATGTCCTGCAAATAAAATATCAAGATTATCTGGATACAAAGGAGACATATTCAAAAAACAACTCGAAAAAATATAAAATCTATTTAATATACTTAATTAAGGGTCTATTCCATAACTCTATATGTTTTTAAACTAAACTAGTTATTTGTTCCAAAAACCTAACAAATTAAACGGTTTTCCTGAAATCTAATTCATAAGAAAGTAAATAATAAGACTTTATAATAATTCACTAAATAGCCCTAAATTATTCATCAAACCAATCTGAAAAGGCTAATATTACAACCAGGTACCATTCTGGAGTTTTGTCAAATTTTTAGGGGTCAAATTGTAATTTTGTTAAATTGGAGAACCAAACTAAAAATGTCATATATTCATGAATATACTGGAATTTTGACCATAATTCATCCTAAATTATATCCAAAATCTCTAATTATGCTCTAAGGACCATTCTAGAATTTTATCAAATTTTTAGGGCTCAAATTGTAATTTTGTTAAATTGAAGGACCAAACTGAAATGTCATAAATTCCTAACGATACTAGAATTTTACCCATAATTCATCATCAATTCTGTCTAGAATCTCAAAATTATGCTCCAAGGAACATTCTGGAGTTTTATCAAATTTTTAGGGTTAAATAGTAATTTTATCAAATTGAAGGACCAAACTAAAAATAGCATAAATTCATGAATATACTGGAATTTTGCCCATAATTAATCCTCAATTCTGTCCAAAATCTTTAATTATGCTCCAAGGACCATTCTGTATTTTTATCAAATTTTTAGGGGTCAAATTGTAATTTTGTCAAATTGGAGGACCAAACTGAATTGTCATAAATTCATAACTACACTGGAATTTTTCCCATGATTCATCCTCAGTTCTGTCCAGAATCTCAAATTATGCTCCAGGGATCATTATGGAATTTTATCAAATTTTTAAGGTCAAATTATAATTTTATCAAATTGGAGGACCAAACTAAAAATTTCATCAGTTCATAACTATACTGGAATTTTTTCCATAATTCATCTTTAATTCTATCCAAAATCTCAGATTATTCTCCAAGGACCAATCTGTAATTTTTTCAAAGTTCGGGGGATTAAACTATAGTTTTCACAAATTAAGGGACCAAACTGATTTTCATTTTCTTCAACCTCAAACCTAGAGTTTCCACACATCGCCTACTGATATATCAAGATTCTTAACTCAAATCCATCATTTAAACAAATCATAACTCAAAATCATTATCTTTACCTAAAATATTCCAAAATCAACTAAGTAACTCATTACCCATAATATTCAAATCAATTCATCAATCAACCCAAAATCCTAATATTCAACAAAACAAAAATTTAAAGCTAAAAGAAAACACATTTATACATATCATAGACATATTTAAACAAATTTAAAGCTCAAATTTCAGATCCCTCTTTCCATTTTATTTGTATTTATTAGGGGTGATCATTTTTTATTCGGTTCGGTTTTTATAAAAAAAATAACTAAATTGGTTTTTTATAAAAAACCAAAACCAAACCGAAACCTGTTCAAATTGACCGGTTTCCATTCAGTTCGGTTATTTTAGAACAAAAACTAGTTCAAACCGATCGGTTCCGGTTTGGATCGGTTTTTTCGGTTTGACTCAGTTTTTTTTCTATTTTTTTTTGTTTTAGACTTATAAAACCGAAATCGAATCAAATCAGTTAGTTTTTTTTTTACAATTCTATTCGATTTAATTGGTTTTTTTAATGGTTCAGTTTTTTCAGTTATTTTTTTTTTCTGGTTTTCTCGATTTAATCAGTTTTTCAGTTTTTTTGCTTATCTCTGCTACTTACACTTATCAAATTTTATTCAATTACTACACTATTCCTTATTCATTTATATCTATTTCTAAACCTTGAAGGAATTTGTTGTCTTTTTTTGTTCTCTTGCATTTTCAAAACATCACAGGTTTTCTTTACTTCTTAATTACTTTTTAATCACGCGTGTTATGCATGTGTCCATTTAACATGGGTTAATGCGAAGGAGTCGTTATGTTACATAAATCTTGGTTTTCTTGACTTTAATGTATCCTTATGTACCGTAAGTCTTGCTTTTCTTGACTTTAATGTACCATGAATATTGTTTTTCTTGACTTTAATGTATCGTTATGTACCATAAATCTTGTTTTTCTTGATTTTAATGAATCTGTTGTACCATGAAATCTTGTTTTCTTGAATTTGTTGAGGAGCTGTGGATTTCATCTGTGCTGTGCACTGTGGAATTTCCAATGTCAATTTCTTTGAAGTTAGGAGTTGATTCTTTTGAATGTATCATCAGGAGTTAATCAGTTGGTGGACAAGGGTCATAAGGGTGTTTTAGGGGTCAAGAGATCGAGTTCTGAGATGATGGAGAGAAGGGATGGAGTTCAAGAACCGTGCATATGGTCGTCTCCTGAAGGGGGAAAAGGTGAAGTTGAACGTAGACATTTGCCAACTTTTAGTTGTTGATACAACTTTGGTTAGGATTCAAAAAGCTTTCCAGGCCTAAAATAGACCATCTTCTAAAGAACATGTTTCCCTGCTGTGAATCTCACGGGTTTTGGTCATTGGTGTTTGTCTTGATGTCTCCGTGTTTCATCTACCAGGTACACAATAAAGATAAGTCCATAGTTCCAATGCTCAAAATGCTCAGAGATTCTAAACGTGCAACGTTCTTGGTAACAAACAGCCCAGGTGTCTTGCAGAATTATCGATAAGACTGGTTTCTTAATTCTTTGTACAGACTGATATGTTTCTATGTTTGGATCTAACATTTGCTTAATTCCGTAGGCTCTGGATGTTGGGGATCATATCTATGGAGATATTTTACGCAGCAAAAAAGTTCTTGGTATTGCGTTCTTTCTTGGGATTATATTTGATTTTTGACTTCATTTGTTAATTTACAGATTCACAAGGTGTGGGGACAACTCATGAAGACAGGCTACCAAAACTCTCGCTTTGCACATCAAGTAAGATCCAAGTCCTTTCAATATCATAGTACCCAGAACTGCTTTACGCTGCTTTCTTTTTAGAAATGCTGGGCTAAAATTTTCTGACCTTGAGTATCTCCTTCGTTTTCTTTTCCGATTTTTTCTTAAATGTCTTCTACACACCTCATCTTTATTTTTATGACAGTGTTCGCCTCATTGCGGGAATCTTTCAACAATTAATGCCCGCACCATGACGATATCACCATACAAGTTTTATTTCTGATGAACTGCTCAGACATCCCAAAAAAAATATATTGAAAACACAGGATCGCAAATCAGATAGCTTGACATAGAACAACACAAAAACATCTTTAATTGATGTTGAGTTTATCACTATCATTAAAAGCAATTGAAATTTACAAGGACTAACTACATCTACATATCCACTACACCACGCCAGGAAAAAACATCCTAAGCAATACTCAACAACAATATGCCATCAAGACACAGAATTATCATAGTTCTACAAAAGTCATCCAGTTTATCTGCACTCCAAACAGAAACCGACAAGCTTGCAAACCCTAAAAGTATTCCTAACATTCCTTTCCTATCAACCATTTTCATTCTGTCTAGACAGTATTAGCCTCATTGCGGGAATCTTTCATCATTCACAGCGCATCGGATTATAATCACCATTTGCTTGCATTGATTTTTGATGAAATCCCACCAAAGATGGATCCGAGGATGCTGTTGAGCACTTGGATGTGGAACCCGCACAACATATGAACAACTGCAAACTCCACAACAGGTCATCTAATGCTCATCTAGCCTCTCCATATCTTGCATTTCAAGTGGTTCAGGAAAGATTTCGCTGGATAACCTTTTATTAGAAGATGAATGCTCAATCCCACTGCTGCTTCGAGATCCTGCTCTCCCTGGCTGCTTTAAGCCACTGGTATTAGCACGGCCCAGAGCTGAGGCATTATCTGGGCTATGTCTCCAGCTACCAAAAAAAGCAGCACTCCAAGATCTCCTAGATGAAGTTGTTCTCAGCCTTCCCGAGCTATAAATGTCATCTCTTACCACTTTCAGGGGGTTTTCCAATGCTTTGAGGACATATTTCATTGGAGGGCGTTTAGAAGGTTTGGAATTAAGGCATGACCTAGCCACGATGGCCATTGCCCATACCTCTTCCAATAAATCTTCATCAACGATCATAGATGGGTCAACAATCTTTGCCATCAGCTCCCTGTCATATACACTGATCTGCGCCAGCGTGTGTTCTAAACACTCCCTTGTGGTGGCATCATCTGATTTGCTTATGCCAAGCTTGCCTGTAACGAGCTCAAGCAAGACCTTGCCAAAACAATACACATCATGAGCACAAGTTGCCGGAGATGAGCCTGCCCATTATCAAAGAGATATATCAGGATTTACTTAATTGTGTTTTCCAAACTGATATATCAGGATTTACTTAATTTTGTTTTCCAAACTGACACTTGTAGTAACACTCAAAGTTGTTGGAGAAAAGGAAAGCTACAATTGGCAATATGCTAGATATGAACGAATTCTTTGTGAATTATACGTAGTTTAAAAGATGAAGAAGTTCACTTGTGAGAGAGTTCAACGTACCAGAATTCCCTGGATCAGAGACAGAGGATCTGCACATGGGCACGAAGAATTGTTATTAGATCTTCAACAAAGGATAATAAAAATGAACCAAGAGGTAATTATTTATGCTCAAGGACAATGATGATGCCAAACACACAGGGACTGGACCAACTACCCTAATGGCAAAACCAGCGATGATGTGTTGTTGCTAGCCATGTTAATCTGGAGTATTGCACAATATAGCTAATGACAACAGATTATGGCTGGGTCAAATCATTCAGCAAATCAAATAGGTGAATTCACTTCAAAATGCCCAAATAAATTAATAGCTACAACACTTACTGGGACTTCCGCAAGAACCTTGTGAGAACACTTTGATGCAAATCCCCTTCCTGGACACGAACCCTACTCAAACTTCCGAGTCGAACCTCAAACTTATCATCAAGAAGGATACTGCTCGCTTGAACATCTCTTCAAACACCAAAAGGTAATTGCATTTGAGAATTTAGAAATGACTGGAAATTCTCCATCACAAAGATAGAAATGTCATGCATGCTACATTACTAGTTCATAGTTTAAATAAAGAAGATGATAAAGGAGACAGTCTCAAAGCACTTGGGAAGTGCTGCTATAATCTGCAGAAACATCATCCCAAGTCAAACGTTCTCATCAAAATTTGAATCTACATCCTGCTTAGCCACACCCTGTGCCTTGGTCTCTTGGGCTAGTACCCAAGGGCAAAAGACAGGTTGCAATTCAGCTTCTTTACACTTGAGCATTGCAACATTCATTCCAGTCTCATGTGAATTTAAACAGCAGAAACAGCAATACTAATTAGCAATAAATAGGTGATTGAGAATACCATCCTAGACCAGGCCTTGTACTGACAAGAAATCAAGCACAAATGATTCCATACTGAATACTGAACGTGCAAAGCGTGAGCTTCTCCATTCACATAGGGCATTATAATTCTAATTCATGTTTAAATAAACTACATGAATAAGATCACCATAATCAGAAAAACTATCCCAGAAAATATGGAGAGTGAGGCTATTCAAAAGCAAGTACAAGTACCTATGGACAAGGGGAGGGTTGCACTCGTGGTGCAGGTAAGAGAGACCTTCAGCAGCTCCTGTGGCAATTTTCAGTCTTGTAATCCAATCCAGGGACTGCAAACCATCGTCTTCAAAATTGGTTACCCTGTACAAAGACTCAGCCAAGTCCCTATTTGGCATGTATTTGTACACCAAAAGCTTGTGATTTTCGTTCTCCAAACAATGTCCCAATAGAGGGACTAAACGTGCATGTGAATGCTTGCTGAAAAATTCTAATTCCATCATGCAGGAATCCTGTTTCAAGCTATGCAAATTGATCCTTTTGACAACGATAGGAATTCCTCCTTCCAAAAAACCCTGGTAGAGATCTCCAGAGTGACCATGTCTGATGAGATTTCTTTCACTAAATTCACTAGTCAGACCGAGTAGCTGTTCATATGTGAATGAGTCTCTCAGACTAGATACGCTAGTAGGATCCTTAGGAAGTGGTGGGCTATCTCCATCTGGTACACGCCCCACATCTGCACTTCCTCTTTCATTTGTAATGGTATTACTAAACTTCCTAAGGACCACCACGATCACCAGTACCAAAATCGTAATGAAACCAACTCCACCAAGCAATCCCACCAAAATGTATATCCATCGTTTGCGTTTCTTTGGGACAGAACTTGGCTCTGGATTTCCAAAATCATCGAAAGTTAAGCCCCTCTCAGCATAAAACAAACGACAGTCTTCCAAGCTCCTCTGATAAGGCACTGTCTGTAGGCAGTTCATGTCAAGCCTACCATCTCTTGGACTGCTAATAGTAACCTTTCCTTGGAAATAATTACCCGACAAATCAATGGAAGTACAGTTCTCAGATAAACAAGCCGGAGTTCCATATAGCTTATTGTTGGAAAGATTAAACACAGCACCACTGGCATGACCCTTGAGACTAGAATTCGTCAAATCAGCTGTAAAATTATTAGCAGAAACATCAAGAACCTGCAAATTCTGCGACGACCACAATGCATCAGGAAGAGCACCATCAAATTTATTCTCTCTCAAATCCAAAACTCTCAATTTTCCGAGACTCGAAAACAAACCATCCGGTAATCTACCCTCCAATCGATTATCCCTCAACACCAACACTTCCAAATTCCTCAACCGCATAAGCTCTACAGGCAACAACCCGGATAACGCATTCATGCCAAGATTAAGCTCTACCAAGTTAGAAAGATTACCCAATTCAGCAGGCACCGAACCCATAAGACTATTATCAGACAAATTCAAGATTTTCAGACTAGAAATACTACCAAAAGTAGATGGTATGGAGCCAGAAAAATAATTGGAAGAAAGGTCAAGTTTTGATAGATTCCTAAGCAACCCAAATTCACTTGGTAGCTGCCCAGTAAGTGAATTCCTTGAAAGATCAAGACCTGATAGCTGCATTAACTGCCCCAATGCAGCAGGTAGACTACCAGCAAGATCATTACTGCCTAGATATAAAGTTTTAAGTCCAGTTAAATTACCAAGGGAAGCAGGAATCGGACCGGTGACTGAACTAGACTGGAGATCCAAGACCTTCAAAGAACCAAGCTGGTAACCAAACCAATCCGGTATCGAACCAGGAAGTGAAAACCCTGAAGCATTAAAAGACTCCAAGAAAGTACAATTAGCCAAAGAATCAACACTGAAACTGGGGTTCAAAAGGCCGACCCGGGTCCGCTTAAACCCGGATATATTGATCCCAATGACCCGCCCGTTTCTGCATTGGATTCCTTTCCATTGCTTGCAGGGGCCGGATTTTATTGGCCAGTCTGTGCTCCTAATCCCCAACGATGACCGGAGATCAAGCAAAGCTGACAGTTCATTTCTTGACTTCAAGAAACCTTGCTGACCCAACGTGCAGTGAAACAAGACCAGGATTGTAACTAAAAGAAGCTCTTTCATGGCTTCTTCTTCTTCTTCTTCTTCTTATAATGTAAAGTTGCAGTCTATTATCGTCTATGGTGGCTCATCTTCTTGTTGAAGAACTGGTGCTGGTGTTGACTACTGCCTTCTTCTTTTCTTTTCCTCTCTTCTCTCTGTGCATTAACACGTACTGCCCCTGATTATTATCTCGAGTGAAATGAAAGAGAAACCAAAAATGAAAAGAATAAAGCTTTAAATGTGTTCATGTTGTGTGTAGCAGTCTTCTTTACCTCAAATCACGAGCTTTGATTCTTCCTTCGATGCTTCTGCTGCTATTCTTCTGTGTTTTAATTGAGTTTAGCCAGCCAGCCAACCAGACTTTTCTTTTCTTTCTTTTTGAATAAAATTATACTGTGATGAGGCTGCCGAAACTGAAGGCTGAGGTTCTAACAGTGTTTGACTGCGAGTAGTCATAGAATCTGAAAAATAAATCCCTTTTATAGATTTTTAGCGGCAGTTTAGTATTGTGTTCTAAATCCTTTTTTTTTTTTTTAATTATTTTTTTTATTTTTTTAATGTGGTAATATTAAGAATAATTTTTTAAAAATAAAAAATATTATTTTAATATATTTTTAATTAAAAAATATTTTAAATAACAACCACCATCACACTTATAAATACCCTTTACAAACATATAATAATTTAAGTTAATAGTGATATGAGAGAAAAAGAGCTTTATGATGTTTAAATTAATATTGACGTGGAAGTATAGTTTTTAAACCTGGTCCGGTCTAAAATTCAAGTTCCGGGTTTTGACCGGGTAAGCAGGTTGTCTGGGTCAATTTTTATTTTAAAAAAATCAAAATGATGTTGTTTTAGTAAAAAAAAAAAAAGTTAACAGGTTGCAACTGGGTTTTTCCAAGTCACCGGGTTAACTTGCCGGGTTATATCGAGTCATGATTTTTTCTATTTTTTTTAATTCGGCCTAGTTCCAGTCCCGAATTGACCCGGTCTCGGGTTGACCCGCTGGGTTGGACCAGGTTTTAAAACTATGTGTGGAAAGATTAAAAAAAAAAAAACATGAAGGATAAAATGATTTACATTATTATTAAGTTGTTATTCGAATTTTATAGTTGAAGATAAAGAAAAAACATTATAGAATATTTTAAAAGACGTGGGGAAACTACTCTAGCTTCCCTATGCCTTTTACATATAATGTATCATTGTGCACACAGTACACAGTGAAATACTTAATTTTTTTTTTTTTGCTTTTTTCTTTGGGTTTTTTTTCTTTTAATTAATTTTTTTATTTAATTTAGTTTATTAATGTGAATTTTTTTTATTTAGTTATCATACTTTCATGACATGGATCTCGGATTACACGGATTAACCTGGTTTAACGAGTTAACTTGAATTTTTTTTTTCTTTTTAATTAATTTTTTCTGTTTAGTTTAGTTTGTTAATTATTTTTCATTTGACCCATTGATTTTTTTTTTCTATTTAGTTATCAAACTTTCATGACTCGAATCCTAGGTTTGACAGGTTAACCTGATTTGACGGGTTAACTCAGTTGATTCAGATTTTTTTTTTCTTTATTAGTAAAGACTTATGTCTTTTGGTTGTTTTTGTTTTTGTTTTTTTTTAATTTTTAATTAATTTTTTTCATTTAGTTTAGGTTGTTAATGTTTAATTTTTTTTTATTTAGTTATCAGACTTTCATGACACGGATCCCGAGTTTGACAGGTAACCTGGTTTGACGGGTTAGCCCAATTAATTCTGGGTTAACCCGTCAATTTTTTTTCTATTTAGTTGTCAAACTTTCACGACATGAATCCAAGGTTTGACGGGTTAACCTAGTTAATTTAGATTTTTTTTCTTTTTCTTCATTAGTTTTTTTTTTCTATTGATTTTTTTGTTTTTAATTAATTTATTTAATTATTACACTTTTATGACATGACCTTGTAATTAGATCTATATCCAAGGCTATTGAGTCTGGTATTGAAGCTATACCTACTGGGTCATGTAAGTTTAATATTATTATTATTTTTATAAATATTACTTTTGGGTAAGGTGTTATAGCCAAACCCAAGATTCTTGGATATAACTTTACAGAAAGACCTAACACTCTTAAATTTTAGTTTTTTTTTTGTATTTTTTATATAAAAAAAATTAACCTGCAACATTATACAGGTTATGTGACTAGTATTTTATGAAACTTTGTCTGGGTGTGTTATATTTGAAAAACCATTAAAAAAAATATTTTAAATAAAAAATATTTCTAAACAGTATATTGCACTACATATATTTAAAACGGTTTGATATTAACAGTGTTATTGATTAAAACGAAATTTTAATTTAAAATAATAATAAAGCAATCCTTTATTCTGGTTCCTGACCGATCATTTGATTTTGAAATAGAATAAAAACAATAAATCCTTGTTCGATAGATGTGTCCTTGGCACGGCACGGCACGGGGTTTTATGAGAGGATAGGCAGACTTTAATGACAAAAGAGGGTGTGCCTGGTGCCCTCCACCGTCGGGTTCTGTTTCTGCTTACCTTCACTTACTCTCTTGCCTTTCCACTGGTTTGAGAAGATTCAATGGTACGAAATGAATTTCTAATGAATTTATCAACTTCAAGAATTTCTTGAAGAGTTTTTTACTTTTGTTTACATTTTTTCTTACACTGAATTAGAAGAATTACTTGTAACGTATTTCTATATATAGGTCAAAAATTTATTTGATTTGATTTGATTTTTTAAAATCTAAATTAGAATAGTAAGATTATATCACTATTCATATATTCATAAATTTAGCATGATAAAAAATATATTTATAGTTTTTTTTATTATAATAAAATTAAATTTGACTAAACACAAAATAAATAAGCTGAAAAGGAAAGATTGAATGAGAGGAACAAAATATCATAGGACATATTCTTTAAGTCTTTTTAGTCTTCTTTAAGTCTTTTTAGTCAACCATACAAGCAAAGAAATTTTGCAACCCTTTGCTTATGTCCAAGGATTGCTTTTAGTGAAACTTGTTGGCATGATATTACCTTTCTGGTATGGTTCTATAACCTGAAATGATGTAAATTAAAAAAAAAAAAGTATTTACTATAAGTATAATTGATCTCGTTATTTAATAGATCAGGATTTAATTGGATCAAAACTCAATTATTAATTTATTAAATTTTTTTAAAAAAAAACTTGGTTAAAATAACATTGTTTTTATTTTAAATAAAATCTAGGTTGGTCCAGATCAATTCTCTATTATAATTTGAGCTTTATCTTGATTTAGATTTTAAAACAATAATTTTATGGTTGGTTTTCAATATAGCCATAGAAAAAAGTTTGAATTCGGTTTTGGGTGAACCCATTTGGCCAAGGTGAAACTAGAAGAGGTGGCGGCCGGCTGGGATTGGGTTCATTGACTAATTCCGAGTTTCATGGTCAGCAATGTTTATAAAAGAACTCTATATATAATGTATTTATTTTATTTTTTTGCTAATAATATTTGGCCGTGAAAGATTACGGTGATTATAATATTATGTGAAATAAATCTTAAAAAATGGGTCTAACACTTGATTTTAATATTAATTTCCATATATATTTTCATTGCCGTAATTATTCCACCAAGGATACCGAGCTTTTTATTGAGTGTGTTTTGATAAAATATTTTATTATATAATAATTAAATAAATTAAAATTATTAAGACTTAAATTGATTGTATTATGTTATTTAATATACTAAAATATCTTATTAGTTGTTTTACTATTCATATATATTTTTTTCATTGTTATGCTCGTACTGATTTTTTTTTATTGAATCTTTTTATGACATGAATTTTTAAATAATAATAAAAAAATAATATAATTAATATTTAGATGAGAGAAGAAGGAGACCGAGAGAGTGGTCAAATTTTTTATCATAAATTAAAAATTTCTGTTGTTTTATGGGAAGTGGTTTCTTGAAAGCCACTTCCCAAATTTTTATGTATTTATTTTTTATTTAAAAAATTAATTAATAAAAAATATTTTTAGTTTGGCTTGGTTTCTAAAAAAATATATTTTTTTTATTTTAAAAAAGAAAATATTTTTTTAAAAATTATAAAAAAATTTAAAAATAACATGTTATTTGTTAATTATATCATATTTAGTCTTCAATCTTCTTGTTACATATTTTTAGTTTGGTTTCTAAAAATATTTTTTAAATTTTTTAAAAAGAAAATACTTTTTAAAGGGTGTAAAAAAATTTAAAAATATCATGTTATTTGTTAATTATACCATATTTGGTTCTCAATCTTCTAATTATTATATATTTTATTTTGAATCTTTTTTATTTCAATTTCATGCCTTAAAATTTTAATTTGATTTGATTTTATACAAATTCTAGTTGTTGTTTTTTTGATTATTATTTGTTTGTTCTTATCTTTTTTTAATTGAAATTTTTATCTATCATATCTGGTCCTTATTTTTTTTATTGTTAATTTAAAATAATTAAAATTTTTTATTTATCATATCCAACCCTCATTCTTTATTTTTAACTAATACTTATTTCATTTGAAATAATTTATGAAATTGTATTTTTTATCCTATTTTATTTTTTATTTATCCTATTTGATTTTTATTCTTTTAAAATTTTTTAAAAAATATTAATAAATTATTTTTCAACTTATTTTTTATGAAATTATAATATTAAAAAATATTGTAAAATTTATTTTTAATTTTTATAATACCATTTTTCATGACAACCATTTAAAAAAAAAAACTTCCGGCAAACAATCGGCCGACGAGAACAATAGCTATAAGAAGAGAAGATGATTTGACGAAATGGCCATCATATCAACATCATCCCTAACACTAACACTTGGATGGTGACGGACGTGGCAATTTCCAACACGTTAAACATCGTGGTCCCCTCTACAGGTACGTTTCCGCGTCTCTCATCTTGTCATGGCTGCTCCTTGTAGAAGTTGCACTCCTCTGTTCTCTAACCTCTTGGTTTTTTACCCCATCATGCCATTTTTTTTAACTAAAAAGGGAAGGGGTAACTATTTTAATTAATCTTTATTTTTTAAAAAACTTTTTACCATTACAATTAAATTTATTTGTTCTATTACTCAGGGATTTTTTATTGTTTTATATCAATTTTATTAAACTCGGTTAATTCATTGTCTAATCCAGCAAACTAGAACAAAAAAATCATATTTAATTTAGATTTATTTCAAGTTTAAAAAAATTTAAAATAATATTATTTTAAATTGACATATAAATTTATACACTCATTTCATAACCTAAACCTAAAATCAGATATATATATATATATAAATATATATAAAACTATGTTTTTTTTTCCCTTACCATGACATGGAAATGCATAAGTTTTTTTTTTAAAACTGAATGCATGGGATTCATAAATACTATAAAATATGATTAAATATTAGACCACACAACATCCTATGACTATCCTCTATGATTTTTCTTCTTTTGCCTAGTTTTTTTTTTTTTTTTCAATTTGATGGGATAGGATGACCACGTAAAGTTGTGGAAGTCACACGATGAGACAAAAGTGACCTGATGCGCTGTATCGAACTGAAAAGAAATAAAATCCCTGCTTAAATTAAATGATTAAATTAAGGGATAAGAGTTAAGTTCGCACACACGACAAGGAGAGGACTTCGATAAAAATAAAATCCGGTAGCCCATCAAATCCCAAGCGAGGACCAATGGCCTCCCAGCTACGGAAAACGATACTATATGCTTTTCGTTAAAGGTGACATAGCCCGAATCTAAAGCTACTTTCCAAGAAATTAAAGGTTGCAAATGACATTACAGGACATAAACTGATACCGATAATGATGAAGGTGACTTCCTTGTCATAATTAAAAAACCGACCTGTTTATAATACATACATCATGAATGGATCATCTTAAGATGGATTGATTTATTTTTATTTTTATTATTAAAGTTAAATAAAGTTTTTAATAAAATTTTGATGACTGAATATAATTACGAGTTAATCTATTAAGCTAATCATTATATAATCCAGCATAAAATTTGATTTAAATGACACCGAATCAATGGATAGATTATATTAAATTGAATTATTTTGTTTTATATTTTTTAAAAAATCAAATTGAGTTTTATTTAAATGTTAATTGGATTTACTTTATTACAAGTTAATTTGTTGAGTTAGAGTCTACTTGGAATCATGATGATGGTTGTGATTTAAAATACTATTTATTTTAAAATGTATGAAAATAATATTTTTTTATTTTTAAAAATTAATTTTAAAATTAATATATTAAAATAATATAAAAATATGATTCTAACTATTTTCCAAACACGACCTTAATATTTTATATAAAACTCAATTGATAATTTTTAATTTTTTTTTGGGTTAATATAACATGATTTGACCTACATTGCAAACACACCCTTAAAATTCTATACAAAACTCGATTGAAAGTGGACCGGTTTTACGAGAATGATGATGATGCAGTCATGTGAATGGTTAAAAAGCAAAGCAAGGAAAGGAGAAAGCTACGTTTCCAAGGTGGCTATTCAACATCATGTGTCTGCTGAGACGTCAAATTGGTAATAAGACAGTTCTTAATTCATAATTGTACTACTTGAAAGGAACATCCACTTTGACTTGGTCTCCTGCAACAAATTATTTATTTTAATTATGTAATTAATCCAGGGATCTTGATTTCTGCTTTTTATAATCAAAGAAGGCCCCACCAATTCATTCCTCATGTGCTCCCTACGGATGCTTATGCTTTTTAAAATATTTGTTCTCTAGAAACAAATATTAAACTTGTATTTTTTTTATAACTTTAATATATTAACATTAAAATAATTTTTTTTAAAAAAAATATTATTTTAATCAACTTTTTATTTAAAAATAAACACCATAAACTTTAATATGATGCAAACACGTAGTAATAAATGAACAAAAACTTAAATAAAATATTATGGTGAAGCTAACAAATAAAAATAAGTTATAGCCAAAGGATTTTTGTTTTTTTGTTTTTTTTACTTTAGAGACATTAATTTTGATCATATGAAAATAATAATATTAAAAAAGAGATCCTGAAATACTTATTATTATTTATATATTGGAGCTTGAAAAAGAGGATTGAAGTGTTGTTGGATGAGTTAATAATTTAAGATTAAAAAAATATAAATTTTGGTTTGCGTATATTCATGGTGTACGGTGATGAGGAGCTCCTAGCTCTGATTCTTCCCATGAAACGATAAACATACGCAAATAAAACTATCATATGCTTATCAGATAGATACTTTTTATTCTAAACTACTACCTATCAAAGGCCCTATTATTAAAAAGATGAAGAATATATATATATATATATATATATATATATATATATATATCCTATACAAGTTTAGATCGCATTATTCATATTTTATCTATTATTCATCAAGTAAAATAACGGCTAAAAAAACTTACTTATACATATTCAATCATTCAAATTAAATTTTCATCTTTAATAACAAGACTTATGTAGTATATCCCTTCTCGGCTAGCTAGCTCCAATGTCTATAATATTTATAAATATATTTATAGTCAATTGATTGGTTATATATAACATATGATTTTATTAATGTAAAATATATTTATTATGAATAAAAGTACTTTTATCTAATTTAATATTTAATTAATAAATCTAAAATAAAGATAAAATTCGTGCGATAAAAATGCTTTGCATAAAATATTATAAAGTTATTATAATTTTAATATTTTTATTGTATTGAAATTGTCACACGTGGGTGAGCGGTGTCAAATGTTAAAAAATCATCACCTAGTTATTTAATTCATAATTACTAGAAAACTCTAAGGTGAGAAACTGTACTTAAAAAAGATATTAGCAGCACCAACATTTTTTACTTAAAATAAACTGTATTATATAATGTTCATATAATTTGAAGATATTGATGGAGTTATAATTAGTGATTTATCTATAGCTCAGGATAAAGTTAGGCTTCTAAGGTGGCCATTCAACAACATGTGTCTGCTGAGACGTCAAATTGGTAATAAGACAGTTCTTAATTCATAATTGTACTACTTGAAAGGAACATCCACTTTGACTTGGTCTCCTGCAACAAATTATTTATTTTAATTATATAATTAATCAAGGGATCTTGATTTCTGCTTTTTATAATCAAAGAAGGCCCATCCAATTCATTCCTCATGTGCTCCCTACGGTTTGCTTATGCTTTTTAAAATATTTGTTCTCTAAAAACAAATATTAAATTTGTATTTTTTTTTTATAATTTTAATATATTAACATTAAAATAAAAATAACTCTAAAAAAAATATTATTTTAATTAATTTCTAATTTAAAAATAAACACCATTAACTACAATACCATGCAAATGCGTAGATATCAAAGAACAAAATCTTAAATAAAATATTATGGTGAAGCTTGTTGTTACTAAATTTTGAACCTTAAGTGCTGGAGACAGTGTATGTTTCTTTTGAACAGAGTGTAGGAGTTTAGCTTATATTTGCCAGAAGATTTGACAAAAGCACAGAAAGAAATATTTTTTTTCGAAACCTTGTTTTAGCTGTTTTCTGCTCTTTTTATCCTTCACCTTTGCTACCAAAATCATCAGGTTTTCTTAGGTTGATCAGGAGTCTTCATAATGCTAAATTCATTTCTTTTTTATTTATTTATCAGGTCTTTAAGGTTGAATAAATCTCTCAGAGTTTGCACTAAAAAAATAGTTCTGCCACTGTGATAATTTTTTTTGTTTGTTCCAACTTAGGCTCTGATTCTGACTCGGTTTCGTATGATATCTAACCAATCCTAGGTATATTCTGTCACTCATGACATGTTGAAAAATTGACATACACCTTTATTAGGTCCTAAGGATCATTGTTCTTAGGGCAGATTCTCAATCAGATTTGGATGCTCAGCATTGTCAGATCAAGAACCTTTTTGACCAACTAGATTACTGCCAGTTTTTGTTCTGTAAAAAGATTTTATCTCACTTCAACTCCTTCATCAAAGTTGTAGTCCTAGACGCGTAGATAAATTTGAGCTTTTGAATCACTTGATTTCGATATCAGAGGCTCAAGATGTTCCCGTTTGAATATCTAACGTGAAGGTAGAGAATTTTATCGTGAGAAGGATATTGACCCGAGTCTGCACTAAAAACACTTTATTTTCAGCCTAGTTTTTGTGATTTTTGTTCTTAGTTCATACTCTCAATCATATCAGGATTCTCGGCATTCGTCAGTTTTTGAGTTAGACCCGGAGATCCTTTTTGACCAGCCAAATTACTGCTAGATTTTGTTCTGTAAAAAGATTTTATCTCACTTCAACTCCTTCACCAAAGTTGTAGTCCTAGACGCGTAGATGAATTTGAGCTTTGAATCACTTGATTTCGATATCAGAGGCTCAAGATGTTCCCGTTTGAATATCTAACGTGAAGGTAGAGAATTTTATCGCGAGAAGGATATTGACCCGAGTCTGCACTAAAAACACTTTATTTTCAGCCTAGTTTTTGTGATTTTTGTTCTTAGTTCTTACTTTCAATCGTATTAGGATTCTCAACATTTGTCAGTTTTTGAGTTAGACCCAAAAATCCCTTTTGACCAACTAGATTACTGCCAGATTTTGTTCTCTAAAATGATTTTATCTCACTTCAACTCTTTTATCAAAGTTGTAGTCCTAGATGCGTAGATGAATTTAAGTTTTTGAATCGCTTGATTCTGATAGCAGAAGCTCAAGATATTTTCATTTGAATATCTAACGTGAAGGCATAAAATTCTGCCGCGGGAAGGATATAGCCCAAGTTCGTGGGATTGATTCGAAGGATTTTTTTTGGACCAAGGACTGAATCAAAAAGTGTTAAAATGAGGGATTGAATTGAAGAAGGATATTGAAAGTTGGAGAGGGGGACTGGATCATCATAAATGACAGGATTTTTTCCACACCAAATAAGGAAAATAAGACTTTGCAGCTGCACCCTCCATCTGATTTCTTTTCTTTTTTTCGTTGCAAATTCCTGCTATTTTTCCTTTATCATCATGCCTAATTTTTGGAGCTGCAACCACGTTTTCCTTGCCTCATTTCGAAGGGAGCAGCTGGCCCTATGGAAGGATAGAAAGAAGCCACACCATCCTCTAAAAAACTAGGAAGAAATCAGACATCAAAATCATGATATTTTAGTTTCCTTTTGCGTTTTTTTTTACTACAAATCAGCAGGGATTTGCATCCTAGAATTAATGCATTGAATCTTTCCTAAATAGAGATATGTTAGACTATATACAAGCCCCTCTAATGACCTAAAAAAGGGGCAGAAAAGAGAGGAGAGAATAGTAAAAAAGAGCAGCAAACAAAGAGCAAAAAAAGAAGAGAAAAAACAGAGAGAAATGAGCAGAAAAACAACCAAAGACGTGCAGATAAAAACGCAGAGAACCAGAGTTTCTGTCCGTCACTGTGAAAAGAGAACAAAAGGAAAAAGAAAGTAGAACAGAGAAGGAGGGAAAAGAGAAGAGAAGAAAACAGGAGGAAGCAAGGGAAAGAGGCCAAAACCAGCGTGGCCATTGTTTTTTTTTTTTTCCCACTAGAACCAGTAGGCAGCAACCCAGTGCAGCAACTACAGTGCCATTTCCGTCGCCTGTTTCAGTGCCAAGTAAGTCTATGCCTTCGTTTTGCTTTGAATTTTAATTATACATGTTACTGTACATCTTTTTGTGGTTACTGTTCAAGTGAATTATATTTCACTTGAATAGTTTGTTTAAAGTTTGTGTCCAGTCGGGTCCCTTACTGAGGCAAGTGACCCGGCCGGACCTAATTCTTTTTTTCTTTTCTTTTTTTTTTTTGAAAAAAATAAAAGAAAGAGAAAGAGATTTTTTTTATGGTATATTTATTTTAAAGTCTGAATTTTTTTTATGTTGATATATATATATATATACCAATCTCGTATTTAGAATACGCGGTTTTCGACTCAACTGCGGCAAATATACATATGTATCAAATTTTTTTTTCTTATGTGTTGCATACAGCCAATACCTAACATGTTTTGAATGCTCTTTTTTTTATATATACAAAAGATAGTGGAAGTTTTGAAAATGTATTTTCGCATGGATTTCTTAAACACACAAAAATTTTTTCTTGCATTTCTAGATTTTACAACATGTTTGTAAAACTCCAAAGGGTATTGGCCAATGTTCCAAAAAATTTAAAAATCTTATTTGGGGGGAATTCATCTATTATTCACCGCTAATGTTTGGATAAAGAAATCCTTAAAGGATGAATATCCAAAATATTATTAGGAATAATAAATCCGCACACATCCTTGAAAGAAACCTTGATTGTAATCGAGGACATATCAAAATTTTTTAACTCCATGGTTTACGAGCCGTGAGAGTATAAAACACTAAAAAAAATATAGATTTTTTTTAAAAAGCACCTTAGATTTCTAAATTTTAATCCTTGCGATTTACGAGTCGCAAACTCTTGAAGTACTAAAGGGAAAAATGAGCTTTCGAAGCACATGAAATCTCTTTGGATTTCTATCCTAATAAATTTAGTTCGAATCAAACTTAAAAAAAACTGATTGAATTAGAAAACATGAACACCATAGCAATTATAGAGCAAACCAAATACCAAGCAACTTACCTTAGGTAGGGTGTACTAGGGGGTGCTAATACCTTCCCTTTACGGAACCAGTCCCTTACCTTAGAATCTCTAAAAGACCAGTTCGAGTTCCTAATGATCAAAATACCAGGTGGTAACTCCTTTACATAAAAAAAAACAGAAATCAATCGAGGGTCGCTGCGACGCTGCGAGGGTGTGACAAAGCTAACAAATAAAAATAAGTTATAGCCAAAGGATTTTTGTTTTGTTTTTTTGTTTTACTTTAGACGCATTAATTTCGATCATATGGAAATAATAATAATAATAATAAGGTCCTGAAATTCTTATTATTATTTAGATATTGGAGCTTGAAAAAGAGGATTGAAGTGTTATTGGATGAGTTAATAATTTAAGATTAAAAAAAATATAAATTTTGGTATGCGTACATTCATGGTGTACGGTGATGGCCAATGGGAGGAGCTCTTAGCTTTGATTCTCCCCACAAGACGATAAACATATGCAAACAAAACTATCATATGCTTATCAGATATATACTTTTTATTCCGAATTTTACTGTCCAAATCTGCTACCTATCAAAGGCCCTACCATTAAAAAGACGAAGAATATATATATATATATATATAGTTTTTTTTTTCCGATACAAGTTTGGATTGCATTATTCATATTTTATCTATTATTCATCAAGTAAGATAACGATTAAAAAAACTCACCTATACATATTCAATCATTCAAATTAAATTGCCATCTTTAATAACAAGACTTATGTAGTATATCCCTTCTTGGCTAGCTAGCTCCAATGTCTACAATGTTAGTAAATATATCTTGTAGTCAATTAGTTGGTTATATATAGCACATGATTTTATTAATGTAAAATATATTTATTATGAATAAAAGCATTTTTATCTTTAAAATTCATTTATATTTAATTAATAAATTTAATATTTAATTAATAAATCTAGAGCAAAGATAAAGTTCGTGCGACAAAAATGCTTTGCAAAAAAGATTATAAAGTTATTATAATTTTGATATTTTTATTGCATCGAAACTATCACACGTAGGCGAGCGGTGTCGGAGGTCAAGGAGTCGTCACCTAGTTGTTTAGTTCAGGATTACTAGAAAATTTTATGGTAAGAGACGTGTTTAGGAAATATATTAGCACCACTAACACACATTACTTAAGGTAACCTGCATTATGGGTGTTCATAGATTTGAAGGTTTTGATGGGTTCCTAACTGGTGGTTTGTCTATAGCTCAGGATAAAGATTTACTCTTAAAAATAAATCTGGTATTTTGAATTTATTATAGGCTCACATGCCTAGATAAATTCTTATGGAAATGGTCCATGTAAGTGCCCTGATATAGTTCACCTATCTTGAAAGGCGAAGGGTTTTCCACACTTTGTATATTGTAGGGAAAAATACTCTCAATTAAAATTGCTAAATATCTAAAAATAATTCTGAAAAAAATTGATGAAAATCAAGTATTTTATACTGCATTTGTATCTTTACGGTATAAAAATACAAATCAATATTAAGCAAAATTTCATAACAAAATACGCGGGAAAATCACAAATTTTCCCGAAAATATTTTTTTTGATAATTTTTGTGAGTGGGCCGAATCCCACTGCTGCATGAACAATTGGCTTGAATTATAATTCACGCCCACTATTCATGCATGAACAGTAGGTGTGAATTAATTCACACCTACTGTTCATGTATTGAACAACGGGGAAGAAGAAGAAGAAAGGGGGAGGAAGGCTGATTAGTACTTATAAGTGTATTTTTATCAAGGTTTTATATCATTATTTTGCACTTGAAGTATCAATAACTCCCTAACTAAAGCATGTTTTATAATAAGAAGTCTGATAATATAAGATAGCTTTAATTTATGGTAAATGCTCATTTTAAATACAGGCATATCTCACAATTCAAAGGATTGATTGATGTGATTAACTATTGAAAGTGAAAGGATAAAGAAAAGGCTAAGCTTAGAAAAGAGATGCTGATTCAATTCAAATCGAAATATTATTCAGTCATTGGGTCATATCTGGAGCTGTAGATTTTGGATTTCAGTTTGATTTATATGGCTAAAAAGCTAAGAGATAAGACTACAACTTTCATGAAGAGTGGAAGACCCAAATCGGCCGTTTTCAAATTCAAAGCTTGACAACAAAAGAGAAGTAAGAATCTATCCTTCAATCCAGCCCAAACACTGCTAAGAAGTTTACCTATAGCTGAGTTTTAGATGGCTAAATGATGTTAAATTTGGTGGGTGGAAAGATAAGACAATTTCCAACAACTTTCATGAAGATCACCTGCTCAAATTCTGATGTTAGCAATGACATTTCATCTAGACAAAAGCTTGAGGGCTATCCACCACGTCCACAAGAAGCACTACTTAGTATTTTAACCATATCGCGATCTGTAGTGATCCAAATGCTCAGAAATGTTGTGGGTGGAAAGAGGAGATGATTTCCAACAACTTTCATGGAGAACACTTTGTCAAATTTTGATTGCATTAATGACATTTCATCCAGCCAAAATGCTTGAGTGATGTTGTCCACCAAGTCCGCTAAATCAATAGTTGGCCACTACATCAATATTCAATTATCAAATGAATAGTTTTGAATTTTAGCCTATAAAAGGAGGCATTTGCCATTCATTTAGGCATCTTAGTTGTTAAGATCAAGATCTTGCTCTTGCCCTCTTTCTTTATATTTTTTAATAATCAAGTTTTATTCCATGTTATATTTTCTTTAATATCTTGTTTATGCCTTTTATTTTCTTTACTATAGTTATATAATTATGTTTTTATATTGTTTATCTATGTTTATCTTCTTCATTATGTTTAGCTAAGTTTATTATGTCAAGGTGAAAAGGTTTCACTAATGGTATTAGAATAAGTATAATATAAACTCAATATGGACTTCATTAATGCTTATATCATAAACAACTTGCTATTAAAATGTCTTATTATTTTTATCTTATTAATTCTTAATACCTTATTTGTTAAATGGTTAATCTAGATTTGTGTTGTATAACACTTGGTACAACAAATGCTTGACACTTTCATAGCAAACCATATGGTATAACCTCCACATGTGCTATGAAAGGAACTTGATTTGTTGTTAACATAAGTTAGCATCGTGAATTCCTGACAATATTTAAAAGTTTGGTTTTACTTAAATAAGAAAATTCATATGATCATGTTAATAATTTATAATGAGCTATTAATGACAAATCATCCGATTGGAACCTTCTTTGTGTGTGATTTCTAGTTAAGTAATAAAAGAGTTTATATTATACTTATTTGAAATACCATTAGTGGATCCTCTAACTTTGACAACTGTTTTTTTTTTTTTTTTTATCATTGTTTAATCTTCATATTAATCTTACATCTCAAAGTCCTATTTAACTCATCATCACCATCACCATCACCACCACCACCACATCATCATCGTTGTTGTTGTTGTTTTTAATTTATATAGTTAACCTCCCTATGATTCGACCTCGATCTTGCCGGGTTATTTATTACTTCGACACTCCTGCACTTGGAAGAAGACATCAACTCTTTGATCGTGTCAAAGGCTGACCTGCAATGACGGTGATTTGGCCGGCGTGAAGGGCAGCGTGGTGAAAGCAGTGACAACTATGGCAACGGTGGCGGCTTGCGATGGCTATGGCAGGAAGAGGAAGAAAGGAGAAGAGATCTACAGAAACTGATGATGGCGACAGTCGCGTTGGCTGATTCGCCTCTGATAAAGATATGGGTTGAAGGATATGGAGGTTGAAAGACCAGTGGTGACGATGTTGGTGGCTGACACGACTAAAACCTTGATGTCTTCTCCCAAGTGCAGGAGTATCAAAGTAATAAATAACCTGGCAAGACCGGGGTCGAACCATAGGGAGGTTAACTATATAAACTATAAATAACAACAACAACAACAGCAACAACAATAATACTAATACTAATACTAATACTAATACTAATAATAACAATAATAGTAGTAGTAGTAGGAGCAGCAGCAGCAGTAGTAGTAATGATATCAATAATAGTAATGGTAATAATAAAGAGAGCTTTGAGATGTAAGATTGATGTAAGGATTAAACAATAATAAAAACAAATGTCAAGGTTAGAGGATCCACTAATGGTACTTCAAACAAGTATAATATAAACTCTTATTACTCAATTGGAAACCATACATAAAGGAGGTTCCAATCAGATTATAAATTGTTAACATGATTACATTAGTTATCTTATTTGAATAATGCTAATACTTGTAAATGTTGTCAGGCATTCATGATTATAACTTATGTTAACAACAAATCAATTTCCTTTCATAGCTCAGGTGTCGGTTATACCATACAGTATGGGCTATGAAAGTGCCAAGTATTTGTTGTACCAAGTGTTATATAATATAAATCTAGATTAACCATTTAACAAGCAAAGTATTAAAAGTGAACAAGATAACAAATATAAAACATGTTAGTATCCAACATTAAGGTCCATGTTAAGTTTATATTATACTTATTCTTACATCATTAGTGTACCTTTTTCACCTTGACATAATTAACTTAGCTAAACATAATGAAAGAAAGAAAGAAGTTAACTAAGTAAAGGAAATGAAATAAAATGCATAAACTTTATATTAATGAAAGCAAAACATAAGCAATACAAAGAGAGAAAGCAAGAGCATGATCTTAATCTGGAAACCAAGATGCCTCAATACATGGTAAATGCCTCCTTTGATAGGCCAAAATTTGAAACTATTGATTTGTTGACTAATTGATGAGTGGGTGGCCACATCTTGACTTGGTGACAATCCTTATCTTCTTGTCTAAACAAGACGTCATTGCTAACATCATAATTTGCACAGAATCCTCAGGAAAGTTCTAGGAAATTATCTCAACTTTCCAACAAAAAAAGATGAGGTCATTTGGACTTCTAGAACTCGAGATATGGGCTGAACACTGAACAGTGTCTGGGCTGCAGGACAAATTCAAACTTCTTTGTTGTTCCTATATTTTGGACTTCAAAATAGCCTTTTTAAATCTTGGGCTCCCATAAAAGTTATAGGCCTATGTCTTACCTTTCCATCCATAGAAGGTGGACCTAAATCCGAGATCTAGAGCTCCAGATATGATCAAATTACCGAGCAATGTTCCGGTTTGGACTGCATCAACATCTCTTTTCTAAGTTTGGCCATCTCTTTGTCCTTTCACTTTCAATACTTAAACTCATCAATCAATCCTTTTATTTATGTGATAGGCCCGCATTTAAGATGAGCATTTACCATAAATTAAGGTATCTTATACTATCAAACTTGTTATTATAAAACATGTTTTAGTTAAGGAGTTATTGATACTTCAAATGCAAAATGATGATATAAAACCTTGATAAACATGCACTTTTAAGTACTAATCAGTGGTTGAACGCCGTAGTGGAGAGAGAGAGAGAGAGAGAGAGAGAGAGAGAGGTTCTGTTGGCAGCATAATTTGGGTTAGGGAGGCTGGTTTTTTTCACTATCTTTAGACCCAAATTTCTCCCCATTCAGAGCATGAAGATAAAATATATTTATAGACGGTGGAAGAGGAACACTTTTTATCTTCTAGTGCAAAATCTCAGCCCTTGGTTCGACCCAAAAGCATCCCAACCATTGGCTTAAAGTAGCAATGATGAACTATCAGTTTTGCAGGAAAAATGGCTAGTTGGGTTGGCCACTTTGGGGCGGTGCCACCGCCTCTGCAGCCTCAATAAACCCGAATGGCTTACACTAGCGTGTAGTCAGGTATCACATGATCGTTTACGTGTACATTTCATCCAATTTGATGAAGAAACGAGGCACCAAATGCCTTGGGAAGGTGGCCACCTAACTAGCCTCGCTGGAGAAGAAGATGAATAGCATTTTACGATTTAGTCCTTCAATTTGTGATTTATTTCTATCTACACCCCTGATTGACTTCAAACTTTTAATTTGTTCAATTTTACCCATGAAGAACTTCAATTTAAACCCTAAATTTCAGTGTATTTTTCCCTTTGGTCCTTGGTTTCAGATTTATGCAATTTGACCCTTAATTGATCAATAAACTTCAAATTTCTTGAATTTGACCCCTAATTTGGTCAATTTTAATCCCTTTATTTATGCGCCTTTTTCAATTTGGTCCTTGGTTTTGGATTTCTTCAATCAAGTCTCTAATTGGGTATTAAACTTCAATATCTATGCAATTAAGCCCTTGATTTGACCAAATCAACTCTCAAAAATTCTACTTTGATCTTAGAACTTTAATTTCTTCCAATTAAAGCCTAAATTGATTTTAAAATCAAATTTTCTTGTAATCAAACCCTATATAAATTCAATTAAACCTCCAATTAAATTAAATTGTGTCCGTAAACATCTAATTTTGGATTTTTTTTCCTCAAATTGAATTTTTCCTTGTCAACAGGGCTCTTCATCTGTAAAATATACTGTCAAGTTTTAATCTTTGAATTTTTTAGACTCCTTAACCAACTTCTAGCTATTTTCTGGGTGCTCTAACATCCTCTTCTCATTGTTATTATTTTTTGGATTTTTTTTTGTTTTTTAGTTCGAATATGTTTTTTGATTTTTTGAAAGAGAAAAAGTGAATTTGGGGAATAACAAAAAAATGGGTTATGACACAAACCAAAAACAACGACCAACAAAAAAAATAGATTAAACATAAAAAAATATAAAAAACTCAAAATTTCTTAGACAAAACTGATCAAATATAAAGAAAACAAAGAAAGCGAAGAACATTAAATCCGAACCTAACAATGTGAAACCCAACGCATATTAGATTTCAAACAAACAAAGGCATGATTTTATTTGTAAACATTCATAGATCAAGAATCAAGCATCACAACCCATCAATAATCACTAAAAAGCTAGGATTTGATCAAAATAGGTTTATGTTTAAAACCAAAATCTTAGGATTAAAACCTCTAAAAACTTGGTAATAATGCAAATCAATCCTATATTATTGACTAACCGAGTTGCCCAGATGGTTTGCTACAAACAAATAGACTAAAACTAGTCCAAATCATAGTGTTAAGATAATGTTCTTTTCAAGAACACGAAGAAGATTGCCCAGTAAATACCTAGAATTGAAGAACAAGCTGCCAAACCTAGAAAATAGACTTTTAGGCCTTTAAACCTACTGCTTTTGGTCCTTACAAACCATATTATCAGTACCAAGCATAGTTATATCAAAAGAAACTAACAAAAACATCAAATCATCATAAACATGCATTAAGTTCCATTTTTCAAAACTACCAAATTAAATCAACAAGCATGCTTAACCAATATGAGGTTCAAAATTGACACTTAAACACTCTATAGGGCTAAAACAAAGCGTAGGAGCCTAGAATAATGCATTAACAAACTAGAAAACATTAAATAATTTGTTGCCATATGTGGCAAATTTTATTCAAACTAATTGCAAGCTTAATATACTAGGACACCAATCTTCACATCAATATATTCAAAAAGACATTGCATTATATAGTAATTAAAAGGGTTTGAATCCAGTAGGCCTCATGGACTTCATTTTCAAAATTTGCAAAAGTATACCTTCCAAGCTTGAAATCTTTAATGGGCGTAGATTTATGTTGTTGATTTTCATTCTTCTTGTCTTTAAACCTAACAAGGCCAAACCTTTGAATATTTTCTAAGCTCTTAAACTCAGTATTCTATCCTTTAAACCTTAACCAAATTTCTTCTCTCTCCTCTCTTTTCATCCCTTTTTTTTTCCAGATTACCTCTCCTTTTATAGGATAATTCAGAGCTTCTAGATGAGCTTGTTAGGGTTTTAACAAACCAAAACTAGGCTAGTTTTATTACGTGATAAAATGATTTTGGATTTAGGTGGTTATGATCAAACTTAGAGGTCAAAGTGAAATGTCTCAGCTCTTTGATCTTGAGAGAAGTTTTCTCAGCCTTTGATAAGCATCATCTGAGAATTTTTAAGTGTGAACACATGAGAAAATTGGGTGGTTTTGTGCAAATGGATATCTTAGTCAAAGTTAATTGGGTTAGCCATTTTAAAAGCTTCGTCAAAGCGATTCCAACATCATCGTCGTTGAAGACTACCTAAAATTGGTAGAGAGGGTACGTATCTTTTGTTTGGATCCAATCTTATTTAATTTAATTTGGAGGTATGTAGCTCCATATTTACTCACTTGAAGGGGCCAACTTGATCAACCTAGAATTTAAAAATTGAGTGATGACTGATTAGGGACAAGATTTTGAGGAATTCTATGGAAGAATTGGAATGTAAATGTTTAATTTCATGAAAATAGGGTAGTAAAGGGGATGTTCCTCTTTCATTTGCAAAAAATCACATGTCATTTGAAGTTCTAAAACTCCACAACAAGCTCTTGGAAGGTGCCAACCTAATCATCATGAATTGCTAAAAAAGAAAAAGATTAACACAAGTTGAACGACGCGTCATTTGAGTTAAATCCTTAGAAATAAAGTTTTTTAATTAGACATCTGATAGAATTTTTTTTAGTCATTGTTCTTCTAATTGCTTCTAATTGCACCCTTAATTGCCTTCTAAACGTTTAATTTCATATAATTTCACCCTTGCCAAACTCAATCACCAGACCCAAAGTTTAGCGCCATTTTTATCTTGGTCCTTGGTTTTTGATTTGTGCATTTAGACTCTTAATTGACTATTAAACTTTCAATTTTCTTCAACCTAGACCTTGATTTGGTCTTATGCCTTTTAAGATTTGGTCATTGTTTTTGAATTTCTTCAATTAAATCCTTAATTAGCTATCAGACTTTAATTGTTTTTACAATTAAGCTCCTGATTTAACCAATTAAACTTTTCAAAGTTTAATTTCAATCCCTAAACTTCAATTTCTTCTAATTAACACCTAAATTGACTCTAAAAAATCATTTCTTATAATTAAGTCCTTAATAAAATTAATTAAGCCTTCCAAAATCTTCATTAAGTTCTTACTCATCCAAATTTGTATTTTTTTTTATCCTAAATACAAATATTTTCACCAATGGAGCCTTTTATCAATCAAAATTGGGTTGCTAATTTTACCAATCTTGTACATTCTAGTCCTCTAACTTTTTCATTTGTTATTTTAATCCTTCAACACCAACTTGAGTAATTTTCTAGGCTTTCTTCATATGTATCCTCTTGTAGTTCTAGATTTTTTCTTGATTTTTTATGGGGTAAAAAATTTATAACATCAGATTCCCCCTCTTTAAGATGCTTAGGAAGCAAAATCTTATCAAGGTTTTATGTAGTGAGCTTGTAAAGAGAAAGTATTTGTCCTTTTTGTTGGGTGATCCACCCATCTAAAGACTTTGATTTTAAAATTAAAAAATTGATCTATTTTTACGGGCAACCTGCCTGTTTTTCATTCAAAATTTGATATATTTTCATCGGCGACCTGTCATTTTCAAATTTCAAAAAGAACTTCAGCAAGCATCCACGCTTCTCCTGAAATTGATCTATTTTCACAAACAACCTGTCCATTTTGAAATTAAAAAACTGGTATATTTTCACAGGTGACTTACTCTTTTCAAATTTCAAAAAGAAATTCAACAAGCGTCCATGTTTCTATAAAATTGATTTATTTTCACGGACGACTTGCCCATTTTGAAATCCAAAAACCGGTTTATTTTTACGGACGACCTGCCCTTTTAAATTTCAAAAGAACTTCAGTAAGTGTTTGTGCTTCCGTGAAATTGATCTAATTTCACGGGCGACCTTCCCATTTTGAAATTAAAAAACTAGGATTTTCATTAGAATTCTTCAAAACTTTTCTAAAATAGAATTCAAAACAAAATAACCTCAAAGGATAAACTCTTAAAACAAGTGCTTTGTCTTATGGCCTTAGTTGTCCACACCATATAGATGGAATGTCTTTGCTATTTGTCAATTTTTGTTCACCTATGCAAATTTCTCTGCCTTTCTTCTTGATTGATGAATTCTGCACTAACATTATTTCAAAGTTGAGGTTCAATCATATGCAATGCATGCTTTTTAAAATATAGCCCTCCATTTTCTTCACAATCTTTTCTTTTGATTTTTCGATGTGGTCACTTTATTCGGCTCATCTTCCATTTTACCTAAGCAAGTTCATATGAGTTATTTTTAAATCTTAAGTGTTGTTAAGCTGCCTTTATAGCCTTCTCCTTTTATAACTATTTATGCTATAGTGAATGCTATCCTAATCAGGAGATTTTGTTTTCAGTTTGAGATTTTGTTTTCAGTTTAGTTAACCTAAATTCTTGCATCATAGTGATTCCCTTTAACTAGAACTTTGGTTTCATAGCTCAATTAACTTGAAATCCCAATCTAGCAATTTCTTTTAACCATAACCTAAACTCTTTGTCTTCAGCTCGGTTAACCTGAGATCCCAATCTAATGATTTCCTTTAAATAGAACCAAAATCTTTGTCTTTAGCTCGGCTAACCCAAGATCCTTATCTAGTGATTCCCTTTAATCAAAAGCAAATTTTTTTTTCTTTAGCTCGGCTAACCTAAGATCCCAATTTGGCGATCCCTTTTAACTAACACCAAAATCTTTGTCTTTAACTCGGATAACCCAAGATCTTAATCTAGCGATCCCCTTTAACCAAAATCTGTCGTTAGCCTGGCTAACTTGAGATCCCAATCTAACGATCCCCTTTAACTATGTCACACGTGTGCGGCGTAGCGGCAAAAACATCCACCCTCAAAATTTTATCTTATCTAATAATATGGGAAATGTTAGGAGACAAGGGATTCTTGTCTCTTATCAATGGAAAGTTGGAATGGGAGTTGCCACCTAATATTTTTGTCACTAGAAACCCTAACTGGTCTCATAGATCGGGTATGGGGACTGGTTGCGTAAAGAAAAGGTATTATCACCACAAATATGTCATACCTAAGGTAAGCTGCATTGTTTTATTGTCTGATAAAATCTAAGGTCTTGTCGTGTTTTCTAGTTGTTGGTCCATCTATGGTTTAAGAAAAGTCCTTCTCGGTAAGGAGATCCTTATCTTATCGAGTAATTCTGACGTCAACAAAAGAATTTTAATATTTAGAATACGTCTTATGTATAAGGTCAATACTCCAGATATTAAAAGAAAATAAAATATTTTTTTTGAAATTTTTGAAATATTGGCCCAATTCACGTGACTTTAATAAACTGGTTATTAAGGTCATAATGCATGTTGATACATATTTTTTGAAAAAAATTTCTCTGTTACATGAAAATACAAATGATTTTTTTTATATATTTTTGAGAGACTTGGCCGTATACATGAAAACAAGATTTTTTTTTATGTTTTGCCGAAAACCAAGTATTTTAATGCCAAATTTGTATCTTTCCAGTATAAAAATACAAACCGATATTGATTAAAATATAGTGTGTGTGTGTGTGTGTATATATATATATATGTATAATTTGCAAAAACTCATAGATTTTTTATGAAATAATTTTTTTACGGGCTAGGCCCAGCCCGACCCATGTGACTAGGCTGGTCCTAGCCAGCTTGCATAGCTGGGTTGGGCCTAGCCAGCCCAGCCTGGTCATTGGCCCATGCCAGTGACCAGCCCCCCTCCACCTATACACGCATAATATTTTAAGCGTGCATGAACAATGCGAAGGTGATTAAATTACCTTTGCACTATTCATCACCTTTCTTAGTAGTGCATGAATAAAAAACGTAAAAATAGAGTGTTGCAACTGGTGATTTCAGATGTTGGTTTCCTTGTCTTTTCTTTTCATTTCTATATGTTAACATGCATCATCATAATCTGCAGTAACTGAGGAAGGCAGTGAACATACCTGGTTTTGAGAAGACGAAGATGATGGCAGTGTTGTGCTATCTGCTTCACCTTGTCCTCTGCTTCTGTTCGGTTTGCTTCCTCTTCTCTCCCTGTTGCTCTCTCACTATCTTTTCAATCTCTCATATTTTCTTACGTTCTCCTAAGTTGTCTCCCTCTTGTTTTTCTCTTCAACTGTAGCCTCTCCTTTCTCTCCCCTCTGCCTTCTTTCTTCTTTTCGTTCCCTCTTTCTGTCTGTCTCTCCTCTGTCTTTCATAGCCAGAGGATGCATGCTTTAAGGTAATGGTCGACGTGCCTCCCCTTGACTGCAGCTTCGCTATCTCTACCGCTAATGCTTCCCCTGTTTTTATTGCTAGCCGTTTTATTTGAAGAAGACAATGAATAGCTTTGAGTGAAACGACACTGTTTTGCCATTTTAACTGATATTTTCAATTTGGTCCTTGGATGTTTATGCACTTTTGTAATCAAGCCTGCGGAAAAATCGTAATTAGATCCCTTGATTTTAGCACCTTTTCTGGTTTAGTCCTTGGTTTTGGATTGTTTCAATTAAGTCTCTAATTGGCCATTAAACTTCAATAATTATGCAATTAAGCCCCTAATTTGGCCAAATCAACTCTTTAAAATTATAATTGGACCCCAAAACTTTAATTTCTTCCAATAAAAGCCTAAATTGATATAAAAATCTATTTTTCTTGCAATCAAACCCTTCATAAATTCAATTAAATCTTAGATAAAATTTAATTGAGTCCACAAACATCTGATTTTAGACTATTTTTTCTCAACTTCAATTTTCTTTGTCAATAAGGCTCTCATTAGTAAAAAAATATAATGTCAAATTTCAATTCTTGTATTTCTAAACCTCCTCAACCAATTCCTAGCCATTTTATAGGATCAAAATATTCAAACCTCATTATCATAAGTATTAGATGTCAACCTTGTAATCAAAGTGTTTTGGATTTAATCAAGATGCCTTTGGATAGTTGTAGTTGAAGGGAATCACCAGATTCAGCTTTCAGGTCAACTAAACTGAAAACATAAGTTGTTGAGAAAACAAGTTTCTACCAGAAAAGAGTTGTATGGGAGAATATGAATCTCCTAGAAGATAAATTTTTGTTCTAGTTTGTTGTTACCTATTTTTGGGTTCCCACAAAACAAAAAAAATGAAAATGAGAAAATACCTAATGGTCTATGAAAGTCTGGGTAAGGAGACTGGTTGTGTAAGGGGAAGACGTATCACCCTCAATGCACCCTACCTAAGATAAGCTGCTTTGTTATTTGTTCTAAATCATTTTTCTATTTGCTAGTCTATCTAAGTTTCAAGACAAGTCCTCTTCGGTAAGGAGATCCCTATCTCATCAGGTAAAAACCTAGCCATTTTAAATTCCAAAATAGTCCATCTAAGGTTTAAGAAAAGTCCTCCTTGATAAGGAAATTCTTATCTTATCGAGTCAAAACTTAACTATTCTAAAGGTCAAGAAATAAAAAGGTTTTTATTTGAAAACTTAGCCAAATCCTCATGGATAATCACAAACTTATTGTGATATCTATTAAATGATTTTTGTATTCTTCAAAGTATGATTAAAATGAAATTTTTAATTTTTTTGTATAAGAAAACAAACATGAAAGTTTTAGAATCTAGCTATATGCATGAAGACAAAACATATTTTTGTATCTTTCAAATAAGGGATTTTTCTTGAATTTTTATGGATTTTTTTGAAATCTTGAAGAAAACCGAATATTTTTTAAATATCAGGTCCGTATCTTACAGTATAAATCTATGTCTTAATATTAAGCAAAATCATTATAAAAACATGTGAGGGACCCACAAATAATTTCAAAATGATCCATGAGTTGGGTTGGTTGAACACCTAATAATTTGTTGTGTGTGGGCTGAAATGGGTACGCCCCCAACAATAACATGGTCACTGGGCTAGGCTCAATAACCATGTTAATTATTTACTTGCTGCAGAATATGAATTATTCATGTTTTGCATGCAAACATCAAAACAATTCAACAGGGAAGGGATAAGAAGATTACCTAGAATGAGGGGTCGTTAGTCACTAGTGTTGGTGCTAGCTCATGGTGGCATTGCTTGCGGTGGTGTTGGGAGGAGCAATGGTGGTCAATGGTGGGATATTGCTTTTTAAGGCTGGGAAATAGGATGATGCTACTATTGTTATGGCTGGGGCTGGTCACTATAAAGAGGGAGTGCAGGACGAGGCGCCACTAGAACTGGTGGTCTGGCTTTCTTGGTGGCAACGTGGGTGGTATGACCAGGGGGGAGACGATGGCGTAGTGTGCTCTACAGGAGTAGGAGTTGAAGCTGTAAAGGTGCTAATCTTTTATTGGTCACAATGTATAGAAGATGATGTTGTTGGAAGGAAAAGCACACTTGTCACGAGGCGACATCAAGTTGACACAATTTAAGTAGCCTTCTAAGAGGTAATGTTGGGAAGGAAAGAGTTTTTGGTTTAATCAAAAAATTATGAATAATGTTCAGGAGTCGCCACCTAGTATTAAGGTTACTAGGAAACCTAATGGTCTACGAGAGTCCGAGTAAGGGACTGGTTATGCAAGGGGAAGACACGTCACCGCTAGTGCCCCCTACCTAAGGTATACTGCATTGTTGTTTGATTTTTTTTCTAGATCAAGTTTCTATTCGTTGGTATTTTTTCAGGTCCAAATCAGTCTTCTTTTGTGAGGAAATCTCTTACTTTATTGGGTTTAATCTTAAATATTCTAAGTATAATTTTTAGCATTACATTTATTTTGTACATTGTATCTTTAATACTTGAGGGTGTACTTTATTGTGTATTTTTACACCCCCAAATATTAAAGTCTATATCTATATCCTAATATAAAATGAACAAAATGATTGGTGAAGGGTTTTTGATATTTTAGCTAAATCCTATGAATAATCATAAATTAGTTATGTTATCAATTTTGTTTTTCGTATTTTTAAAATACGAGAAAGATGTAATTTTCTTAATGAAAAGATGCTTGGGAAAACTTTAGGATTTGACCGTATTCATGGAAACAAAATTTTTTTATTTTTTTGAAAGAAGAAATTAATTTAAAAATTAAGACTTTTTTTTTTTATTTTCAATTTTTTTAATTTTTTTTGAAGAAAACTAAGTATTTTAATACCGGATATGTATCTTATAGTGTAAATATATAGTCTGATATTATGCAAAATTGGTAAAAAAAAAAAAAACAAACAAACAAAAAAATCATAAATTTTTTAAAAGAAATTTTATTTTATTTTTTATTTTTTAAAATATATAATATTATAGTATTATTATTATATTATATTATTGGGCTGGGTCTGGCCTAGTCAATTGGGCCGAACCTAGCTGAGTTTGGTTGGGCCGACTGGTGGGCCAACAAACCTAGCCCCTTTTTTTTCTAAGGTGGACTTGGCCCAACCATATGATGGCTAGAATGGGTCCAACCCAAATCAAATATTTTTTTTTTGTCAACTTTGGCTTCTGATTTCTCGGCTACAAAATTCACCCCTATTTATAGGGGGTGGAAGAGAGAAGTACCATCTTTACTTGTGCTAGATATTGGCCTTTGATTCGACCTAGAAGGATCCTAATTATTGGCTCAAAGTAGCTATCATTGGCTATCAGATTTGTTGCAGGAAAATGGCTGATCGGGTTGGCCATTATGGGGCGATGCCATAGCCGTTGTGGCATCAATTAGCCAGAACAGATCACACTAGCATGTAGTCAGGTGTCAGGCCATCGTTTACGTGCAAGTTTGGTCAATTTTGATGGAGAAATGAAGCATTAAATGCCTTGGAAAAGAGGTCACTCAATAACTTTTCGAGCTTAAAATGAAGAAGAAGATGAACAGTCACAAAGAACACTCAATTTTGGTAATGTTCACTTTAGTCTTTCTATTTATGATTTCTCTCAATTTCAGTCCCCGATTTCAGCGTATTTTTCATTTTAGTTCATGGTCTTGGATTTATGCAATTTAACTCTCAATTGATCATTAATCTTTTAATTGTTTTTCAATTTCACCCCTAATTTCAATCAATTGAGTCCCTAAAGTTTGATGCCTTTTTCAAAATGATCCTTGACTGTGAATTTCTTCAATTTATCCCTTAATTGACTAAAAAACTTTGATTTTCTTGCAATTTTACCCTTAATACCAATCAATCGACTTGATAAAAATTAAATTTGGTCTTCTAAAATTCATATCTTCTCAATGAAGCCCAAACCAGGCTCCTAAACTTAATTTTTCAACAATTAAGCCCATAATAAAATTAATTTAACCCATTCAAAGTATAATTAAGTTTTTGCACTTAATTAAATCCTTTAATTGAACCTAAATTAATTCTAAAACATTAAACAACTATAATTTGGCCCATTATTAAATCAAATTGGCCTATTAAAAATCTAATTACATCTCTAGGCTTAATTTTTATGCAGATTTGTTCAATAATCATGTAACTTGACCTTGAATTTGTATTGTTTTTCTAGATTTGTCCAACCAACATTGCACCTTTATTTTTTCTACATTTGAAATCCGTCCAGCTTGCTTTTGTTAAAATGCTAGTCTTTATTTTATTTTATTTTATTTTTTATTTTGGGGGAAGAAAAGAGATGAATTTGGGGAATAACCAAGAAATGGGTTATGACAACACTGCTGGTGGTGGAGAGAAGATTGGTGCTAGAAATGCAGCTTGTTGGCAGTGGGAGGTGTAGCCGATGGAAGGTGAGCTAGTGGTGCTCTATGTCTTTCTTTGTTGCTGTTAGTTGTTTCTGGTTTCTGGTTTCAGGTTTTCTTAAGAGGAAGAGAAAATGACTTGTTTTTTTTTTTTTTCCCAGAAAAATAGAAGGGTCATTGTTTGTTAGGGTTGCTATGGTATGGGTCACAATATAGTTCCTCTTATATAAGTGGCAACTAGTTTGTTTTTTCTTGGAAATGGATCTAGGGTTTTTGGTTTATTTATTTTTGTAAATGACCTCTTCCTCTTTCATGGCTACCATGAGGTTAGTATTTATAGAGGGTGAGGGACATTCTGAACCACCCTTTTCATGTCAAAACAAAGCAACAAAAGTTAGGGTCACTTTGTATCGTGTTCAAAGCTTCCAAAGGACTTGTTTTTTCTTCTCTTGTTAGGGTACAATGGCAAGCCACAAAAGGGGTATGTTTTGTGTCATGGTGTGGGGGACGTGGAGGAGAGAAAGCAAAAAAAAAAAGGAAAAGGTTTGAATTAAAAGGAAGAACCATCTCCCATTTGTAAAAGCATAGAGGAAAAAGATGGTGCACAGTAAAACAACGTCGTTTCCTTCTTTTCTTTTCTTTTTTAATTAATTTCCAAAATGAAATCGTTTTATACAAAACATTTAGGTTTAAATCTCCTCCTTAATTAAATTTGGATTTTAAGAATCAATTCAATTTCACCCTTGACGAGTTTTAAAAATATCCCCTGATTTCAACGTATTTTTCATCTTAGTCATTGATCTTGAATATTTTCAATTTTATCCTTAATTATCCTTTAAACTCCTATTTTCTTTAATTTCGCCTTTGCTTTCAATTGGATTGTGTTCTTGAATTCACGAGTCTTTTATAAATGGATCATTGGTTTTGAATTTCTTCATTTTGGTCCTTAATTAACCCTTCAAACTTTGATTTTCTTGCAATTTTGTCCCTAATTTCATCCAATTGAGCATGAAAAAAAAATTAAATTGGTCATATAAAATTTCAATATTCTTAATTAAGCCCAAATTAAGCTTCCAAACTTATTCACCAATTAAGTCCCTAATCTTTTAATTTGATCCAGATAAATTATTTAGCTTAATTTTTCCAAAATTCATCCAATAATCATTTAATTTGTCCTTGAATCTACATTGTCTTTTGATCTTGGTTACCATGAGGTACAATTAGGCTTTCAATTATGTCCAAAATGTGTTTGCAACCCTTCTCAGCCTACTCTTTCCAATTTGCCAGATTTTTATTTTTTTTTGTTTTTGAATTTTAAAAGAAAAAGGATAATTTTTTTGGAAACTTAAAAAATAGGTTATAATAGGTGCTCTTTATTTACAATTCTTATAGAAAAAGGTCTTGTAAGAGAATTTAGATAGTAAGCTTATAAAGAAGAAAAGATAAGAGGTTGTGGATTCACTGGATCAAGAAATGGTCAATCCTTCAAAAAGTGTTTGAAGTGAGGGTTTGAAAGCATGTTAAAAAAGAAAGAGATAAGGTTAAGAAATGCATTATCTAGTATGTAAGGGCTAGAAAGCGCATTTAATGGACTGGGCTAAAAAGAGCATTATTTGGTATACGAGGGATAGAAAACACACTCAAAAGAAATAAATAGGGTTTGCTGACATCCTATTTGGTTGTGAGGGCTAGAAAGCACACTATTTGATTGTTGAGGGCTAGAAAATACGCTATCTAATATACAAAGGCCTGAAATCTCACTTTAAAGGAAAATAGATAAGGCTAGAAAGTGCACTCAAAAGAAACATGGATAAGGCTAGAAAGCGCACTATCCGGTATACGAAGGCTAAAAAGCATACTCGAAATAAAAAAGGATAAGACTAGAAAGCGTACTTAAAAGAAACATGTATAAGGCTATAAAGTGCATTATTCGATATACAAGATTTATGAAGTGCGCTCGAAAAAAAAGAGATAGGGTTATAAAGAGTACTATTTGGTAGGTGAGGGCTAGAAAGCGCACTCAAAAGAAAATGGATAAGGTTAGAAAGCACACTTTCCAGTATACGAGGGCTAGAAAATGCACTCGAAAGAAAAGAGATAGGGTTATAAAGAGCACTCTTTAGTAGGCAAGGGCTAGAAAACACACTAAAAAGAAAATGAATATGGCTAAAAAGTGTGTTATCCAATATGCAAGGGCTAGAAAACACACTAAAAAGAAAATGAATATGGCTAAAAAGTGTGTTATCCAATATGCGAGGGCTAGAAAGCGCATTCGGAATAACATAAATAGGATTTGTATTAAAAAAAGATGATATTTGTAAAAAACTAAAAGATTTTTTGAAATAGTATAATTATACCAGACAATCTGCCTATTGGTAAAATTCAAAGATTTTTGAAATAATCAGATTGTCATGGGCAGCTTGCTAAGGTGAAAAATATGAAGATTTTTTTCAAATTATCTTATTATAATGAGTGACCTATACATGTGATAAATTCATAGATTTTTTTTTAAATAGTCTCATTATAATGAGCTACTTGCCTAGGTGAAAAACAACTTACATGGTGGAAGGATTTGGCCTGTGGTGTCTAAATTGCATAGTTGAGTCTAAAACTTCTTGATGATGGAGTGAGATTTCTTGATTACAAGGTTAACACTTGTCTTTCTTGATGGCAAGGTTGAATTGAGATTTCCTGATGACATGGTTGAATGGAGATTTTCTTTCCTGATTTTTCCATGTTAGACTTTTTGTTATCCGTTGGGAGCTTTGCTAGGCTCAGAACCTTCCTGAGTCTTCTTTGCTAGAGTCTTTCTAAACTCTTTTTTGTTAAAACCTTGATGGGTTTTTAATAGAGCCTTCATAAGCTAAGAACCTTGCTAGATTCTTTTTGCTAGACTCTTTCTTGCTAAACCTTACTGGGTTTAGGATTAACTTGAGCCTTGTAACTTTCTTAAATTCCTTTTTTGTTGAACCTTTGTGGGGCTTTAAAAATAAAATCGACCCTTGTTAGGCTTAGAACCTTGCTAGGTTTATGTTTATTGAAGTTTTACTAGACTTCACTAAGGATTTTTTTATGTAATTCCTACAATAACATTATGCAATGATTTGGGATTAGATGACATGTATGCCTCCCTATCTAATTGGAAATATAGGTTTTCCATCTCAAGGTCCAATATATTGCCCCCCAATTGCTCAATTTCTCAAAGATGACTTATAAGAAGTGTCAATGTCATTTATGTCAAGTACTTTACGAACTCAGTCAATGATCTTTTTGTTTGATCATCTTTCTTATTTTAGAATTAACTCATAAATTTCAAGAATCATGTCAATTCAAATCTAATTGTTGAAATGAAATTAGAAAAATGTAAATTTTAAAAGTATTTTTTATGGTAACCATAAGACATGTCACTCAACACTAAGATGCAACCTTTGTGTGTTTTTGGTTGAGAATTGACAAGGTAAAGGTTGAGAAAGAACTATTAGTTCAAAGTTAGGCTATCCATGGCTCAAATGAATTTTTACATTTTGAAAACAAAAATTTACCTAATATATGCTTCAAATAATTTTTTTGAATTTCTTAAAATTCCAAAGGGTTTTAATCTCTTTTTAGGGAAAAAAAAATGATTTGATCTTTTATCTAGGCAAGTTTGAAATTGGTGAAGGCACATAATAAGATGACCTTCTGTTTTTTGTGGGTTTCAAAGCAAGGGCTCGAGTAAAAACTCAAGGTTTTGTATGAGAAAAATCTGTCTCTTTTAATCATTTATTTTATCAGTATGAATAGTAACAAGTAGTTTTGTTTGTGATGTCATGGTTCTTGTGAAATGTTTTTTTGTATTTTGAGAACACCATTTATTGGTTAAGTTGCTTGCTTGATTAGAAAAGACTTTTATAGGCATGTAATGAGGCTATGACTCTTGGCTATATATATATATATATATATATATATATATATATATATATATATAAAAGGGATTTATTGGCCCAAAGAATGTTTCAAGGTTCTAAAAGCTTAGGATCATTGTCATTATGTCTTCCAATCTTCTTTTCTTTCATATTTATTTGATTTTTCTTTTTTGCATGCTTTATTGAGGCATCCTTATTTGTTTTAACCTTGATTTGATTATTTTTGCTTTTCATTTAGGCATGCCATCAAACATTAGGATTTCTTGGGCTTTTTGGATTTTCCACAGCAGCTTCTTGGTTTTTGATTTTAGGACAAGTTCTATTCATTAAGTGAACATGGGTAGGTTTTCCACCTAGTCTTATAAAGGTCTTAGATTTGTCCAGTGATGATCTTTGTAAAGAAAGTATAGGGGCATTGCTTGGAATGATTAAAGCACGTATATTCATCATTACCAAGCAAGCACTCATATATAAGTTGGGTGTTTCACGCATCTAAACCTTTACTAATAGTCATAGAGTAGATCACTAATCCCCCCACGTAACCTAGAAATTTATGTGTGCTTGAAAAATTAAGACATGTGATGCATGAGCAAATGTATAAAAATTAAAGTGTATAAGTAAATGATAAAAAGAAATGCATGTTAAAAATAAACATACATACCAAACAATTAAAAGTAAAACACAACAATTATATATATATATATATATATATATATATATATATATATAAATAAAGATTAGCCATGAGAGGTCCCTAGTGGAGTCACTATTCTGTCGCACATGTGCGGCATTATGACGATCATCCTTCCGGATCAAAGTTATCGGGATAGATGTGGGTGGAAAAGACAAGAAATTTTTGTCCTTTATAAAAAGAAAAAATTGAGTCACCACCTAGTATTAAGGTCACCAAGAAACCTAATGGTCTGTGAGATTTTGAGTAAGGGGACTGGTTATGCAAGGAAAAAACATATCACCCTTAATGCACCTTACCTATGGTAAACTACTTTGTTGTTTATTCTAAATCATGTTTCTATTCATTAGTCTATCTAAGGTTCAAAAAAAGTCCTTATTAGTAAGGAGATCTCTATCTCATTAGGCAAAAATCTATCCATTCTGAAGTCTGAAATAATTCATTTAAGATTTAAGAAAACTGCTTATCGGTAAGGAGATTATTATCTTATTAAGTCAAAACTTAACTATTCTAAAAGTCAACAAATAAAAATATTTTTATTTGAAATTTTGGATAAATTTTAATGGATAATCGCAAATTTATTGTAATACCCATTAAATGAGTTTTGTATTCTTCAAACTATGATGAAAATACAATTTCTAATTTTTTCATATAAGAAAACAAACATGAAAATTTTATAATTTGATCGTATATATGAAGCAAAACATATTTTTTATTTTTGAAATAAGGGATTTTTTTTTAAGTTTTATGGATTGTTTTTAAAAATCTTGTATAAAACCAGGTATTTTTTTTAATATTAGATCTTTATTTTATAATATAAGTATATATAGCTTAATATTAAAAAAACATTACAGCACCTACATATAATTTCAAAAGAGTCCATTAGTTAGGCCGGTTGAAAGCCCAACAATTATTTGTTGGGGGGGTGGGGAGGATTTACATGGGCTGGGCTGCTGAAATGGATCCGACCCAACAATGATTTGGTCATTGGGTTGGGCCCAGTGAACATGTTAATTATTTACTTGCTGCAGAACGTGAATTTACCTGGAATGGGGGGTTGCTGGTCACTAGTGTTGGCGCTAGCTCACGGTGGCGTTGCTTGCGGTGGTGTTGAGAGGAACAACGGTAGTCCATGGTGGAATATTGCTTTTCAAGGCTGGGGAAGAGCTGGATTACACTATTGCTTTTATGGCTGGGGCTGGTCACTATGGAGAGGAGTACAGGACGAGGCGCCGCTGGAACTGGTGGTTTGGCATTCTTATTGGCAACGTGGGTGGTACAGCCAAGGAGGAGCCGCTGGCGTAATGTGCTTTACGGGAGAAGGAGCTAAGGTTGCAGAGGTGGTGGGCTGGCTGCTGATGGTCGCAGCATAGAGAAGATGACGTTGTTGGAAGGAAAAACACTGTCGGCAGTGGAGAGAAGATTGCTGTTGGAAATGCAGCTTGTTGGACAATGGGAGATGTAGCCGATGGAAGGTGAGCTGACGGTGCTCTCTGTGTCTCTTCATTACTGTCAGTTGCTGTTGGTTACGGGTTTTCTTGAGAGGGAGAGAAAATGACTCAGAAAAATGGAAGGGCCGTTGTTTGTTAGGGCTACTGTGGGATGTGTCATGACTTGGTTCCTCTTGTGTAGGTGGTGACTTGTATATATATATATATATATATATATATATATATATATTGTAAATGACCTCCTCCTCTTTCATGGTTGCCATGAGGTTGGTATTTATAGAGGGTGAGGGACATTCTAGACCACCATTCTTATGTCTAAACAAAGCAACAAAAGTTGGTTTGGCAATGTTTTAATTTGAGGTCACTTTGCAGTAGGTCTAGGCTTCCAAAGGACTTGTTTGTTCTGCTCTTGTTAGGGTACAATGGCAGGCCACAAGAGGAGTGTGTTTCGTATTGTGGTGTAGGAGATGTGGAGAGAGAGAGAGAGACTAGTTTAAACAAAATGGAAGAACCATCTCCCGTTTGCAAAACTGCACAGAAGAAGAAGATGGTATACAGTAAAACGACGTCCTTTCTTTTTCTTTTCTTTTCCTCTTTTTTTTTTTAATTAATTATCAAAACAAAGTCTTTTTATATAAAATATTTTTATAATTTAGATTTAAATTAGGTTTAAATCTCTCACTTTAATTTTAATCCTTAATTTTTTTTATTTATTTAATCAGGTTTTTAATTAAATTTTGATTATAAAAATCAATTCAATTTTAGCTTTGTCAAGTTTTAAAAACATCCCATAATTACAACGTCTTTTTTATCTTAATCATTGATCTTGGATATTTTCAATTTCATTCCTAATTGTCCTTCAAACTCATAATATTTTCAATTTCACCCTTGCTTTCAGTTAGATTGGATCCCTGAATTCACGTGTCTTTTGAAGAAAGACCATTGGTTCTAAATTTTTCAATATGGCCCTTAATTGATCTTCAAGTTTTGATTTTCTTACAATCATGTCCCTGATTTCATCTAATTGAGAATGAAAAAAATTAAATTTGGTCCTCTAAAATTTCAATCTTCTCAATTAAGCTTAAATTAAGCTTTCAAACTTAATTCTCATTAATTAAGTCCCTAATAAAATTAATTTGACCCATTAAAAGTCCAATTAAGCCCTTGCACTTAATTAAATCTTTTAATTTGACCTAAATTAATTCTTGAGCTTCCCTTTTTAGCCTGCTCCTACAAGTTGCTAGTATTTTTTATTTTTTGTGTTTGAATTTTAAAAGAATTATAAAATTTTCAATCAAAATTAAACATTGACATATAACCATGCCACTCTTTTCAACAAGAATTTTCACCTCATTCAATCAATGGTTTATGAAGTTCGATTCTTATCAATCATTAACATATAATCATGTCATTCCTTTCATATCCAATCTCAAATTTAAAGAAAGTACTGAAGCTTATTGCCCATCATTTATCTCATGATAGTCCTTAATCTTTTTGTCATCTCATGTTTCAATTCAAAGAAAGGGTCAAAGTTCATGTCAATCATTAGCCTCATTATTTTCTTATTTTTCTTTCACAATCTTTGTAAAAGAATGGTGTATAACCATGCCACACATTTCATTTTCACATAAAAGATCAATATTTTCTTATCATAGGCTATAAAATAACTCTAACTTTTCCTTTTATGGATAACCAATATAATTAATTGAAGAAACTTTATCAGAGTTACCAAAAGATATTTTCATGGTTCAATATTTTTTCTTGCCCCTGTCATAAACGTTTGGCACTTGTTGTACCTTTCCTTAATTAAAATCTCTCTTGCCTCTCCTAGACATTATATGTATTTTTCTACCTTTAACCTCTTCATAGCATTCCATCAATCATCAAAACTTGATTTGCCTTTAAGTGCGGGCAATTTCTCATTCTGGCTTTCTTAAAGTTTTCTGAATGCCCCTCAGTCTAGGGCTTTTTCCACTTTTAACCCTTTTTGAATTGTTGGGCTTTTGTTCTTAGCATTCCACTTACCATTTATTTTACTATTATCTTTATTTTTTAAACCAAAAAATCTCTCACTTGCCCTCTAGTGTGGGGTATGATCTAGATCAAGGTTTCTTTTCGAAAGAAAGATTCCAATTAGGCTTAAATTGGGATTACAAGGGATATATATTTTAAGAATTATTAAAAGAATAAACAAAGATGACCTTTTCTCATTTCAAACAAGATTGGTTAGAACCGATAAATTTTGACCTTGTTAAATGTAATAATCTGGACTTGCAAAGAACCATGATTTGCGAGTTCATAACTACCGAATTCACTACAAGTCATTATGCATACTACGAAAACTTAGCTCCAAGATATGTGGTTTAATTTCATATGTGAGTTTAAAAATTGTTTGGTTATGCCATTTTGTTTATCATGCTATTTTAACAAATGTTGAATTATTTTTGTAATCAAAACACTTTTAATCTTTTAGTATTGATTAGTCTTAATTTTGCATGTTGGAGTTTAATCTAAATATCATAGTAAACAATAAAATGCTAAACATCTCTTGATTCCATAACAACAAAAAAAAGAAAGAGAAAAGGCATATTTCATTAAAATATTATTTAACCCCAGAACAAAGTGTAGAATAGCAAAATTCCATAATAAAATTGTTGACAATGCAACACCCTAATGAGGTCAGTTTCTACAACAACATCCATGTCTCATCATTGTTTATCAACCTTTGTTATGCTCATGATCATCCATTGACTATATGGTATATGACTCAACTTACCTCTTGCTCACCAACTTCTGGACTTGATGCTTGAAATTCTTGCTGGACTTGATGCTTGAAATTCTTGCAACTATTCACATCTCTTATCTAGATTATACCGCTTAGGAAATAATGGTTTGGGGAAAATCATTCTTGAGGGCATGACAACTATAATGTTGTGTCCAACTATGCTCCTTTTTCAATAATAAAAGTGGATCGAAAAGGGAAACATCTATGGAGTAAACCCTTCCTTAATCGTCGCATATCAATGCTTCCAGTCTTGAAGTTGAAAAATGTGATGTTAGGAAAATATTTTCTCATCAGCATAATGTCAGCACTGCAGAAGACCAAAGGACTTACATGAAGTTCTTTCCTTATTAAAACCCCTATGTTGAATGCTTTTTATTCCACTATCTTTCATTATAACTCTCCATGATCCATACCTCTATGGAATCATTTTTCCTATCAATGCATTGTCAATATTGGGTAAAACTCTCATCTCTGCTATTCTTTTACTTTTAATATTATTATTCCAACATTGTGATATTGCAAGTCCATCACTTTCACGCCAAAAGTAGTGTCCTAGGTCCTCCAGTCCCTTTTATATGAATTAAGAATTAAATGAATGTTAATGTATTTTGTCCTTAAGTAATTACATGACTTGAAATGTAATAGTACCTCCTTATATTAAATGTTGAGACATAAGATTATACTATTTTATGCTTGTAATATTATCCTTGCTTATTTTTGTTTAATTATGAATTTCATTTGTGTCTAAATGGGAAAGGAAATCAATATGTGAGTTGTTATGCTTGTACCTATGAATGATTGTTGTTAAGGTATAATATAATTATGATATGATTAAGGAATGAGTATAAAATATGTACAGGATAATTATCGATAACTTGGGACCTCCCGATATAAGGGAGATTTTGTTGAAATTTTGACAAAAATTTCAGTAATCCTTAGATGAGTTTAGCAAAATTTAAAAAAAAAATCCCATAATTTTCATTAGTATGATTGATATGTATGATCCCGAGAATAGGAATGTTATAGAAGCAAAAGACTCTGAAAGACTATACCCTGAAGATAACGTAAAATACAAAGAACAGTTGCCCAATAAACAGTAGTAGAAAAAACAACAAATTGACTAACAACATGAACAAAATGTGCAATATCTAGACGGGTAACAATGAGATATACCAAGCTCCCAATAATAATATGGTATAAAGTAGGATCTGATAAAGGTAAATCATCAGAAGAAGAATACTTTGCGTTAACCTTAATGGGAGTATCTACAATCTTATTAATAGAAAGTCTAGCCCACTTAAGAATATCTGCAACATATTTTGACTGAGAAAGAAGATAACCTCAAGTGAGTAGGCTACCTCAATACCCAAGAAATATCGTAGAGAACCCAAATCCTTCATTTTAAATTGTCTAGCTAACTTTGTCTTCAAAACTGAAATATCATCAATGTCATCACTAATAATAATCATGTCATCAACATATAAAGATAGAATATTACAACCTGTATTAGTGCACTTAACAAAAAAAAAAAGAGTCATATAACGTTTTCTTATGCTTGCAAACATACCAAAAGTCATGTGAAACACTAGAAAGGGGCACCATATAAACTTCTTCTTAAAGATCTTCATTCAAGAAGGCATTTTTAACATTAAGTTGAGAGACATGCCACTGACAAACTGAAGCTATTACAATAAGAGTATAAATAGTAGTCATTTTTACAACAGGATCCAATGTCTCCTTATAATTCATACCATATTGTTGAGAGTATCCTTTTACAACCAACATAGCTTTGTATTGCTTAATAGACCTATCAGAATTAGTCATGATCTTATACACCCAACGATAACTAATAACACTCTTACCAAGAGGTAGAGAAACCAAATCCCAAGTATTTATCTTGTGCAAAGCAAAAGGTTCCTCGTCCATAACTTGTTGCTAAAAAGGATCAATAATTGTCTCTTTATAGAAAGAGTGCTCAGAGAACAATGAATATAAGCTAAAAAGAAAGTAAAAGATTAAGAATAATAAGAATAGGCAAAATCTGGTAACTTAATGGACTTACAAATCCTTATAGATTGACATAGAGGTGGATCCATAATCTCAGACGGAGCTTGAGGGACCATATAAGAAAAGAGAGCTTCAAATGTATCGAAGAGTAAAGTGTCAGTACCTGCAAAATGATTAGTACAAATTAGTCAAACATAAGAAAAGGTATTTGAAGTATTAGGAACTTGAGATGATAAACTATCAAAATCCTATACAAAAAAATGATCTATATGAATAAGATTAGATCTAGTCAAGCTATAAGTAGTGGATGAAATAGAAAAGAAAAGTATATGCTCAAGAAAGACAACATGACGAGACACATAAAGTTTCTAAGTTATTGGATTAAAATAACAATACCCCTTTTTACATTCACCGTAACCAAGAAAGACACAAATAGCAAATCAAGAGGACAACTTATGAGGATAAAGAACAAAAAAAATACAACAAAAAACTCTAAATAAGGAATAATCAAGGGCATACCCATACAACTTTTCAAAATGAGAAAAACCTGAAAAATAAAAAGATAGAATTGTATGAATCAAACCTACAACAGTAAGAACAACTTCTCCCCAAAACACACTAGAAAAAAAAGCAAACAACAAGAGAGAATGAGCAGTTTCAACAATATGCCTATGTTTTCTTTCAGCAACACCATTTCGCTTAGGAGTATATATACATAAAGTTTGGTGAATGGTTTCATCTAAGGCAAGTAACTCATAAAATTTATTAGAGGTGTATTCTCCACCCAAATCAAAGCTCAAAAGGCATACATTTGATAATAGCATAATGTTGAGTTTTGACAAGAGCTTGAAAAGCTGGATATATCTCAAAGAATTCAGAATGATGTTTCATTAAATAAACCCAATAATAATGAGTATGATCATCAATAAAAGAAACATAATATTGAGACCTTTCTTTTGTGGCAACAGGAGAAAATTCTTATACATCAGAATGAATCAAATAAAATAGAGAAGAAGAAACAAAAATACTTTGATTAAAAGATAAAGTGGAAAATTTTGTTAGTTTACATCCACTACAATCAGAAATATCATAAGTTTGCAAATTTTCTAAAGCTCATGTGGATGCCAAAAATCTCAAATGAGAAAACAAAACATGATCTAAATGAGATGTCATAAATAAAAATTAGAAGAATAAAGACTCAAACAGAAAGACGACAAATCAACACTAGTAGCAGCAGTAGTAACTAACACTTTTAACTCATCCAAAATATATAGTCCCTTCTTCTTACAGCCTATCCCAATCAGCTTTTAAGATTGAAAATCCTGTATAAAATAAAAAGAAGAGGAAATGATGATTAAATAATCACTAGAATCACATAACTAACCAACAGAATTAAGATTCAATGTGATTTTCAGAACAAGATAAACATTAAGGAGTGACAATAGAACCAACACCTGCTAAGGGCTTGAGAGTGCCATTAGAAATTATGACAGGAATAGAAGGCAAAGGGGGACACAGAAGCAAAAGATGAAGAATATTGAGACATATGAAGTGAAGCATCAGAATCCATGACCCATTTAGAATATGACATACCTGAAGAGAAACTTCTAAAATTGCTCATCTAGAGTATTCGGATCAGTAAAAGGACCTGATAAAACTACTACTGCAGTATTGTGGTATGGTGGTTTGCAGCTCTAAAACGGTCTATGAACATTAGATTGTGACTGGTTGTCAGGCTTTCAAGCTTGATTTTGTTATCTCAACTTGGGACACTGAGCCTTCCAATGACCTTTCTGCTTGTAGAAACTGAACTCATTAAAGGCAACCCTTGTGTAAGGCTTATTCTAATTATTAGAGAATAGCTTAGAAGGTGTTGCTAGCACAGAAGAACTAGAAGTAGAAAGAATTCCCTTATCAGAATAAGACTTAAAATGTATTTCTTCGGCTAATAACTCACTAATAACTAAGTCAATAGAAGGCAGTGAAGAACAATGCAAAATTAAACCTCTAAATCCTTCAAAATCACTATAAAGTGCCATTAAAAGTTGTACCAATCGTTGTTGCTCTCTATGAGCAATATAGGCACTATATGTCTTTAATTATATTGATTATGTAAAAGCCAATTGATCCTAAAGATCTTTCATAGTATAATAAAACTCCTAATTACTCATATTTTTTGTGAAGAGCTCTTATGTTATTCTCTAATTGATATTACTTTGCAAAATTTAATTATCTAAATTACCTTTGTAAATGATCTTAAACCTCCTTTGTTGTCTCATATTTCACCAACTATATACTTACTGAATGCTCAACATAATTGTTAATCCAAGTAATAATCTTTAAATTGTTTGTTTCACATGCATCTATCAAAACAGCATAACCCTCATCAGTATTCCTAGGTATCAAAAAAGTTCCACTAACATTACCCCATATCTTTTTACCCTTAAAAAAATTTCTCATCACATAACTCCAATATGAATAATTATTTCCATCCAAACTCATACTCACAGACTGAAGTGAATCATCTCTTTTAGTGGCCATAATCAACAAACAAATAAAACTATAACGTAAAAAAAAGGAAAACAAAATAAATAACTTGAAGAAACTGAAGAAATATCTTCTCAAAGTTATATGATCACTCTAAAAAGAAAATTAAGGATCTGATACCATGTTAAACAATCCAAAAAAATAAAGAGAAATACAAAAATAAGAGAAGGGAGGACAGGTGATGCGATCCAAGCAACACCAAAGAATACATTGAAGGTTCTAGTTGGTCTAGTAACAAGGCTTAGGGCTAAGAGATTCAAAGAGGTTTTCAATGGGCTTCTTCGAGATACATGGGTTAAGGTGGACTTCAAGAGAGTAATAAATAATGAAGAGCAAGCCTTGATTAATCTGATTTATCTTTAAAAAGAGCTTGTTGGTGGAACAAAGGCCATTACACAAGGATTGGGATAAGAAGACTCAAATCAGGCAATTTGACCTTTCACTACTATTTTGATCATAACTAGAGCTATAGATTGAATTTGGATAAGAATCTAGTTGGGATGGAAACTAGACTTTCATACCTTTCCAATTATATATGGCATGCCTTTTAATTTATTAATATGAGAGAGAATCATTTGTTTGAAGTTGGGCTTTGATGCTGTCAGTAAATTATAAGAAAAACTGACATTGTCTTATTTTAATTAGTTGGGCTATTGATCTATCTTTGTTTTATGCAGAAACACTTATTTAAGTTTTAGACTTGTTTATGTTATTTATTTTAATTAGTTTGGGCTAGTTTTAGCTTGGTTTGGGTATTATTTAAATTGAATTTATGTGTGACCTATTAGGAAAACCAGGGTTACTTAGCTTTCTAGTATAAGTACTCTTTATGTGGAATATTTGGGGGGGGGGAATGAGTTTTTCATAATAAAATATTACCTCTCTTGTTTCTTGATTGAACTTCAACTCTTTAAATAATTGACCTATCTTTACTACTGATTTTGTACTTCTTTTGCTCGTCTCATGGTGTACGCGTTATGATTGGGTGGTATATAGTCTTGTTGCTTTAGAGCTAGTCTTCAGTTGTCATAAGCTCAATTTTATACTCAAACTTGGATTAGATGGATCTTAGGTTCGTGAATTCCATTAAGTTTTGATAGGGTTTACATCACTAGGGTTTCATTGATACTACATGATGTAATCACAATAATCTAAATCATGAATAGGTTTAACCTTATTACAAAGAGATTATATATAGGCTAAATTGAAAAGAAAATAAAAATATTATTCTACCCTTAATAAATAAAATAAAATAACCTTATATTTCTTAACAAAAAGCATGCTTGAAAAGTGGGTGTCAAATCCTAAAACCAGGAAAGTTGTAAGATTTCTTTCAGCCAGGTAATTAGGAACATAATGCATCAATTTTTCTTCTCGCTTTCAATAAGTTAATTGAAAATTATTTTGATAAGATTTCTCTTCTTTTACAGTACAAAAAGTCCCCTAGAACTGTAAAATTTCCTTCAGAATTGTGGTTTCATTCATGGCGCCTAAGCCTTAAGTGTTGGAGAAACAATTACAGAATGACAGAGGAAATTAACATTTGACTCTTCAATAATAACAATAGATTCATATTATTTTTTATTTTCATGCTTATTTATTATAGCACTAACTTTGATACACTTAATCTTAGTAAACAAGTTTAATAACTAACATTTTCCCCTCTTAAAATTATTTCAACCATCTTTATGATTCAAAGCTTCTTCTACAAATAACAGAAGGCATCAGTCTTTAATGGTTTTGTAAAAATATCATCAATTTATTTGTGAGTTTTGACATGAACTAACTCCACTTCTTCTTCTACTATGTGCTCCCTAATGAAATGAAATCGAGTGTTAATATATTTGGATCGTTTATGATGAACTGGATTCTTTGCAAGTGTTATAGCAGACTTGTTATTAACAAAGATTCTTGTAGCTTCGTTTTGATTTTGCTATAAATCTTCCATCAGTTTTCTTAGCCATATTACATGACACACACAAGAAGTAGTAGCAATATATTTTGCTTCATATATGGATAATGCAACAATAGATTGTTTCTTTGATGTCCACGTAAAAGTTATTTCTCCCATAAAGAATACAAATCTAGTTATGCTTTTTCTATCTTCCAAATTTCTTACCCAGTCATTGCCACTGTATCCTATAATTTCAAGACTATGTGAAGATGAATAATATAATCCATAACTTTTTGTTCCTTTAACAAAAACATAGAATCCTCTTTGTTGCCTTTAAATGTGAACTTCTTAGCTTTTCCATATGCCTGCTAATCAAGCTAACTCTAGACAGAATGTCTGGTTTGGTTCATGTTAGATAACACAAACATCCCATAATACTTTTATAGTATGTAGGATTATTTAAATCTCCTTCTCCTTCTATAGTTAATTTAGTTTCATATTCAACTAGATTGTCTATAGGACAACAATCTTCCATAGCAAATTTCTTCTAAACTTATGTTGCTTACTTGGCTTGTGAAATGAAGATTCCATCACTGTATTACTTCACTTGTATTCCCAGAAAGTAAGCCATGAGACCTAAGTTTCACATTTCAAATTTCTTCACCATTGATTGCTTGAAATCTTGAATCATACTAGGATCATCCCTTATGAAGATTATATCATCAACATATAAATAAACAAACATTACTCTGCCTTATAAACTCTTCTTCACATATAATGCATGTCTATAAGGACATCTTGTAAATCCTTTATGTGAAAGATAGCCATCAATTATGGAATTTCATGCTCTTAGTGCTTGTTTAAGCCCATAAAGAGATTTCTTCAATCTGCAAACCTTCTCTACTTCTCTTTTTACCACAAATATAGCTGGTTATTCTACATAAACTTCTTATTTAAGGTTGTCATTCAAGAATGCTAACTTGACATCCATCTGAAATATCTTCCATCTTTTATAAGCTGCTAAAGAGATCATCAATCTCATTGTTTCCATCCATACTACTAGACTAAAAACATCTTCATAATCAACTCCATATTGTTACTTGTACCCTTTTTCTAGTAGTCTGGCTTTATATTTTTCAATTTCACCTTTTGCATTCATCTTTTTCTTGAAGATTCATTTCACTCATATTGCATTGTGTCCTTTTAAAAATGTTGTTAATTCCTATTTATTATTTTTTATAATGGAATTGTTCTTCTTCTTCATTATTTGCTTCCATTTATCTTTGTGGTATCCTTCTTCAAATGTAACAAGATCATTTCTTGAAAACAAGCAAACTATATTAACATCATTAAGATTGATTCTTTCTGTTACATCATTCTTGTATTCTCTGTCTTTCTTATTATTGAAATTAAAGGACCAGCATGACTGTTAGTTTAAGTTAATGGAGATAGAGCTAACATGATCTCTTCTTTATCTTTCTGAATTTATTCTTCATCAACAATTAGTTTTTGTGGTTGATCTTCATAATTCCATTCCATTCTTGCTCTTTATCAAACTTCACATCTCTTGACATGATCACCTTCTTTGTCACTGGATTGTATAACTTATAGCCATATGAATTTTCTCTATATCCTAGCAATATGCATTTTTTACTTTTTTCTTCAAGTTCAGTTCTTTTTTCTTCTTGAATTTTGGCATAAACAATGCTGCCCAAAAGTCTCAAATAATCAACTCTTGGGTTTTTTAGGCTCCATGCTTCTTCTGGCATGATCTTCTAAAGTCTTTTTATAGGGAATCTATTCAACAAATACACAACACATACAAATTCATCTCCCCAAAACTCTTTTGGATAATTTTTTTTTCTTTTAACATACATCTAACCATGTTTATAATAGTTATATTTTTTATCTCTGATACTTCATTCTGTTATGGAGTTTATGGCATATAAGCTGATGAACAATACCATTTTCCTTACAATAAACATCAAAATCATGAAAAATATACTTTTCTCCCCTATCTGTTCTTAGACACTTTAGCTTACACTCACTTTGTTTTTCTACTAAATTTTTAAACTTGTTAAATTTACTCGGCACTTCTTTCTTTCTTTTTTAATACATATACACATGTCTTACCACTGAAATCATTAGTAAAAGTAAGAAAAATGTTTGCTTCCACCTATTAAAGTAGGCATAATAGGGCCACACATATTTGAATACACCAAGTCGAGAGGCTGAGATGCTCTTGAACTCTTTTTTAGAAATGACTTTCTATGCTACTTTCCTATTATACACATTTCACACATTTTGTTTGTGTGTTCTAACTTTGGTATTCATAAAACCACTTTGTTTTTCTCCGTCAGCATCAATAATCCAAAGTTTAAATGTCTGTAACACAAATGCCACTAAGTTGTCATGTTAGAGATTTTTACCTTAAAACATTTTGACAAATTTATACTCAGATCCAAAGAAAACATCTTACTTTTTTTTTTTTATCATTTTCACTTAAATGATTGCAGCTCCAAACTCATCAAAAATCTTTAAAATTTTATCTTCCATCTGCACTTCAAAACCTTTCTCCAGAAACTGTCCCAAACTCAGAATGTTGTTCTTCATGTTTAGAACATAAAATACTTTTGATATAAACTTCTATTCACCATTCTTAAGTTTAATAAGAATTCTGCATCTTCCTTTAACTAGTCTTTGAGAAAGATCTCCAAAGGTAATATTACCTATATATTTTTTATCTATATCAAAAACAATTTCCTTCACACTACATATGATTTGATGCTCTTGTATCTAAATACCAGGTGATGGAGTTGCTGCCATCAAACTTTCCACAAGCTAACAAAAATACAGGTTCTTCAGAATCAGTTTCTTTCTAGTAAAGCTGACATTCTTGTCTTCAAATTTGTATTGTGAACAATCTTAAGCATAATGTCCATACTCTTTACAATTATAACATTGTACGTTTGCATTATTTTTGCTCCAATTTGAATATCCTTCATGACATCTTCCTCTACTTCTGCCATGGCCTTTGAAATTAAAGTTTTGATTTCGTGCATCATGAGATTCTTGATTTCTTAATGATCTTCCTTCTCTTCCTCTTTTGTGAAATAACCTTCCTCTTTAAAATGTTCATCTGCCAAATTCACTAACATTCTTCATAGTTAACTTTATCTGTAATACTTATTCAAAAGATCTTCCTTCTCCTCTTTTATCAATTTTCTACTCATGATCTTAAAAAGATCCCATTAATTCTCCTACTATCAAATCTTTCAAATCCTTTGATTCTTTAATTGTTATTACCACATAATCAAAGTTTGAATCTAGAGACTTTAGAATTTTCTCTATCACATGAACATCATCAATATTTTCACCATTCCTTCTCATCTGGTGCACTAAAGAGATTACTTTGTGAAGTAATCTGAAATTGTCTCAATACTTTCTTTATTTAACTTCTTAAAATATCCTCTCAATGCTTGCAACATTACCTTTTTTGCCTTTTCAACTCCACTATAAGTCTTGTTAAGAATTTCCCATGCTTTCTTTGAAGTCTTTGTTGGTGCCACCATCTCAAAAGTTGCTTCATCAAGTCCTTGATATATCATGAATAAAGCTTTATTATCCTTCATCCTTGATTCTCTTAATGTTTGTTGACATGATCAAAAGATTGATGTCTTATCCCAAGTGCAAGAGTGTCGAAGTAATAAACAACCCGACAAGACCGAGGTCGAATCACAAGAAGGTGAACTATATAAAATTATAAACAATAAATGAAAAGAAGTTGAAGAGAACTTTTGAGATGTGATATTGATATGAGTATTAATCAAAGATAAAAGCAAGTGTCAAGGTTAGAGGATCCACTAATAGTATTACAAATAAGTATAGTATAAACTCTATTTTTTTAATCAACTGGAAACCACAAACAGAGGAGGTTACAGTCGGATGATTTATCCTTAATAGTTCATTATAAATTTTTAACATGATCATATTAATTATTTTATTTTAGCAACATCATACTTTTAAATATTGTTAGGAATTCATGATGTTAACTTATGTTAATGATTAGTACTTAAAAGTGCATTTTTATCATGGTTGTATATCATCATTTTGCACTTGAAGTATCAATAACTCCTTAACTAAAGCATGTTTTATAATAACATACCTAATAATATAAGATACCTTTAATTTATGGTAAATATTCATCTTAAATACAGGCCTATCACATAAATAAAAAGATTGATTGGTGAGTTTAAGTATTGAAATTGAAAGGATAAATAGAGGGCCAAACTTAGAAAAGAGATGTTGGTGCAGTCCAAACTGGAATACTATTCGATAATTGGGTAATATCTCGAGTTCTAGATGTCCAAAAGACCTCAATTTTTTAGACAGATTCGGTAAGACATAGGCCTACAACTTTCATGTGGAGTCCAAGATTTAAAAAATTCGTTTTCAAGTTCAAATTATAGTAACAACAGAGAAGTCTGAATCTGTCTTGCAGCCCAGACACTGTTCAGTATTTAGCCTATATCTCGAGTTCTAGAAGTTTAAATGACCTCAATTTTTTTTCTTGAAAAGATAAGATAATTTTCTATAACTTTCATAAGTGTAAGTGGTTCCAGTTTTGATGCTAGCAATGATGTTTTATTCAGACAAAAAGATTAGGATTTTCACCAAATCAAGTGTTGGTCACCCACTCAACAATTAGTCATCAAATCAATAGTTCTAAATTTTGGCCTATAAAAAGAGGCATTTGCCATGTATTTAGGGGCTTGGTTGTTCAGATGAAGAACTTGCTCTTGCTCTCTCTCTCTTTTTTTTTTTTTTGTAATTCTTAAGTTTTGCTTTTATTAATATCTTGTTTATGCTTTTCATTTCCTTTCCTTTACATGCTTTTCATTTTCTTTCCTTTACTTAGTTAACTTGTATCTTATTTATGTTCTTATTTTGTTTATTTATGTTTCTCTTCTTCATTATGTTTAGCTAAGTTTATTATGTCAAGGTGAAGTAAGAATAAGTATAGTGTAAACTCAACATGGACCTTAATGTTTAATATTAACATGTCTTATATTTTTATCTTATTAATTCTTAATACCTTACTTGTTAAATGGTTAATCTAGATTTGTGTTGTATAACACTTGGTACAACAAATGTTTGGCACTCTTATAGCCCAACCATATGGTATTACCTACACTTATGCTATGAAAGGAACTTGATTTGTTGTTAACATAAGTTAGCATCATGAATTCCTGATAATATTTAAGAGTTTGGTGTTACGTAAATAAGATAATTAATATGATCATGTTAACAATTTATAATAAGCTATTAATAACAAATCATCCGATTGGAACCTTCTTTGTGAGTGGTTTCCAGTTGAGTAATAAGAGTTTATACTATACTTGTTTGAAATACCATTAGTGGATCCTTTAACCTTGACATTTGTTTTTATAATTGTTTAATCCTTACATTAATCTTCCATCTCAAAGTTCTCATCAACTTCTTCTTCTTCTTTATTATTATTATTATTATTATTACTACTACTACTACTAATATTACTATTATTGTTGTATTATTGTTGTCTATAATTTATATAATTAACCACCTTATGGTTCGACCCCGGTCTTGCCAGGTTATTTATTATTTCGACACTCCTGCACTTAGGAGAAGACATCAATCTTTTGGTCGTGTCAGTTAACAATAACTCAAATTCATTTTATAGCATAAATGTTGGTTATACCATAAAGTAGGCTATGAAAGTGTCAAATATTTTTTGTACCAAGGGTTGTACAACACAAATCTAGATTAATCATTTAATAAGCAAGGTATTACAAATTAGTTAGATAAAAAGATAAGACATTTTAATAACAAATTTTCTTAGATATAAACATTGAAGCCCATGTTGAGTTTATGTTATACACATTATAACACCATTAGTGAAACCTTTTCACCTTGACATAATAAACTTAGCTAAACATTTTAAAGAAGAGGAACATAAATAAACTAGATAAAAACATAGTTATGATAAAAAGCATAAACAAGAGATTAATGAAAGATACAAAGGAAGAAAGCAAGAATATGATCTTGATCTGAAAACCAAGATGTCTAAATGTGTGGCAAATGCCTCCTTTTATAGGCTAAATTCAGAACTATTGATTTGATGACTAATTATTGAGTAGGTGGCCACCTTTTGACTTGGTAACAACCATTATCTTCTTGTTTGAACAAAACGTCATTACTAACATCAGAATTTGAATAGATAGTCTTCAAGAAAGTTTTGGGAATTTATCTCAGCTTTCCAACAAAACAAGAATGAGCTCATTTGGACTTCTAGAGCTTGAGATATGGACTAAACACTCTGGGCTGCAGGACAGATTCCGACTTCTCTTTTATTGCTACAATTTGAACTTTAAAACGATCATTTTGAATCTTGGACTCTTCATGAAAGTTTTAAGCCTATGTCTTAGATTTTCATCTATATAAACCAAACCTATATCCATGTTTTACAGCTCCAGTTATAATCCAATAACCGGATGATGTTCCAGTTTGAATTGAACCAGCATCTCTTCTTTAAACTTAGCCCTCTCTTTGTCTTTTCACTTTCAATAGTTAAACACATCAATCAATCATTTAAATTGTGAAATATGTCTACATTCAAAATGAGCATTTACCATAAATTAAAGATATCTTATTATAAAACATGCTTAAATTAGGGAATTTAATGATACTTTAAGTGCAATATGATGATATAAAACCTTGATAAAAATACACTTTGTAGTATTAATTATTTGTCTTTCTATATTACTTACTCATTGTTGTCTCTTCTCTTGTTGATTTTGGTTCAGTGTAACCATCTTTAACTAACTCTCAAACTCTTGTGATCTTAGTAGTGCCTTGTATTGAATACATCATAGATCATAATTTTGTTTTATAAGACGAGAAATATGAATTTAAGCATTGTTATTACTAGAAACCATGTCTACTCTCAAGCTCTTATACTAGATTTGTTAGAGAAATAATTACAAAATGATAGAGGAAGGATTTGAAAATCACTCACACATCTTGGTAGAATACAAAACACTAAATAATAGTACTCTCACACCTTTCATTATCAGAATCCATACAATATATATAGACATTATAGAATATCTTTTGCAATCTTCAAAAATCTTAATTAACATTTGACTCTTCAATACTAATACTGTATTCAGAGTATTTTTTATTTTTATATTTATTTATTATAGCACTAACTTCAACATGCTTAATCTTAGTAAACAAGTTTAATATATAACTAACATTAAGTTCCTAGAACATTGATGCTGCTGAAACAAGTGACCCCCAAAATTTCAGGGAAGATGGAGAGCCACGCCTAAAAGCTGAAGATGCATGGGCAACACCAACTTGTAAGAGGGACCGATAGAATAAAATATTGACGGCTTCCAAGCTATTTGATGGAGTGAAAACAACATGGATACTGACAGGAATCGCTTTATATTGGAAATAAGATAGTATATGATAAGGATTCCAAATATCTGTAGCTTGATGTATCACCATTCACAATAGGTTCCAAGAAAAGTTACACCACACCAGTCGCCCTCGTCACGTGCCTGCCCAATCATGATCAAACCATTTAAAAAAAAAAAAATCTTTTTCATTCTATTGGTTCAGGGGTCTAAAATGCTGGGCAGATTACATTTTATCAGCAGTCATGTTTACAGCTGGATAGGATCATGCCAAGAAACTCTCCACACTTCCTGAAATAGTACTAGATAGGATCGTTTATGATTAAAAACTCGAATTGTAAAAAAGATAACAGCGATACCAACACCATTCCTGAAACAATTTCCTTCACCGGCAGAATTGAAGTTAGGAGGATAATCACAAATCCATTTTGTTTTGAGAAGGCAAAGTGCCAAATCTCAGACCTGGAGATTATTCTGAGAAGAGTAATGCGGTTTTGGCAAGGAGGAATGGCCTGCAGCTCTGGCAGATCGTCTCTGTCGTATTAAATTGCATTAGTCTCGGGTTTCAGTGTATTGATGACAATATGCAAGTATACATGCATGTCTAAACATATCGACATTTATTTATTTATTATGGCAGGAACCTTGTGTGCACGTAAGATACAAATCCGAACCTGTAAGAAAAAACGAAAAAAAACACAGAAAGATAAAATCTCATCGGGAAAAAAAAAAAGTCTCTAATTTTTGTTTATTACTGGAGTTTTATCTTCCTACAGTGTGCCTCTTTAAAAGTTTCATAACTTCTTAAGGAGTTCAAGAACCGATATTTACAAGGTAAGAAAAACAAAAAAGAACATAAAAATCTAAAATTAAACTAGAAAGCCAAAATTAAAAAGTAAAATAATGAAATTGACTCAAACAATATCTTCCAAGCCTAATTTATAGCATTCTCGATCTCAAATCCTTGTAGAATTGGACATGTAGAACTCCTAATCAAATTTAAGTGCAATCCTCGTTACTGGGATAATTGTTTGAGATGAATAGCTTTTTATTGGGCTTAGCTTTGTTGCCATGAACGAATCTATCAAGCTTTCTCCATGATTCATTTGTGAAAGATCCACGACATGCTCTTCAGAACCTTCAAAATCGCTATCACTATCCCAACCTGAGCAATAAGAGCGAGATGAAAGATTCAAGATGGGATCAGAAATGTGAGGAGCACATTCACATTGCTGGCTTGGCTTTGCTACGTTTCGTGATTCAATTTGCTAGGTAGTTTCCATGAGATGTCTAGATCGGGATCTTTCTTTCCCAAATAAAGTCACTGATTCTCATTCCCATAAGATTTAATCTGACTGAACAATACAGTATCTGGTCTTTGATCTTGGAAGAATCCGCACAAGGATCTATGAAAGAAAATCACGGCCGGCCGGCTTCAACTTGCATTCCGGGCCACCATGGCTAGTAGGAAATGAGCCTTAAAGCTTTTGACAGTGAAAGAAAAGTTAGCATCACGAGAGATAAATTCTACTTCGTAGGACGTGGATGATAAGGATTCCACGTATCAGCAAGATCATGTATAGACCCTGAAAGGGACTGCCTGTAATTTTAATTTGAACAACGTTTCCATCGAAGTTGCACAAGTAATTTTCAAAATGGTCAACCACATAGTTCGTTGCACCTTTTAAATATCATAAATGACTATCTATATCACCGAGGGCAGAGGCATGTTGAAGGCTTAGATAGGCTATACGTCAGGTCAAGATTTTATTAATATTTTTTAATTATTTTTATATAAAAATAAATTTGTAATTCTTAATTGAATTACTAAAATTTTCTGAAAATTTACGTGGAGTTTTCTAATATGATGTTTTAGTTTAGGTTAAAATTTTAGAATTTTTAAAGAAATTCAGAAATTTAATGAAAAATCATAATTTGACCAGTTTTATATTATTAGTTGGAATTTTCAATCCGGCCATCAGATTAAGCTGAAATTTTACGAGAGATCTTAAAATATATTGAATAAAATCTGGTTAAAATTTTAGGATGAATGGAGCTTGGTAGTGCTAACAAAAAAAAAATCATCAAATAAAAGCAAAACAACTCATTAAGGGTAAAATGGTTATTTACTATTAAAAAATAAAACAAATCAACTATTTCTTCCTTTTATATGTTGATGACTGGATAGAAGCATAATAGAAAAAGAAAGAAAAGAAAAGACGAGAGAGAAAGAGATAAAAGTAAAGGAAAACATTAAAAAAAATTCCAAGGAAAAAAAATAAGAAAAGTGAGAGAATAACCTTGTAAAATTACAAAGTTGAACTTATAAAACACTAATTTAAGGAAGAATCAAATGAAGAAATGAGGAATTGAGAGAGAAAAAAAAATTAATTACTTTATTTTCTAGTTGACATGAGATTGTTATTTTATCTCGGTTAAGGAGTTATTACAATATCGATTTAGATTCTATTATAAATGAATTATATTCCATAAAACATCAAAAGATATAACTTTAATAGTGGGTTTATTTTTATTTTCACTTTAATTTTATGTACTTTCAAATTTATTTTTTAATATTTTGAGTAATGTATTTAAATTAAAACTTTACAATTAACTTCAAACATTCATGTACATTAGTTAATAATTAATCTTTAAAAAAATTATATATTCATTTAACAGTCCATGACAGAAAAATCACCATTGTATATAACCATATGTGTAAAACACAAAGCAAAAAACATAAAAAAAGCAAAACCTTTTGTGTTGCCTCTAATTATCTGCAGTTTGGTCAGCAAACTACCACGCACGAGCAAGGAGCATGCTTGTGATGTTCAATATATGCATATTGACAGACCTATTCTATTGATTTGTAGGTAAACAAACTCAGTTTTCTCATCGTAACACAGACAGCACCATCGCCACTTAAACATAAAAATTCCGATGGAAATCACTGATATATTCCCCTCCAGAGGCTAGTTTTGGCGACGAAATCTTTCCGTCAGTAAAAAACGCAACGAACCCTTCCTTATTTACATACAAAAATTTCCTTCAGGCAATGTCTTATTTTTTTGGCGGCGATCAATCATAGTAGATATGGGATTATGTGGTTTCTTTTGTACATTACATATAATTAATTGCATGAATATTCTTCAAGATTGCATTTGATTAGAGTCGAAAGATAAAATAAATATATATAGAACAGACACAAACGTATTTAATTAGAAAAGGAGTATTTTAAACAGTGTAATGGATATTTTGCTTTACTTTATAATGAAATTCTTCCTCCATCGTCTTAATTCCTAATATATGATATGAATAGGGATTAGATTTTGAGCTAAACAATAGGGAGTGTGGTTTTTTTTCATCCTTCTCTTCTTTTTCCCCCATAATCCTCCCTTCCGCTGGTCTAAAGTAAGGAAATTCATCGCATGCTACGTGACAATATCTAAATCAAAGAATTTACAAAGCAAGATCTAGCCAGCTACAGCTAGTGCCCACTATACATGATTCTTTTTATGTCGTGGCACATAAGGTTCTACATTTGAGGGAAAAAGGGCACCACTTTTTGTCTCGCGCCCCCTCCATAAATTAGACATGGTTAATCATATGGACACTTTCGGTTGTCCTTCTGTTGTTTACTATTTCATTAATAGAAGCGAAAGACCCACCGGCTCAGTCACTAATCTCTTAATTAAAGAGCAACAAAAGGTGCAAATATATAGCTAGCTGGCTTTGTTTTGATGGGGAGGGGCAATGCAGATGCATACAGCTGTAATGTTGGTCTCCAAAAGGTAATTAGATGTAATTACCATCATGATGTTTTTGTTATTGCATGGATTTCTTCTTACATTGCTGTACTTTAGCTGGTAAATGCTGAGATGTGTCTTGTAAAAAAAAGGGAAAAGACGAGAGGTGTCCCAAATTCTTGTTTGTAAATGGGAAAAAAAGGAAGGTATCAATTAGTGACAGTATGTTTTTGGATCAGTATAAGAAGGGAAATATATAGCACAAAAATGGATAATTACTCTGCTCGACAACTATATGATTCTTACTCAACAGAAGAAAAGATACAGAATTATAACCCTTTAATCTCTTTTGGTTAATGGGGCCAAAAATAATTACCATGGGAAAGGAAGATACCTGCATACAGCTGTGCCATGCATTGTTTTGTTTCTGAAATTAGCCACGAGCATCTAGATGCCTACGTACGAAAATGAACAGCTCTTTTGCATTAATTATTTGGAACCATACAAGGATATGTGTTTAAGTTGATTCTTCCATGGTTCCTTGAGATCAAATCTTGGACTCTTAGCATCTCTGTAAACTGTGGTGTTGTTTATGAATCACGATCCTTAGAGGTACGTACGTAGCTAGCAACCATGTGCATGGATCAATAACGATTGATCTCTACGTTCTTCGTGTTAATGACAATCATTAAAAATATTAATATTTAGCTCCCAACTACGTGATATGATTTGCATAAATATTCCATGTCAAGAACAAAAGGAGTCCTAATTAATGCCTCGACAGAAACCTGACATGACATTACAATACACAATTTGTACTAAGATTATTGCTAAAAAAACTCGGACAAATGATGCATATATTCTTCGTTTTCCACACATGAATGAAGCGTACGTAACCTGAGAATTATTAATAATATGATTATCTAAATAACTAGAATAATTGGTAAACTTATATAAATATAAATGTTAAGTGATCTAGGTCTAGGTCTAGGTCTATGGTACTTCATTTTCTAGGAGAGTAATTTAATATGAATAAGATATGTTTTGCGGTATTTTTGTTAGTAAATCTTTTTTTTAACTAAGTGGTATCGAAACTCATGTTACAATTCAACCCTAAAAAGTGATGTCTCTATTAATTATTTAAAAAAAAAAAAAAAGTGATAGCAAAGCTAGTTTGATCTAGTTGAAGTTTAGAAGGATTAGAGCAAGTATGTAGGGGGGGGGAATCCCAAAAAAGTGGATAATAGAGTAATATCCAAAGGGAAAATAATAAAAAAGGAGATGCAAGATAATAAACCACCCTAACAATAGAGTACTTGAGACCTTATGTAAAGAAAGATGAGAGAGAGACCAAGTATTGTAGCCAGCTAAAAATGTTTTGTAACATTGTTAAGATGAAAGTAAATTACAAGCAGGTGGCGTGCAGCCAGCTACAGTCTGTTAGAGATTGATTTTAGTTTGACAATAACAACACACAGATCGAACGCCTTTCTTGCCCTGCTATAAAGCAAATTTGCTTTGCCTTTTCTCTCTTTTTTGTTCTCTTAGACAGCTCGATCGATAGCACTCTCAGCTTGAAGATGGACACGTGGCTCACCCGTGATTCCCACGCTATAATTTACTTGCTACTATTGCTTGAAAACCCTATGCATGTCCAGCTTCAATAAATGAATTTGCTCCTTTCCATCATCATCATCTACACGTTTAAATAATACAAAACGCCACCAGAAAATAATTCTTTCATAGTAATGTTGATGAGAAAGCTGCCCACAGAAAATGCCTCTCTTGTGATTGTTGTGATGCAAGCGTGTCACACCATGCAATGCAGCCTACATATATAAAATGTTTAAATATGTTAAGCATGATTAGAATTGGTTTCACGTGCCTTGTTTAAGGAAAATTATTAAGAGGTTGATTAATGAATGCCACACTCATCTCAAATTCAATTATTATCTTAATCACCATCTCTTAATTAACATCTGGCTAGTAATCAAGGGCGGAAGTGAGGAGAGCAAGCAGAAGTCCGGGCCCCCTCAAGATATTTTAATTTTAAAAAAAGAGGTGTTATATTTGTTATTTTAAAGAGGCGGGTCTTATAACAGTAACTAATTATAACTTTACTTTTGATTTTCTAATTTATTCTTGACCTCCATGGAAAAAAATATATATAAAGGCATTACTTTGTGAAATAAAAAATAGATACATCAATTTATCCTAATATAAATCTCGAGATTGCATACGATCAAATAGAGAAATAAAAACATAAATCGCAAACAAAAAAAATTTACAAAAAAATTGAAGTAGAGTCCAATTAACTTTTAGGCTGGAGATATGAATGATAAAAAAAACATTACAAGTTTTGTTTTCTACATGGAAGACACAATATTCACATGAAGTTCAAATAAACAATTCATAGTCACTTTATTAACATGTGAATATATAGCTACTACATTATATGTTTGTCATTTCAAATGGCTAAATAGATTATTAAAGGAATTGTGAATGTCATAAGAGAAGCCTACTAAAATTTATGTGGACAACTCATCAGTCATTGCATTAGCAAAGAATCCAGTAGTTCATGATAGAAGTAAGCATATTGACATAAGATTTTATTATTTATGAGATTTCATTGCAAATACGGAAGTTAAAGCCAAGTATGCGAAGACACAAGACCAAGTTACAGATATGTTCACAAAACCACTCAAAAATGATGTTTTTATCAAAATGAGAGATATATTAAGAGTTATGAAGAAATCAAGTTTAAAGGGGGGATGTTGAAAGTAAACAAGATTTCGATTCTGAAAAATAGAGAAACCAATCTACCATTTAAGAACCGATTGACCGGCTGAAATAAGTTGAATTGATCAACCAGTTTAGTCGGTAGAATACTATTTCTATTTAGATTATGATTTTCTTGTATTAATTCAATTCATTAATTATTTAGGATTTTATGCCTATAAAAAAACTTGTAATTCAGTATTATTTATAAGCACATAGAAAAAACGAATACTTAAAAAAGTTTAGAGAGAAACACTTAATAAAAATATACATTCATGTCAATCTTCTTTTTATTCTTGTTATATATATATATATCTTCTACCACATTTATCCTTCTTCCAATAGTGAAAACCATGGATTCAATTACCATAAAATTAAAGCTAAGTAAAACCACATAAGTCCACTGGTTTTGAAAGAAAAAACAACTCCTTAGCCGACCATAATTTGATTTGTGTTTGTTATGGTACCTTTTGAAATTATGATTTAAAAAAAAAAACTAGATTTAAATAAAATACTTTTAGTTGTGATTTTAAAAAAATAAAATTTAAAAAATTCGTGTAGATGTGAGATGGATTTTTATATTTAAAATAAATGAAAAACATGTTATTCACCTTCTACAAAATCAAAGTTTAAAACATAATTATATGTGGGGTTTAGTAAAAAAAAAAAAAAAAACAACAACAATTATTTAACTAATTAAATTATTTTTTCTCCATAGTTAAAAAAAAAAAAAAAAAAAAAAAAGAGTCTCTATCACAGCACCAAAAGTTTTATTAACCATTTTTTCTACCAGCCCAGCTCCTATATAAAGACCTGCACCTAGCACACTGTTTGCTCACACTCCACCTTCTCTAAAACAGTCGCATATATCTGTTTAATCATTTAATCTCTTCATGGCTTCAGGTTCTAGCAATTGGACTTCAAAGCAAAACAAACTGTTCGAAAATGCCTTGGCCATGTATGATCCAAAATCTCCTGATCGCTGGCAGAATCTTGCCAGGGCTGTTGGAAAAACAGTGGAGGAAGTGAAGAAGCATTATGAGATACTTGTTGAAGACGTCCAGCAGATTGAAGCTGGTGAAATCCCTCTGCCCAACTACAATAGAAGATCTGGAGCTAGCAACAAAAGCTACCATTGCATTGATGGTCAAGCACAAAGGTACATCAATTAACACACACGCACACAGAGACCTATAAAATATTAAATTATCTGAAGAATCTACTTATTTTCATCTAATTAGATTCTGCATTGCTACTTCTGCTCTGTCCATGACTGATCTCTTTGTTTACATGCAGGGTGAAGAATCTTAATCTCAACTGAAGGATACATGAACTAAGCTAGCTATAGAATAAAGATCCATTGCGCTACAAATGACAATAGGCAGAAGTAGCAGCAGCAGTGTTATTAGCTAGCACCGAAAATGGGATTACGATCTCCCTTTGTTTTATCTGTTTAATTACTTTCTCGTCAAACATTAATTATCAGTTAATATCTCTTATTTCCTGCTTGTAAACATGCACGTACCAAGCTGGTGGACTCACCATATATATATATATATTGGTGACTGCTTACTGTATCCCTCCCATGTTTGCCCTTAATATAATGGATTCTCATTATGTTATTCGTTTCCTCTTCATTTTGATCGAGCTAGCTTTAAGAATATTAGAGTTTCAAGCTAAGAATTAGTAGGTATTGGCCTATCTAGCTTCCTTTCAAAAGCTAGCTTATAAGGTGAAGTTTTCTTTTAACATTTACAAACTCTCCACTAGCCCCCTCCATAACCTGTGTGTGGGGATCACCTTCTTAACAATCTCCTCCTCGCACATCGGGTCTTGGGTTAGAGCCTCAACAACTCATTTCTCGTTTTGACTATATATAGCCAAGGTCTGGATTTGTTAACAAATCTCGGGCTCTGATAGATGATCTTGAGTTGTATTCCTTTCAAAAGTTTTATATATAAATATATATAAAATAATGGAGAGTTTTATTACTAAGCCAGAAATCATTAAGAGAACGGTATTTTGAAAGAAAAGAAAACATGATACAAGGTGAGAATTTCTCTTACAATTTATAAACTCTCCACCTGCGCTTTCCACGGCCGATGGATGGATGGAGGATAACCTTAACAAAGAGGATAAGAGAAGAACAACGCCCTGTGTTTTCCCCAGAAATCTGTCGTCCAGAGGCAAAAGAAAATGCCAATACCTTTACCTATGTTGTGTTGTATGGTCACTTATCTGGAAACAATTAAGCAACTTTTGTTAAAAAGAGATTCGCCTTGTCCGTGAGACATGAGTGATGAGATAAGATTAATCGGCGTTTTAAATTAATTATTTTAAGTTGACTTGAGATGCTGCAGGTAATGATTGTGATTTATTTTTATAGAGAAGAAATATCATTCATCCACATGCGATGTGATTTGACATGAAAATTGCTAAGGGGGCTTGATATATGGTAAAAAATTAAGGATTAATTATTACAAAAATATTTTGTAAGAGTGTAAAATTTGATTTTTAAAAATATTTGATGGGTTAATAAATTGAATGGTTAAATATTATTGAAAGGAAAGATCAAATAATAAAATCTCTAGTGACGATTAATGAGAGAAAATAAAAATTATTGTGAGTTTTGAGATAAAACGACGTGAGAAAAAAATCAAATCAATGGATAGGAATTTTTGGGATAAAAATAATGGTTATTGTGTCAAGATATATTGACTTTAGTCAATTAGATTAAAAAAATAATTTGAAAATTAATTTAAACCCACAAATACTTCATTAGAGAATAGTTCTTGCCTTGAAATTAGTTTCCCAAGTTTAAAAGGTCTGGGCCATATTCTGTTATCGGTCCAACCTAATTTAATATCCAAACTCTCTAAGCCTTTCGGCCCAATAATTATAAACAAAGCCCAATGGACCCTCCCCACTTGCTGATTGCCAACCTACTTCGTACGCAAGCGTTATCTCAAATTTAAAAAAAAAAAATTGCTAAAATTTTTTTATATATTTTTATATTATATTTAATATTAAAAATAACTTTTAAAAATTAAAAAATATATATTATTTTAATAAATTTCTAAATCACTGAAAAAAAGATTTAACCCTCAAAATCGAATCCCGAAAATTCCTTATCTTTGTATCGAATCTCTCCTCCTCCCATCTCTGTCTAGTTGCTAGACCGATTCAGAGTCTTAAGTCAGAAACCCTAGTTCTGCTCGTTTCGACCTTCCTTCTCTTTTCCCGCAAGGAGACTCCCTTCTTCTGCCTCTCCTTTGGCCACAAGGACTCTTTTTCCGCAAGGATTCTGCTCGCTTCTGCCGCAGCCTTCTTGCGTATTCTTCAAGCGTCTAAATCGATCACTGCCTCAATGCTTTTCAGCTAGAGAAGCATATTGTACTGTAAAAGCTTAGAAGGTAACAATGAGAATTCATAAATTTTGCAGACCATCTGCTGTTCTATCTCCCTCTCTATTTTCTCTTCCTCTCTGTTCTTTCTTAATCTGCTATTCTTCGTGTCTCTCTTCAAATTCATCTCAATCAACAGTTTGTTAAGGGCACAAGTTGTCTTCCTATCCCCAAGCAGATATTCCTTATGGTGCACAAGTTGAGTTGTTGTATGAATTAGAAATTAATCAGATGAGAGATTCTATATGTATATTGGTGATGCATTTGAGGCCATTGCTTAAGAAAAAGACAATCGAGTTGCTATTGGTCAGGGAGAAGGGAAATATCTCCTCCTGCCCCTATTCCTCCACCACCATCCACGAACTGTATGGTGAAATAGTTTCGTCTTAATTCTCTTTTTCTAGAGGTGAATCAGGAGCAGGTGATGTGGATTAAAAAAAAAACTAAAGAAAACTAAAAACAGAGAGAAGGAAGCCAGGAATTAAAAGTGGAGAAAGAAAAGCCAGAAAGAACAGTAAATTTGGAGGATGAATAAAATAACTCTCTCACAAAATAAATAAAATATATATATAAATATCTAACTATTATACTCATCAATTAAAATTATTTAAAATAAATAAACAAAAAACAATAAAATAAGCTTAAATGAGTTTAGTTTCCAACCAAAAAGTGACAAGATTAGATCACTCTTTGTCGTTTTTGTTTATATCCTTGAATAATCAACGGTGTAGATTTAGTTTTCCCATCAATTCTTCTAGGGTTGAAGAAACTCAAAGTTTTCGTTTATACACTCGAATAATTAACGGTGCAGGTCTAGTTTCCCCATTAATTTTTCTAAAATTAAAAAAACTCGACCTCATCAAATATAACTCTAAGCAAAGTTAATAGTGCTCTCTAGAGATTTTGATCAATCTACTGCAATGTATTTTTAATAATCAAAATGTAATCTTAATCAAGTTGGCCCATGAAATAGTTGAACTTCATTATTTTTTATAAAAATAAAGTGTTTATACAAAATAACATTGATATTATTTTTTTTGTGCTGCTGTAATAGAGATTTTAATAGAATCTTTAAAAGTGAGATTAGACGGCATTTTAAAAGAATCATTTAAAATTGAACATTTTAAACGTGGTTTCTTACATGTGACTAGATTCTCAAATTTAAATATTAAACTAAAAAATAATACAAATAAACAACTTTGGTGTTTTACATAAATATAATATATAATTGTAATATATATATATATATAGACACACACACACACACATTTTAAATGATAGTCATATCTGCCAGTCAATTTTCGACAGCGACCGAAACCCTCCGGTTGTGTTTTCTAGCCGAGCTAACTAATGGTTGGCATGGTTTTGTATTATCCAAGGGACTCCTAATCCATGCATGACAGCTTTTTATTTTCTTATCCTTTCTTCTTTATTTTTCTTTTGATTTCCACCTTTCCATTTCTTTTAGTGGGAAAAAAATATATAATTATCATGATTTATCAAAATAAATTAATTGATAAATTTGTTATTAAACATAATTAAATAATTTTTTTAATTAATTTTGACCATCCATAATTTAAGTTGATAATGATCTTCATTTTCCATTACTGATTTTGGATTAAAAAAAACGATAAGAACCTTTCACTTGCTAATTTTATTGTTAATGTCTATAATGCAATAGCTTCTAGTGTTTTAAAAATATATTTTATTTTAAAAAAAATTAATTTAATTTGGCTTTCTTTTTTCTTTTTCTTTTTAATTTAGTCAATTCATTGATTAAATGCAGATCATCCAATCATTGATCTTGGACAATTTAATTCGCAAAAAGGGAAGATGAATATTGCAGCAATCAACATTAACTTGCGCATGCAGAAACTAGGAGGATAATCTCTTAACTAGTGAGGCCATTCCTTGAATCAAAACGAATATGAACTACATACCTGTCCATTACCAGCAAGATTGATACAAATGGGAAATGCCAAGACTGGCTTCTTTCAATGGAAAAAAGAAAGAATGATTTCATACAAACCAAAACCAAGGAAACCTCATCTGAAGGAGCTTTGAATTTCCTCCAATGTTCTTCCTTTCGTCTCAGGAACCCACAAACTCACAAATACCACAGCAAAAGCACTCACAACCGAGTAAATGATAAAAGTTCCTGTTCACAAGAAACATGTTTAAATTATTATAACAGTGAAGGTGATCCTTCTTTTAGTCAGAGAGATTGAGAAGCAAACCTCCGGTACTCCAATCCAAGAGCAAATTTGCAGTCATTGTGACCAAAAAGGAGATCAGCCAGTTGGCTAGTGTTGCTACACTTCCGGCAAGGCCCTTAATGTTGACCGGAAGAATCTGCATTCACATATTTATTGCAGTTATTGGCCAAGAATCATGGCTATCCTTTCAAGATACAGAGGCACTAATCTACCAGTCCAGTCTTCATGAAAGAAGCAGGAAAGCTTGCCCACAATGTTGCATGGTTTGGAGAACCTCAATAAGGTTATCAAATAATGCAAAAACACAAGATGATCTAAAGCAATGTGGCCGGATATTGAATTTTATTTGAAACATCAAAGCAAGTAAAATCTTGTCACGTATGATGAGAACAGGCAAATTTGAAAGCAGTAATGCCATTAAACAGTAATCAAATGTCTGTACCTCCGACATTATTACCCACGGGATGGGTCCCATTCCCAAAGAGAAGGTAACTACCATGGCCTGAAAAAAGGTGGTTTGCCAGGAATTTAGAAACTGGCAAGTTTTTTAAAAAACAAAAATACCTGGGAAGCTACTGCAGTATAAATTTACTTACCACAACTCCAACTACCGACAAGATCCCCAATATGCTATACAAACTAGAGTCTTCCGGCACAAACCCCTGAATCAATTAACAACATGGAGGGCAAATAAACCTTATGCTGCCGCATAACCAGGTAACTGTCAATCTTGCTTGTAGTATCATGAAAAGAACAAACAAATTCACCATGTACTTACCTTCACAAAAAACGATACAGCAACAATTAGGAGACTGATAGTCATCCCAGAAGTGGAGACCTGCGACAAAATAAAAGGAAACTGCTTTGAATTGCTATTCATCCAAGCAAGAATTTTTAAACATAATAACTATGGTTTTGCTTTGACTCACTATAAGCAGAAGCCGGCGACCTGTTCTATCTACCAACCATGTTGTAATTCCAGTTGCAATCACCTGTACACCACAAACCTCCAGTTACAACTACAGTCTGAGAAAGTCTTCTTGAGACACGAGATAATTCACATTGTACAGCAGAAAAAGAAAAAATCATTTTGCAAGTCCTCCAAAAGCTATACCTGAATGGCACCAACCCCAACTGTAGCCACATTGCTATTTTTAACCCCTGTTCAAAATTAAGGCAATTTATCAGAACCGTTTAACACTAAGCTGATCTTGCATGATTAGGAAAATTAAAATGGAACTTATGTAAAGCAATTTGCATATACAACATGAGGATTGATATATCAAACATAAAAAGTGGCACCCCTTGGGAGAAAGTTGGCTATTAATGTGAGATTATTTCATTGCAGACATTGTCAGCAACTTAAAGGTAATATGTGCAAATAAATCCTTTGATTAATCTAGTTTTCTGGCACAACCACAACTCCTTAACTCAGGAAACATTAGCATATCTTTTCAGAATAGACTTCCTATTTTCCCACTGATGACCATATTTTCCCAGAGAGAGAGAGAGAGAGAGATCCTAAACAAGGTGTGTTCACAAGCTTTAAATGGCAATGGACAACTAGTTCTTCTGAATTGATTCTCTACACTCACAATGGCACATGTAATCAATATGTTAAAATCATAAAATCTATTAGTTTTTCTGAAAATATCAGTTTTATTTTCAAAAGGAGAAAAATGGTTTATGGGTTCTCATGCCATGGTGAAAGAACCTGGTAAAATGCTCCAGAATTCAGAATAGATGGAGGAATAGGTTGTGCTTACCAGCAGTTGCAAAAATGTTACTCGAATAGAATAGAACGCCATTAATTCCACTAAGCTGCTGCAGGATAAGTAATCCAATTCCAACCTGCAGTGCAGATATTGATTAACCAAAACGACATAGGTTTTTGTTTTAGAAAGGTTTACTGATGAGGGGAAAACAAAAGAATTCTCAGCATTATTATTACCATTAAAGGGAACCAATATCGTTTACGCTTGAGCTCTGCAAATCGGATTGTAGTCCTTCTACTTGTTGATGCTACAGCTCTCTAAACAGTGCCAGTTTAGCAAAGTTAAAAAACTTCCTTGGCTAACAACTTGCAAGTTGCATCCAATGAAGCTGCGCACAAAGAAGCACAGCAACTTGTTGCAGTTAAAATTATTTCAACAACACTAAATACCTTGATTTCATGCACTTCAACGGAAATATCAGTATCAAAACCCCGAAGAACTTGCAACGAAGATTCAAAATCTTCTGTCATGCCCATTTTAGCCTGATTTGGAGAGGAGGCGGCAAGAAACTTGCATCAATAAACATAACAATATCTCAGATACATTAAGAGAACAGCACACTTCATAAAGTTTACCAGCCAACGAGGAGATTCTGGAATGAAGAACAGGCCTGGTATCAAAATTGTACAAGGCAATATCCCTGAAAAGAAGTTGATCAAGTTATTATCATCAGAAAATGTTAGGTTTTACCATCATTTGATTAATTATACTCATTCCACCGCTGCTTTTTTTTAAAAAAAAAATATGACCATAATGATTGGTAGAACAAGAAGAGCAATATTTAAGATGAGAATTTCATCTCTCTGGTGGAATGGAAATCAGAGATAGTCTTTTGGAACATTACCCAAAACAGCAAGTATTCTCCATTCAACAAACAATCCAAGCAGATAAGCAAGCATGATTCCAATCGTCACAGAGAGCTAGAAACAAAATACCAAAATTTGATTAATTTTTTAAAGCAATCAAATCCTGATATACTAATATTCCAAGATAACACAAGTTCCAGAAATGAATAAGCTAAAAAATACAGCTAACCTGATTCACCGAACCCAACGCCCCTCTCAAGTTTTGAGGTGCAATCTCTGCTATGTACACAGGCACCTACAAGCAACAAACCTCTAATATTCCGTACATTATTATAACACAAACCCAAACTGAAAAACCAAATAAACATTGAGAAATTACCGTGTAAGAGATAATTCCCACACCAAAACCTTCCAATAACCTTCCCATATATAGAAATGAAGTATCCTACTCAATCCAAAAAAAAAAAGGTCAATCCTTTATTACTGTAATGACTTACCAACATTTTAAATAGGCATAGAGTCAACACGAGAAATGGCTAAGAATTTATAACTCACTTTGGCAAAAGATATGGCTAGCCATCCAATAATATTAGGAATAGCAGCAATCATTAAAGACTGCAATCAATAACCAAAAGAAGAAAGCATGCATGAAATCAATAATTCAGTGATCCAAGTCCCAGATAAGCAATATAATCAACAAAGAAAAAACATAAATCAATCTCAATCATACCCCTTTTCGTCCAATATACTCCGCAATTTGACCACTGGCTATAGCACCAACCATAGCACCCACATTTGACAGTGAACCAAACAAAGAGAACTAACCCAACAAACAGCAATTGTTTTAGATACCCAGTTCAGAAACATACTAAACTAAACTAAACAACAAGACAACAGCAACATATTCAAAATTAAACCAAACCAAACCTCGGATACTGTGAGTCCAAGATCCGCCATTATTGAAGCTTGAGTTGGTGAAGAGTAACCAGACTACAAACAAGAAAGAAACAACATGAAAAAAACAATCAAGAAAGAAGAAGTGTTTAGACGTTGAGGATAAGTTACTTACGGTGAAACCGAATTGGATGGGGCCCAAAGCGACAATCAAGACGCAAGCAACGACAGAGATAGAGTTATCACGAATGGCCTGAGAAGAGCCCATCATGCTAGATTGTCTTGAGCTCATACGGTACCAACTCCCTGTGTGTAAAAATGGTTTCCGTATATCTCCCCTTCCATCTTCACTGTCATCCCTGAAACTCATTTTTCTTTCTTCCCTTACTTTATCTTCAGATCTCTCTCTTATCTTACAGGGCTACGAGCCACCTCTGTTTTCTTGCTTCGGCTTTCTCAAGCTTTTGCACCTTGTGTTTTCTTGATGAGAGAAAAACTAAAATTAGCAAAGAGAAGATAATTGCTTTGATTGTTGATTGGAGTGAAAAAGACAGATGCTGCAGAGAGGCAGAGAGACGGTTAGGTAAGCGCCTGAGCTGGAGAAAATTTACAAGCACTCTCTGCTAGTCAAATCAATTATATAGGCTGCATTTGTGTTTAAAATATTTTTAAAAAGTTAATATTTTTTTATAAATTTACAATAAAAAATATTATTTTCATATATTTGTATTTTCAAATATTATCCTAATATAATGAGATTTAATTTTTATTTTATAATGCATATAATTAAATATTAAAATTATAGAATTTAATATTTTTTAGAATAAAAAATATTTCAAAAAAAAAGTGGATGCAAAAATAAAATAAGCTCTTAAAAATATAATTTAAATATAATATCATTTTAAATTAAATTAAATCAACATGTAGGTGTTAACTTGTGCTATAAGTTGAGTTAGATTTTATAAATATAATTTTTTTATTTTTAAAAAAAATTAATATTCCATGCGTGGTTTTTATGTATTAATTTTTTTATTTATTTGAAAATGTATTATGACGAAGATGAAGATTATAATATTAAAAAATAATATTTTAAAGTTATTATTTTTTAATATTATTATACTATTGGTAAATGATAGTTAATTTAAATCTCACCAGCTCTAAAGCTTAAATTATTCAAAAAATATTTGTCTGAAAGGCATTGCAGGGAGCAGTGGCTGTAAATATCTGTGAATGGTTGGAGTAGGAAAGAAAAATGCAAGAATGAGTTTGTCGCAGGCAGGCACCTGCCTGGAGAATTCTGGTATTTTGGCTGACTTGTATTGTCTGTTTTCTGTAACAAATGTAATCCTTTTAGCAGAGCTGCAAGCGTGAGATCAGTTTGGCTGGTGTTGCAAAGTATATAATGGATGATTTCCTCTTCTCTTAAAGTCAGAGGATGTGAGATATCAGCAAAGTTCTCCATGCTGTTTTCACACCACTCCCGTCGGATTTTGGGGAGTTCTTCAAGTGGTTGCAGAAGCTCGGAGGCAGGAGGACGGTGGTTGCAGCTACGCCTAGAGGAGAAAGGAAGGCTTTCAGTCAAGGTGTTGTATAGCCATCTCCTTTAGTTCTTCCTCATGAAGCTTGTAGGGTGTTGCTCTGCAGTTTTTAAGCTCTTGCCCTTAAAATTTTGAACTCGCCCTTTTGGCAGGAGGAGGTACTGAAACAGGTGCAGGAGACTGGCCTTTTTGAACATGCTGCGGCATTTTTGTCCTCATCAAATTCTTGTTTCAGAAACATGCGAATTCTAGGTCAACAAGATGACTTGCCGGACATTGCTGCAAGTGTACGTTGCCAGGGGGCACAGAAACATGGCTCTGTGGAAGGGTATTGCTGTAAGGAAACATGTGTGAAGTGCTTGAAAGATAACAGTGACAAGCCATCACTTTGGTTTCTGGGACAGTTGTAGATGGTGTCAGCGAGCAAGAGCTTGATTTTCTGGTTCCTTCATCTCAAACAAAACTGATTTGCTGTGGCTGTGTTCAAACCAGACGCATTGGGATGTCCCAAAAAGCGGGCCGGGAACTAGTAGTTGAAGAATTGCCAATGGCACGCAGTTCATCTTGCCTTGTATGCATGCCAAGTTGTGTAAGAAATTAATATCTGGCCAGGAAAGTCAGAAAGAGCAATGGTGGTTCCTGGTTGGTTCAATTCTAATGAACATAGTAAGGAAATGACGGTCCTTTTCTTTTTTTGTTTTTGGTTCAACAGGCTCGGGGTCTGTATAAGAAATGTTAGACATTGAAGCACTTGAAGGAGGGAATACCTTCCGATCAAACCCAATCAGAGCCAGCCTGCTGTGGACTTGCAAGCCTTGCCATGGTCTTAAACGCCCTAGCAGTAGATCCAGGAAGAACACGGAAAGGTGATGATAGTATTTTAATGTGTCCCACTTTCAAATTGATTAAAGTTGAAGAGATTCTGTGTCAAAAGTATGGTTTTCTATATGATTGTTGTGAAATTAACCTTGGTTAAGATCAAAGAAAAAAGGCATCAGATATGGTAAAGCTGCTTGCTTGGCTCTTTGCAATGGAGCTAAAGCTGAATCTTTTAGGACAGACGAAATCACAGATGATGTTTCAGACTGGAAGTGGGCATTTCTTACTTTAATCATTACAAAAACAAGAATGTTTTGGTTCCTAATCTACCAGGGGTCGGTGAATGGAATCAGATCATTGGCGACTCAAGAAAACATGGTTGATACTGTGTCTGCCTGCTGGTAGAAGAGACGAGACAAAAACAGTAAAGACAGGAAAAACGTGTATTTGCAGAAATTCTCTTCATGATTATAGATTTTGTTTCATGTGATTATGGTTATTTTTTATATTAAATTATATATTAATAATATTTTTTTATTTTTTAAAAATTATTTTTAATATAAACACATCAAAATAATTTAAAAATATTAAAAATATATTAATTTAAAATTAATAAAAAAAATAAAAATATTTAAAATATTTTTAAATATTTTTAAAATAAAAAAACAAATAGATACTATAACAATGCAGGAATCAATCGGTGAGGATCTTGATCTAACCATAAAGATAGTCTAGACAATATTTTATTCTTTTGATAATCATCCATCGTCGAGCTGTCATAAATAAAAAAATATTTCTTGGTATGAAACAGGCTCAATGAACTGGCACATTTAATATAGCGCCTCGTACTCCGTCCTGATCAGTAGCCATGACGTAAGAACCACCACCATACTCCACCGTGCCTTGTGTTATGACTCAAATCCTATATGGAAAGGAGGCTATCCACGTAGCCTGTCAGATCCGCAACCAACTCATGAGAATCGTTTACATAATAAGAGCCACCACCAAATTAACTCCACCGTGCCATTTATTATTACCCAGAATTCCTCTATCATTGCTCCACCATCCATTCTAAAGTTTTTTTATTTTTATATTTTAAAAAAATTAAAAAATTATATGTTATCTTATCTCAAATTAATAATTTTTTTATATTTTTAAATTATTTTGATACATCGATATTAAAAATAATTCTTAAACAATAAAATAAATATTATTTTAAAGTATTTTCTAATAAAAAACACTTTAAAATATAACTATAATAATACTTTCAAAGACACGTGGACGTAAATGTTTGTAAAAATAATAGAATCCATTTTTTTTTATGTTTTTGGATTGTTTGTTTTGATGTATTGATATCAAAAATAATTTAAAAAAATAAATTATTTTAATATATTTTTAAATAAAAAAACATTTTTTAAATAAACATTATCACACTTCTAAATTCTTTTTTATGTTTTTGAATTGTTTGTTTTGATGTATTGATATCAAAAATAATTTAAAAAAATAAATTATTTTAATATATTTTTAAATAAAAAAACATTTTTTAAATAAACATTATCACACTTCTAAATTCTTTTTTATGTTTTTGAATTGTTTGTTTTGATGTATTGATATCAAAAATAATTTTTTAAAAAAATAAATTATTTTAATATATTTTTAAATAAAAAAATATTTTTTAAATAAACATTATCACACTTCTAAATAATCACATATATTAGCGGAGGTGTTTCAAACCTGTTTGGAAGTATGGTTGCAATTATTTTTTAAAATGCTTTTCATATTAAAATACATCAAAATAATATTTATTTTTATTTTTTAAAAATTATTTTTAAAATCAGTGCATCAATGAAATTTAAAATATATAAAAAATTTAAATTTTAATAAAAAATTAATTTTTTAAAAAAAAACAAATCTCAAATATAAATTTTGAAACAAAAAAGAAGGGGCTGGCAAAGTTGCCGACAGCAATGCAAAATCTTGGAGTATGGCATGGCACTCTTAAAGAAACATGGCGTTGAAGAGTGTTTTTATATAAGAGAATTATTCACTGTATCAAAAGTTTTGTTCTTTTTTATATATATAAAATTGAAATGTGTGAATAATTTCCCTGATGCATGTGAGAATAAGCACGGGTACTAAAGAATTAAACCAGCTAATATCTATATATTTAACAAAATCTAATCTATTAAAATCAGATAATCTCAATATAATTATCTATATATAATAATAGGTCAAGAAATCTAAAATAATAAATATTACAATTTGGATGGCAAATCAAAATTTTTAAAATTCAGTCAAACCTAACTTATATATTTTATACTTTTTTATTTTTATATTTAATAATTTATGGATTAAGTATTTAATTTATTATATTTTAAAATATTTTAACTTTAAATTTTTTATTAGTAGGCTTTTTATTAGATTTATTTAGCGTAACCCAAAAAATAAAAGATTTTCTATTTAGCTTAGCTCATTCCGCTTATCTTTCATCTCGGTTTATAAAAAACGATCTTTTTGGTTTTTTTAAAAAAATATTTGAGAATGTAGTTGTTATTATTTTTAAAAGTATTTTTTATTCAGAAAAACATACTAATAATATTTTTTTATTTTTTTAAAATTACATCAAAATAATTTAAAAATATCAAAAATATATTAATTTAAAGTAAAAAAAAATTTTAATTTTTTTTAAAGTACTTTTGAAAAAGCATTCCCAAATACTCCTTTTATTTGCTAAATCGCGAGTTGACGTGGGTCTTTAGGGTCACGATAGGTCCCAAAAGAGAGTCCTTAAACTTGAATTCAATAAATATAGCACGCAAGGAAGGGACCTATTTGAAAGGAAGGTAACGGCTGGGACACACATGCTTTTGACATTTTATTCCCATCCGCTTTCAGGTTTGACACTAGAGCTCTCGTCTTGTCTTTTTCCTAGAGGAAAGATTAAATAACTACAAATATCAAAAATATATTTTATTATTCAGAAATTTCAATTCATGAATGTAATTAGGATTACATGAATATAAATATTTATTTTTAAAATTATTGAATTTACTTTACATTTAAATTTTTTTAATTATTTGATTACTTCTTCAATTAAATTATTATTTATATGAAGTGAATTTAATTATATTAAGACTTATGTATTTTTGAATTATAAATTTAGAATCATGTGATTAGATTTAGGGCTAAATCCAAAATTAGAACCACTTAATTTAGAACTCTCGAGTTTAAATCAATTAACTTAAAACTCTAATTTTAAGTTATAAAACCTTTTTAATTAAAACAGACATAAAAAAACTTACATCGAGCCAAATGAATGATTTAAAAAAAATAGTTCATGTTTTGGCTCTAATATAGTGATGGGTTTTATAACAATATATCTCTTTTCTATGGTATTATATTGAATATTTTACATTGAATTCTCTCATTATTCACATTTTGAATTGTTGAAGAACCTTTCATTTTCCAAGGTGATGGATTAATATTTTTTGTTCTTTTTGGGTCCTTCTTTCTAAATAAATAAACAAAATTTAAGGTAATAAATTATCATTTCTAGGCTTAGCAAAGTATTGAGTCCATATATATATATATATATATATATATATATATATATATATATATATATATTGGGTCTAGCATATATATATATTGGGTCTAGCAAACCATCAAATCCATCATTCCTGAACTCAGTCAAGTGTTGAGCTCAAACATATGTGGGTCTAGCAAACTGTCAGATCTACCATCAAACATGTTATCCATGGACTCATCCAAACGCTAAACCCAGGCTTGTGTAGGTCTAACAAACCGCCAGATCAACAATCAAAGATATTTTACTCTGATGAATAAGGAATAGTTTACTCTCATGAATCATTGATATTTTACTATGATGAGACATAAATATTAGGTGGATATGTAAACTTTTTCCCCTTCCATGAAAATGAAGGACCTCAAGAGTTATAGAAAGCATATTTTTAAAACCCGGCCCGGCCCGAGTCATGAATTTTGACCGGGTCAACTCTATTTTTTATATATAAATTAAAACGACATCGTTTTGGTAAAAAAATAATAAAAAAAATCATCGAATTATAACCGGAATTTTTACTAAATTTTGTCAGGTCAACTGGTTAGGTCACCTTGGATCATGACTTCTTTTATTTTTTCTTAAACTCGATCCAATTTCAATCCTGGGTCAACCAGGTCGAGTCAAATTTTAAAACTATAATAAAACGAAACCAAGGTAACTTACACTAGGCAAGTTCGATTTTTTTCATTACAAATGATATATATTTATTTTTAAAGTTAAAAAAAAATGTTTTTTCTGAGTTAATTATTGAAGAGTTACTAAATTATGGAATCATTTACAAGTATGAAGCATATTTCATCAATTATTTTACTAAGAAAAGATGTACTAGGTTATCAAATCTAAGAGATCAATAATCTTATCAGAGGCATTGGCTTGGCATTCAATCCCTTTAGGATAAATTTGGATTTCATCAAGAGGTATCGTCAATAAATGAGCACCTAATAAATGGGCAACCGATGGGAGGAGGGAACAGGAAAGGCAAGAGAAAGCTGATGGACAAAACCAGAACTGCCATCCACTATTAAGAGGAGGGAACAGGAAAGTAAGCAATGCATATAGTCATGGATTCTCTTCAGGACAGATGCAATCATTAGCTGCCTTTTGTGAAACTCTCATTCCTCCATTGCCTGTACCCAGCTTTAGCGAGGAAATCCCTGTTGATAAGCTGGAGGCTATTCTTTCTTTCTACAAAGCTTCTGGGTCTCAGTCTCCCGTATCTGATGAGGTCAGTCTCTCAAATTCACTTTCCTTAATTTCAATAATGACGTTTCCAATGCATTCAAAAAACATGTGCATGTCAGTTTATCGAATTGTTAATTAATGCTTATTTTTCATAAATTTTGATGATTAATGAAATAAAGGTAGCGGAGTTAATAGTAAAAAGAGGGGTGCCATAATGAAATACAGGTAGCAGAGTTAATGGTAAAAAGAGGGGTGCCAGAAGCAGTGTTCTTAGAGAGATTGGTTTTGAAGTTTCTCTCTTGCAGATTGGGTACGCTTCTGCTTTGTGGGTTCATCTGTTTGGATTGAAAATGGCCATTGATTCACAAGTTCTCTGAGATTTCTGTGGAGATGAGAGAAGAAACTCTTAGGAAATGGTCAAGGCAACGGTACCTTACACCATTAAGAGCGGTTTTTGTGGTGATCAAACTCGAGCATGTAAGAGCACATATCATGCATGCAAGAGCTATACGCACTTATACGCCATTTTTCTTTAATTTCTTAACTCGTACATTATTATTTTTTCTATTTTTAATCTCTTCCTCTGTCGAAGACTGATGACAATTCGGGAAACAAAGCATGGGAAGCAATTGGATATCAAGTAGATACCAGAGAGAAGTTGAAAAAACCTGGGGAAAGACCTCTCCAAAGGGGAATCATAGAAACTGCTGCACATCAGAATGACTCAACCCTTGTCCAGTATCTCATCCAAAGAGGCCTCCAAGTCATGGAAGATCCGGAACACAACACCTGCAAGGTCAAATGTGATGTTGTGATTGTTGGATCCTGTTGCGGTGGAGGGGTTGCAGCTTCAGTCCTTGCAAGCTCAGGCAAGAAAGTACTTGTCCTAGAGAAAGGGAACTATTTCGTGCCAGAAGATTACTCTTCACTTGAAGGGCCTTCCATGTCTGAGCTATACGAGTCTGGTGGATTTCTATCAGCTTTCGGCGGGGAAACTACGCTTTTGGCTGGATCAACAGTGGGTGGAGGTTCTGCTGTAAACTGGTCTGCATGCATAAAGACACCTGATTCTGTTCTTAGAGAATGGTCTGTTGATCACATAATTCCACTATATGGGAGCCCTGAATATCAATATGCCATGGATGCAGTGTGCAAGAGGATTGGTGTTACAGAGCATTGCACCGAGGAAGGATTTCAAAATCAAGTTCTTCGGAGAGGATGTGAGAAACTTGGTTTGAAAGTTGAATTTGTGCCAAGGAATTGTACGGAGGATCATTATCGTGGGTCTTGCTGCTATGGGTGTAGAACAGGAGAGAAGAAAGGGACCCGATTCCACATGGCGGTGCTGTGATCCTAACATGATGCAGAGCTGAGAAATTCATATTGGAGAATAAGAAGACCGATAGCAAAAGGAAATTAATGCTTGGGAGTTGTAGCTAGAGCTTTGTAGCATTTTAGAAACTCAATCTATTGGACCCGCCTCGTTTGCAGCAGTATGTCCTTGGACTTCAGGGGTAGGATGGTGAGGTATTCATGAACTGCCCACATTTTTGCACTGGTTAGAGATCAAGGTTCAAGAGAAGTGAAGAGGGAGGGTCACTGCACTTACCAAAGTGATGGCCAAAGACTGGTCTGTGAAGGTATTAGCGAGATCAGGATTTGGAAGAGTTCTTGGACACAATCACAATACCTGGAGGCTGAGGTCAAGAGAAGAGAATTGCACCATATTATTTTCTGCACATCCGATGGGCAGCTGTAGGACGGGTGCCACGGCGGAAGAAGGTGGAGTTAATCAAAATGGGGAAAGCTGCGAGGCAGAAAACTTATTTGTATGTGATAGAAGTGGACTGCCAAGTGCAATTGGAGTCAATCCCATGATAACAATCCAATCCACAGCATACTGCATTTCGAAAAAGATTGCTGAATCTTTGAAATAGCAACTCTACACATTGCAAGACATTGTATAGTGAAGAAAACACAACCAGAAAGCCTTGTATTTCTTCTCCCTGTATTTGTTTGTTGGGGATGACATGAATCGCTGCAAAACAGGCACTGGACTCGAACCTCAGCTTTGCAATGAAAAGAAGACATCTAACGGAGTTAAATTCATTAGGGAAACACTAATAAAAACAGCGTTGATAGAACGATAGAATCGGCAATGTCGATAGAATCAGTAGCAGAGGCTGACGATAATTTTAGAAAATGGATAGTTAAAGACTTGACGAAAACACTATTAACACAAATAGAAGCATGCATCGGCAGTGGCCATGTGCATTGACGTTGACAGATTCGACAACAGTGCATGACTAACGATTCGACAGCATTGGCTTATTAGTATAATGGGCTGACGAGAGTGGTGACTTGGACAACGAACAGTCCCAAGGCATGCAAACACATATTCTATTCTAGTAGTATGGGAGTTCGTAGAAGGGATAGGTGACTTGTTGGGTGGTAGGCTAGGGACTAAGCAACAGTTAAGGGCAGTTATTGGCAGTTTACCACAATTTTTCAACAGGCAAAACTGACTACACATGTTCCAAGTCTTACGGGATAGTTTTTGTTGTAATCTTCCATGTTGTTTCCCTTTTAATAGATTGTATATAAGTGTGTAGCATGCAATATTCTGGAGGGCAGAACACTTGTGCATATCCTTTTTGAGTTGATAAAAGGTTGGGTTTGATTTCTGTAATAATACATTGAAAAAATGTGGGTAATCTCTTAAATTTATAGAACAAACTAGTTACAGATAAAAACGAGTGAATCATAAAAAAGCTAAAAGGTTAATTGTTTGTTTGGGAAAGCGGTGCGAACTGCGTTTCTAATAAATTTTAAAAAAAAATACTAAAATTAAATATGATTTGTATTTTTTAAATTGTTTTTATATGCTGATATTAAAAATAATTTTTAAAAAATAAAAAAAATCTTTAATATGCATTTCAGTATAAAAAAATTATTTAAAAAATAACTATTACCACACTGTCAGACACCCTCTAAGTCTAATGGAACGTTGCATAGGGGGTGAAAATTTCAACAACAAATTAACCCCGTGACAAAACATCCATGCCAATTGAGATGCAAGCTCATTAGCAGCGAATTTATGTATTTTAAAAAATTCATTATTAATGCGTAGAACATCCAAATAGAAAAGAAAACACACGTAGAACATCCATTTACAAGTCATCGAATGATATCTTCCTATGCTGGATTTTCAGAAAACACGTCCTACAAAAAGAAGGCTTGGAGCCGGTCCATTTCATGGCTTAAAACAAGCAAAGATATGACCACAATTTCTTAACAGGAGTTCAATAATAGGGGTGAGTCAAAAAACAATTCGAGGGAACCTTTGCAATTGCTATATTATTTTCAATTTTCAACATGTTAGATTCACCGAAGTTCTAAAAAATTGCAAGGAACATAAATTGGTTCCATGTCTTGATTCCTCAACTAGCTGATGCTTTTACTGCTTTCTCTGCGGCATCATCCAAATCTTCTGCTGTGATTAGTGCCATTCCACTCTCCTGCGTATATTAATGGACAACATAAATTACCATCACCGTTCAAATTGAACATCCGTACTGAAGACAAATGAATGCACAAGATTGAATACCATAATCAAATTTTGCATTTACCTTCAGAATTCTCTTTCCTTGGTCAACATTAGTGCCTTCGAGACGTACAACAACTGGAACTTTTAGAGAAACCTTTGCAAGGAGGATTAAGAAAGTCAATGCCTTCCCAAATCAAATGAAATATCTAACAATCTTACTCAGAACTGCTACGAACATCTTGTTTTTTTTAGCAACTACGTTCTTCTTCTTCTTTTATTGTGTGTGAAATGACCACTCCTACAATTTATTTGTCATAAAACTCCACACAGTAGTAATTGTGCTCATGCAGGGCAAAGAAGCTAGAATGAATACAGTGGTGATTGTTTTGATTAAAACCCGGATATAATTTGATGCAGATCTCACCTGTTTGGCAGCATTGACAATTCCGCTTGCTATCACATCGCATTTCATTATTCCTCCAAATATATTCACCAAAATTGCCTTTACTTTGTCATCAGAAGTCAGTATCTTAAATGCCTCAACCACCTGCCTCATAAAATTGCTTTCTTAGAGAATTGGACTTGTGGATGATCCAATTCCATCAGCCAAAAAAAAGAATGAGAACATGCATGTGTTATGATGACAGTGCAGACCCCCTCAGCCAAACTGGGCAGAAAGGCCAGTGGATGATTAAAGAAGTTAAAGCAAAACACTTCAAATAAATCATATTACCTGTTCTTCGGAAGCATTCCCACCCACATCAAGAAAATTTGCAGGAGTTCCCCCGTGCAGTTTAATAATATCCATTGTAGCCATTGCTAATCCTGCACCATTCACCATGCAACCAATTTCCCCATCTAAGCCAATATAATTTAGATCTGCCTTGGCAGCAGCCACCTATCAAAAGATCAAAAGGTACCAAAAGATACAGCAATTAATAATGCATTTCATCATCCTTAGTTAAAAAAAGTTGATGCAAAAGCATTTGTGTGTGTCTCAGCACGTGTGACCATGTGTCTCAAAACATGTCAGCTCAACCACAGCATACTTAACATGTAACAGGACCAAAACCTTTCATGATTCTCCACATAACCGGTGATTAAGCTGCCCATGTAAGAAAAAAAACTAAACATAAACACACCTCTCTAGGATCTTCCTGTGTTGGATCTCTGAGAGCAAATATCTCCTTTTGACGAAAAGCAGCATTATCATCAAAATTCAATTTAGCATCAGCGGCTACCAATTGCTTATCAGAAGTCTCTGCAATGGGATTGATCTGAGCAGAGAGGAAAGGGGTTCACAATCAGATATGCATATGGACAAAGAAAATGCTAAACTAGCATGCCTGAGCAATGGAAAAGAAATAAACACATCATTAACAGTAATTGAATGCAGGAATTTGTGCTCACTTCCAACAACGTGCAGTCACTCTCGCAAAAGAGTTTATATAATTTCTTCACTTGCTCAATCGAATCATTTCTATCAGCAACCTTTGGAGCCAGGCCATCTACAACTTTTACAGCATCTTCATCAGTAATTCCTTTAAATACATCAATGGGTACCTGTAAGAATGCAGAAACAACAATGGATCAGTTAAATAACAATTAGGCAATGAGCAAGAGCCAAAGAGACTGCACAGATTGCCCCGTGCTAAAACATTAGAAGGACAAAAAGGATGACAAACCTTAATAATCAAGTCAGGAAATTTCTCAGCAAGGTCTTCAATGCTGGTTCCCCCCTTTTTACAAGCTATGATAAGCTGAAAAACAAGATGTGTGCATCTTTCTTTGATTCAGAACAGTTTTTTGCGAGTAATTACATGAAAGACAAATTTACTGAAACTGACTACAATGTAAAGTTGATAAACCAAAGAAGAAGCAAAAATAACAATATCAGCGGGTGAAACATACTGGACCAGCAGTTGTCCGATCCAGCATGATAGCAAAGTACATCTCGTTGACCAGTGATAACTTTTCACACAAGTAAACCTGCAAAAGGAAAGGAAATTAACTGAACCTCAAACCCATCCCCAAGACAATCATCATCCTTATGCAAGGAAAATAAAAGGAAATATTGCTGGATGAAAATAACTATTTGGTAAGAATTTGCTCTGAGCCAACAAGAAATGGAAGGCTAACCAACTAAAACCTTAGAGCCGGATTCATTATTTTCACTGTTATAATACACAATGTGAGTCTAAGAATTATAGCTCATTGTTCACAATCACTTCATCCATGTCCAAAAACAGATGGAGAGATCCTATACGAGTCAAATCTCATAAGATAGTGAAACATGACTTGTAACAGTTAATTTGACATGAACAAAAGATAGAAATGTGTGCGCTGGTGTACATCTAAAACATGACATATCGATCAAGCTAAATTTTTGAAAAATGCATATGGGCAAGATAAATAACAAACACTAAATGTGAGATGCTCAAGAAATGGAGTTGAAAGACAATAGTAAAAGTAATACCATGAACATAATTCCTCCGTTAAGTGGAATTCATCTTATGATGGGATCTTCTTTAAACCTTACAAAACAGGCATCCAAATATTTCATGCAACTTTATCATTAAATATGACCATTGAAAAAAAAATTACTCCACATCCCCTAGTTTAACTGTAAAAAAAACTACAGTTATTCTTCATTCACAAGCATTGATGAGTCTTTAATTGGCTTCTTTGTAAAAACATAAGTTAACACAAATCAAGTTTTATAAGCCACTAACAGGCAATTGAAATGCCATGAAAACAGCTACCCATGCACCAATTTATCAAAGACTGCATGCAACGTTAATATGTAAAAAGAGACCATCAATGCCAAACCTTGCTAACAATTTTGCCTTGAGAACCAGTTTGTTTAGTAACAAGGATCTGGCCAAGCATCTTTCCTGCATGCAATAAAAATATGTGAGATGGGATTACAGAGACCAACGCAGTAAAAACATGAAAGGCCAGTTCCACATTAAAAGAACAAAATAGTCAGTGAATCCATCGAAGGAACCAGGAGCTATCCCTTTCATTCAACAAAAAGTAAGACAACAAGTGACAAAGAAAAACTGCAGATATCGCAAAAAGAAAAACCCTCAATTAAGTTGTTGAGGAAAGATAGAACCCAGCCTTCATTACCAGCAGTTTCTTCAACCTTGTCAGTCTTAACAATGTGAACACCACCCTGAAAACCATTCTTAAACTTTCCTAATCCTCGCCCTCCAGCCAAAACCTGGCTCTTAACCACCAACTGCACCAGGGTCAAAGTTAGCCTCCCTTGGTAAATTAAACCAACAAGATACAACAAAGTTAATCTCTTAACTACTAGTACATCATTCAGAACCTTGAAAACATACAATCCATATTGATAGTTCCCTTGGCTAAATTTTTTCTTCTCTTCCCCAACATTTCTTGGGAAAGAAAAATCCAAGTCTTTGCAAATATTCGGTACAAGACTAATTCAAATTACCTCGCTTTCGCAAGGAAATACATATTGAAGAGCCTTTTGAACATGATGAAGGGAAGCAACAGCTACACCTTTTGGCACATTGATCCCATATTTCCCCATCAATCCAGCTCCCTAGTCAAAAAAAGTAACGCCACAACAGTAATAACAGCCATCAATCACCGCATCAGATCAAGCAAATGTAGGGTTCAGAATTGATGCATATCTCAAACCAATGCAATAAAAAAACACTAAATTATTCTAAATTAAACCAAAAAAAAAACGAAAAAGATTTCTCGCAAGACTCGTCCAGAAAATCACAATATAAATTTAGTAAGGATGAGGAGGAGAGGAGAGGGAGACCTGATATTCGTGGATGTTGAGTCGGCGGAGTTGTTGGTGTTGCCATTTGCCGGCGACGGAGAGAGAGCGAGAAACGAGCTTGTTTAAGAATCCTCTCATGATGCTTTAGTCGGAGAGAGGAACTACAAAAACCCTAGATATTGGAGGCTTGAGGGGAGAGAGAGGAGGTGGTCTCGCCGGAATCCAAAATAGTAATCGGGTCAGTGCAAAAGGACAGACCGCGCGCCTACCCTAGATTTTTTACTTAGCATTTTATTTCCCTTTGGGCCCTTTTTATTTATTTTTTATTTTTATTGATGCTTATGTGTTCTTTATGTTGATTAATTTTATTTTATTCTGTCAATATTTTAAGATAAGAAAATAAAAAATAATAATAAGAAATAGATAACTTTGGGATTAATTTCTATACTTTATGTCCATTTTTTCAAGATTTATAAGAATCTTTTATCTAAAAAATACAATCAAATATCAATTGAAGAAATGAATAATTTAGAATGAATTTCTATATTTAATGCATGTCTACTAAACAATAATCAAATGTTATAATATAATACAGAAGTAGAGTAATATTTTTAGGAGTAATCAATAATAATATTATTATTATTATTATTATTTTAGTTTGATGATAAAGTATATTCTTAGACCAATATTTAGAATATCAAACTGAGATTATATGCTTTATTTAAAGATTTTTAAATGGATTCTTTACATCGATAATGAGGTTTAATTTTTTAAATTAGTTTTTTTTAATATTGAATTTCACATCTTAATTTTTTAAAATAATTTTATTTCTCAAAAAAAATGACAAAAAAAAGGAAAAAGAATGTAGAATTCTACAAAATAAAAAGAAAAAATTTAGTACAGATCATATTTATTAAACCCGACTCAACTCAAGTTAAATTTTAAAAATAATATTAATTTAAAGTTAGATTTAGTTTAATTCGATGGATTAATTCATGATCTAATTTACCTAATTAAAATTTAAATGGACTTTAAAATACCTTCAACTCGTCTATTTCATTAAAGAAAGAAGAAGATTCATGGTATTATTATAAATTAATCCAAACCAACATGTTCAACATATTATTTTAGGCAAAAAGTCGAGTTATAAACCAACTCGGGTTTGATAACCTCTCCTTCAACGACTACAATTATGAATTAAAATTCAGCAACTTCATGCTCATGATCTGGATTTTTTATTGCAATATTGTTTCAGCTTAATAATTTCAACTTTTTATTGGAGAAATCTGCAGCCATCTTATCATCACTAGACATGTAAAATACTAGAAAAAGGGCTGGGCTATCCCGTTACACGGTGTTGTTCATGTAAAGGGGAGGGCAGTCATAAGAACATATGCAGGCTCTGGGATGGCCGGTGCACAATCCATAACCACCAGCATAACGAGAGCTGCACTCTTCCTTGCAAGCTTGCTTGTCTTTGCAATCCCAGCTACTCACACATCGGGAGAGCTTTCCCGCCTGAGACAGCCCACTGTCAACTGCGACAACAAAAACCGGCGACCAAATCATGTCAGAAACCTACCATTTAATTCTCTTATTTGAAAATAAAAAATAAACAGACAAATATCGATTCATGAACGTGTTTTTATGACAGTTTTAGAGTTCTATATTTTCAAAACATGAATAATAAAAGATATATCTTTTTTATTTTTTGTTATTTATATATTTTTTATCTCGATATAATAACTAAATGCTACGATGAGATGAAAATAAATAGGTATCCATGCACAAGATAGAAATATAAAAGAGAAGAGGGATTTAGTTTTACCTGATATCAAGAGGAGAAAGGCAAGAATAAAGGAGGAGGAGGAGGAGGAGGAGGAATATAGCTTTGCCATCTATTGTCACGGTGTAGTTAGCACCAAATCTTTTTCAATTATAAAATCAGCCAAGCTAATTATATAGGCTTCTTTTGGACTTATTTGTGCTCAAATAAAATGGGTACAGATCATCTCATTACAATTAAATCCTAATTTAACGATATTGGGTTGCCTTACATGTAATGAGCTTTATATTGATAAATTATATATGAGGTCCACTTTTTTTTAGGTTAAAATAATGTTGGAGAATACTTTAATATATTTTAAAAATTAATTAAAGGTGAACGAAATAAATAATAAAAGTTTCAAATCTAAAAAAGTTTTGAGAATTAAGGTATAAGTAAGTGGATTCTTGAGTTTGGGTTTAAATTTGATTAATAAAAAATATTTTTTATTATTAAATTCTTGTTAATAAATAATTTATTTTTAATCCTTAAAATGTCTCAGCATATTAATCAATGTATTAATTATGTGATAATAATGGATATGTTCATGAATTTGAACATTCATTTATTGTTTCATTAATTATGACGAATATATGTATAAGAAATTCATAAATTATAAATATTTATTATAATTAATAAATATTCATGAATTATAAATATCAAAATATCAAAAAATAGAAAAGGATTAGGAATTTTGTCGAGTTTTTTTATCATCAGTGCTTTATTGAACATTCAATTTTATAGTTAGAATTGAACTAACTTCCTTATATAATGATTTCCTTACATCCATGATTTTCATGAATTGAAATACCTTCCTTATATAAATCATGTTGTCGAGTAAGAAATAAATGTAAAGTAAAAATTGGATATATCGTTCGGTTCTATTAAGGTTTCAGAGTAAATTTATATATTTTATGCATGCCAACTTTAAAAATCAAAATATTTTCCTAATATAAATGATTTCTATGATTTGAAGTACCTTTGTTATATAATAAATATCATATCTATTCGTATTTAAATCTTAACTAAATAAATTAAGTGCTCCTATCATTTTCCTTCTCTTTTTTTGTTTCAAATTATCAAGTACCATTTAGTATTTATGCCTAATGTAATATAAATGTGGTCAACAGTTTCTCTCCGTCCCATCTTAGCATACACAACATTTAGCATTTCTAGATTAATTTTTCATAAACAAGATGGGAAAATCCTTGAGAAAATTAAAGAAGAAAATAACAACCACTTGGCAAGTGATATATGGTAATATATGATTGGTGTAAGTCATAAACAAAGAAAATTCCAAGAATACAACAAGGTTTTAGAAGCAAATCACCAATGACAAAATGTCTCAAACTGGAGCCACTAAAATTTCAACAATTTTTTAATATTGATTCTGTTTGTTTTTGTATTTCAAAAACTTTTTAAAAAAAATTTAAATATTTTTTTGTTTCAAATTAATATTTTTTAGTGTTTTCAGATTATTTTAATACAATGATATTAAAAATAATTTTAAAAAAATAAAAATATATATTATTTCGATGCTTTTCTGAATAAAAACACTTTGAAAAGTAACCGCAACCACTTTTCCAAACACTCCATCCAAGAATGTTGCTCTTCCTGGATTTTAAAAATATAGTTTGGGATTTAACCTAGTATCACATGTTCGATTTAATAAATATACTCGTAACCTAGTTAAATCCTAGGTTGATATTTTAAAAAAAATCAAAACAACTTTGATTTATTTTTTTAAAAAAATAAAACTATATCATTTTAATTGACTTGAGTTAACATAATCAACCTGTAATTCAGATCTTAAACCGGGTTATGGACCGCACCAGTTTCATTATTAATATTTAGACAATGTTTTTTCCTCTAGCTTTGCATCTTATGATCCACGAACAAAAACATGAATGAAAGGTGGTATTCAAGTTACAACTATTAAAAATTTTATAAAAACTATTGAATATCAAATACACGTAACTCCAAAAGAAAAAAGAAGAAGCTATTGTGAGATGGTGAAGTGATGTTCGAATGATGGACTTGGCCAGTATCTCGAGTGACCAGAATCGTCACCATTCTATTCGGCTCATGCGGCATGAAGGGCAGCACGCCACTCGGGCCTAGCCCAGACACCATGAAGACCACATGGCATGGAGGCGACGCTGCTTGAGCGTGGCGGCGCAAAGGTGATTGTTTTGTTTTCATGCACCTTCAGATTGGATAGTGCCGCCGTGATTATTTAGTTTTTATTAACTCGAACATTATTTGAATAAGTCAAAGACTGGGCTAAGTCCTACAGAATTTCCACAAAAATATAAAATCCATTTAACAGCCAGGAAAGATAAAAACACACCAATCGAGAAATTATCTCTCTATTTTTATCAGTTGCCTGCCTTACCAGCGAAATCTACTGCAATCCTATTTGTTTTTATATTTACAAAATGTTTTAAAAAAGTTTTAAAATTATTTTATTTTTTTCTTTATTTTAAATTAATATTTAAATTTTTATAAATTATTTTGATGCTCTAATATTAAAAATAATTTTTAAAAATAAAAAAAATATTTTAATATATTTTTAAATAAAAAATATTTTAAAAAATAATTACAATCATATATTTAAAAGAAATAACACCGGTCTGCTTGGCTGATTTCAACATGTAGAAAATCGATATCAATTCAACCACAAAATTAACATGCGTCATTGTTATCTATATGTTTTCTTCTTTTTTTTCCTCGCGGTGGATAAAATCTTGCCGCTCATAATTAATACCCGTGTTAGGTCACAGGTTGAGTGTTGTTTTCTCATAAAAACAATTATATATGTGAGGTTTTTGGATGCGTTTCTTTAAGTAATAAAATTATTAAGTATAAATTAAAAGGTTTATACATACATCTAATTAAATAAATTAAAAAATATATATATTAGCAAATAAATAAATAAAAGTCATTAATAATAACTAAAAATCAAATTGAAAAAATAAAAAAAAGATATATATCATAATATTTAATCTTGCAATAAAAGATATTTATCATGTTATGTTTGTAAAATTTTAGACCCGGTATTCTGGCTTAACTTATCAATAAAAAAAGGTATCAATAAAAAAAAAAATCAAATAATAGACCTGGTATTGTGGCTTAATTTATCAAACCTGTGACCCGGATCATGAACTTAACCGAGTAAAATAATTTTTTTTTCTTAAATTTACACCTAATATGTATATATTAAAAAAAAAAGAAAAGAAACAGAAAGAGGGCCAAAAATCAACCTAGACATGTTGTCCATGGCTCCGCACGAGGGGTTGGGCCTTAACATTCAAGCTCGCATGCTTGGTCTTATTTTTATTTTTTAAATATTTTTAAAGAGGCAGATAACTTGTTATCCGACCCTGTTTATCCTGGAAAAAATATATGCAAACGGCATGTCATCTACAAGTTTAGGTTTCAGCAATCATAATGGTGACTTGAAAATTAGAGCTATGCCTTTTTTGTTCAAAATCTAATTTTCAAACCATTTCAATTAAAAACACTTCACTAGCACCCTCTGAACACTCACAAACCAAACCATCGACTCAAGATACCTAAAAAAGAGTAAAAAACATGAAATCAAACCGGGTTAGATTTATATTTGCCGACTTATATTTGTTTTTCAAGCAACATTGTAAATCTAAACAACCACCATCAAACTCCTCTCGTCTCATGTAACCTGTGAACACAAAAAAAATCACTTTTGTGGCGGAAATGGCTTGAACAATGACTTTTTTTCTCATCACTATAATTTAGTGTATCTTCTCTTTCTCCTCTTTCTAACCTTGAAAAATAAAACAAATAAATTTTTATATCAAAATTGATTTTGCTCAGATTTTAAGGGATCTAAATTATATAATTTGTGTTATTTTTAAAGTTTGAAAACTTTAATATATTTTCCATATAATCTCTAGCACGCTACCCTTTATGTTTAGTGCATTTTTAATTTTGATTTATATTATTTTAATTTCATCATTATTTAAAAAATTCAAATCAATTGACCTTCAATTAAAATCATATCATTCAAAATAAAACTTTAATAACCAAAATGAATTATTAAAAAATACACAGTATGTTTTGTGTATGTCGGCTTGATAATATTCGGCCCCTGTATTTTAATTTTTTTATATCTAATATTTATAAAACTAACCTGACAAGACAAGTTGACGTAGCGATCCTTTGATTCAGAATTCAGCTGAGATGGGATTTGCTTGGATTTGCAGATCAATCAGCTATTTGGGCGAGACAAGGATAAATCAATCTAAATTTTTTAATGTTAAAAAAAAAAGTCGCTTTTGCTTCATTTAATTCTAAAAAAACCATAGTTTAAAAGTAAATTTAAATTGACCGTCCAACTCGTGGGTTAATCTAACCAACCCATAATAACCACAGCAATAAGTGGTTAGACAATTAAGAAATATATGAACAGCCTTTTGAGGTTCTCTCACACAATTTTCCCATGAAAAAACTGAAGGGGCAATAAAATTCAAAGTCGAAATTAATACAAGTCCCAGCGATGAATTAGTGGTGTCTTTTCACGCTTCACAGATAAGGTGTGACTGAGTTATCAACTATCCATATATATTAGCTGTAAGGAGTAATTTGTAAACAATTAAACGATGAAAAAAGATGGAGGTCATCTTGATGTTACATGTCGAGTGAATCTGATCATCAAAGATGGAGAAATCCACCCTTTTAATTTGTTGATATTCAATTCTATCGTGGGTGTTATTGCAAAAATAACTTCCTAGCGGGGATGAGATTGGAAGATTAAGAAAACAAAACAAGTCCTCTTTCATTCATGTTTTTTATACACTAGCTTGGTCGAGATCTACAATTTCTAAGCTTCTAAAGCTAACATGGACGCTTCCGCATGTATCAACAACAGTACAAGATGCTACCCGGTTCTATCTAATCAGCAGAGATTAAATTTAATTAAAAGTAAATCTCTCTTCTCTCTATCCGCCACCGCATCCGCCGCGGCGCCGCCGCTTGACAATCTCAATTTTTCCCCCGGATTTAAAATGATCTCCCTTTCCTGAGTGTCAAGGAAGAGCAAAACGGGAACACGTGGTGAACCGCCTTTCCTCGCACGCTTACATCTGTAGGAATCGTGCGAGCTGGGTAGGGTTGATAATATCTGGTATGTTGGGCCCACCTATCTTCAACAAACGTGATACCTCCACGTACCTCTCATAATTGTCTTTATTCGGCTCGGGCTCGGCTTTACGGGCCGGCTTCACGACTCCGGCTGGGTCCACACCCGAGACAGGCACGGCCTCTGCTCGAGCCGGTTCCCAAGGTTGACCGAAGAGGGTACCCTTGGTGAGGTACTCGTGAGCTAAATAGCCGGCTAGGAGCTGGTTAGAGGAGGCCGCGTCCAAGCCTTTTTCGGAGCTGGCTTGGGGCGAAGCCGGCTTGGATAATTTTGTGGGTGTTGACGGTTTGAGAGTATCAGGGCCCTCTCTCTCTTTGCGCTTGCTTGGCGTCAAAACGCGACGTGGTGGAAGACGCATCGTTTTGGTATTCATGTCTGTCGTTTCGATGCATGCCACGTCAGCAACTCCCCAAGAGTAACTCCCCTTCTTTGCGGTGAAAATAAAAAAACCGCAGACGGTAAAAAAGATGTTGGGACCCACCAGGGTAAAAAAAGTAGAAAGGGGGTAAAACAGGAGGGGGTGAACAGGGAGGGCAGTTGCCAGAATCTCTGGCTTCTCTACGAGGCCTGCAATTTATGGCTCCGTATAGGGAGAGAAAGCAGAGAGCGGAGAAGAGAGAGAGAGAATAGAATTGAAGAGGAGAAAGTAGAGAATGAATAGGAGGTGGGGTTAGTCTATATTTATAGAGGATGTATTAGATGACGAGCCCTGGTTTTATACAAATATTACTTGAACTGCCATCGGGATTCAAATTACATTATTATCCTCATTTTATAACCCTTGATTTAGTTATATTTCCATTTTAAAGGTCGGGCATGCCAGCTTGTTGAGGTTTACGAAAAAGGACAAGAAATTTTCTCTTTTGCCAAATCCAATTCATACGACAATGAGAGTGATTAGTTGTTAAATTAGACACTAAACATGATTATAACTTTTCTTCGCAACTCTTACCAATAAAACACTTTCTCGTCATTTTATAGGCTCCAATTTTTTTTTGAATGTTTTGGATCGTTTTGATATGCTGATTTTAAAAATAATTTTTAAAAAATAAAAAAATTATTATTTTGATGCATTTCGGCACGAAAAACACTTTAAAAAGTAACTGTAACCACATTCTCAAACATGTCTAAAATAAGCCTGGATTTTTTTTTTAATTTTAGTTTTTTATTTTAAAAAAAAATTGATTTGATTTGTTTTGTTTCAATTTAATTTGACTTGACTTGGTTTGGATTGATTCACATCTAAAATAAAAACATGTTCTACCAGTGTTTTTCTATTTGAATTTCTTGATTTGATATATTGGTTTGGTTTTTTCATAAATTTTTATATTAATTTTTATTATTATTAAATTAGTTAGTAATTTTGGTCAACCCTATTTTTAAGAGATGTATTGTAACTATCTTTTTACAGCATGTGATCTTTGAATACTTTTATGTTAGATTCTCGGTCTTAATTTCTTGACATCTTTAAAAATGATGTATTGAATTTCACCAAGCGTATTTTAAATTGGTTTTTAAAGGGAAGGGGCTTTTGGTATGGTTGGAGCCGTTCGTTTGGCTGTAAAAAATAATGATAATAATATATGTTGTTGTGATGCTTTTATGTTGAATTATACTTAAAAGCCTAAGACTTTAGTCTGTAGTTTCTATTTTTATTGCTTTTATTATAATTTTATTTTAAAAAATGGATGGTATTGAGATTTTACGAAGCTTTTTTTTTTCATGATATTTCGCCTGAAAAATCTTTTAAAAAAAGGACAAAAATAACTTTATAGAAGAATAGAAAAGGGAACTCTGGCAACGATTCCATGTAGAATTTGTGTTTCAACATTTATTTTCCTTGTTTGAGATTAGGTTTTTTCTTTCATTGTTTGCCTAAATACATATTATTATTATTATTATTGTGAATTGAAGCAATATAATGATAGAATTGTCCTTGTCAAAAAAACCTATTTAGGGATAGGATTGTTTTTTTTATGGGATATATTTGGCTTTAAAAAAATGATCGAAGATAAAATAACCCGTTCATGTTTTTTAAGCTATAATATAGATATTGATTTACTCTTCAGAGCATTAAATTTTAACTTTTAGGTTGGGGGCTTCTTTTGTCTTTTCATAAAAAAATAAACAGTTAAGATACAACTATGCCCATAAGAAGGGAGAATACATGTGTTGAGATGCTTCTCTGTCTTTTTCTTTTATTCAAACAATTCAAATACGAAATTATCATTGAGTTTCAACAAAAACAATGTTGTATGTAGAGGTGTTTTCATTGTTCCCATTTGGTTTTATTGTAAATATCAAGTGGGGTCAATTTATATGTATATAAATTATTATTTATATTTAGAAATAGCTAACACATGATGAGACGCGCTAGTGGTGGGCGTCGCCCTCACCATTCAGGTGGCGTGTGCGACTCCAAAACAGAACCAAGCGCCACCTTATAGGGCAATATTCAATGTGCCTCGCCACTTGAGGCACATTGGCAATTCATGTGAGCTAAGGCAGCCCATGGAGGAGCTCCGAGAAGGGGTTTTATCCTCCTTCCCTCTGTCCCTCTCTCTTCCTAAAAAATCATGTTGCCCATTGAAAAAAAAATAAAAAATAAAAGGTCTTGTATGAGTGTTAGACCCAAGATACCAGCCACATTCAAAGTGCTTGGACTAACCCTGCAAATGTCTAACAGGTTATTTTTTTTATATTTGTTTTTTTTTTTTTTTTTAGAAAAAATAATGCATTATTTGTGTATATTTTTTCGATAAATTTTTTGTTTATATTTTAATAAGATTGTGCTTATTTTTAAATGAAATTGGGTGTGTTTAGTTTTGAGAGAGGTATATGATTCATTTGTGATTTTTTTCTTAAGTTTTATATAGAATAGATTTTTTTTAATATTGATTTTTTTATGGGATTTTTAATAAGTGTAGCCTTGTATTGTTTTTTTTAATTATTGTTTAATAAATTTTATGTGTTATGTGCAGTCATGCTTTATTTTATATATATAATTATTATTCTAAATTTTATATGGATTTGATATGATGTTTATAAATTTAATTTTCAACTATCATATCATAAGAATTTATATTATTTGTAAATCGACGGTCGGATAAATGTATTTAGTGTTTACTATTCAAGCTGCTTCTTCATTGTTTTCTGCAGTGTTTATGACGACTAGCTTTATTAGTCAACACTATCATCCTTCGGTTAATGGCAGCTCCAATGCTCCCACTGAAAATAAAAAATGGAGAACTAAAGGGTTTCACACATTGTGTAGAGGGACAGACCTTTATCCACGCATGCATACAAATTGTAATGGTAACCACAACAACCAAAAAAAAGGGTTTTGCTCATTATCATAGTTGCAACAACCAAACCAACATTACAAATCTAGAATTTAAACTAATTCGAGTTAAAAAAAATAAAAATTTAATTAAGCAGGTATAAAACTTGGATTAACCCGCTAACCAGGTCAAAACTCATTTTTTAATACATTGATTTTTTTGTTGATTTTTTTTGTTAATGTAATGTTGTTTTGATTATTGAAAAAACTAAAGGTTGATTTGGATCAACCATCCCAGTCCATGATTCAAGCCTTGATATATGTTGATCCCAAATTAAGTTTAATTTCATCATGAACTGATCAATTTTTTTATTGAGTCTCTTTATTTGTTTTCTTTATTACGTCTTTGCAGCTCATATTAACAAAAAAGAAAAAAGATGAGAGCATTTTATTGTACTCCTCACAAAATACAAGGCATTTGAATGATCTTTCTTCTTTTTTTTAGTTTTAATTTTATCATTCAACATTAAGCTTATTAAATATTGAGTTTTATAGTTTGTTTTTTATAGAATTATTATAGTCTCACAACCTAGACTATGGGTTTGATGGTTTAACTAAGTAGGTTGGCTCCAGTTTGTTTCCCCTTTTCCTAGTTGGTTTTTTTTTCAAGTTTTCATGATTTGTTTTGGTTTTTTTTTCTATGAGGTTATCACCGTCATATGACTTAAGTCACGAACATAGCAAGTTAACTTAGATTGACTGAAGTTGTTTTTATGTCATTTTATAATTGATTTTTAAATTTCAATTCTATAATTTAACATCGTGTTTATTAGGGAATGAACTTTGTGATTTTTTTTCAACTTATTTTTTATAAGATTATTTTGGTCCTATGACTCATACATCGAGCTTGACAGGTTATCTTGGTTGATTTAATTTTTTTTCTTTTTGTAATTGACTTTTTTTTTTCAATTTTATCATTAAAAAATGGAGCGATTGAGAATTAGACTTTGTTATTTATTTTGGTTTGCTTTCTATAAGTTTATACTCATCTCATGACCCGAACCACATGTTTCCTCTGTTAACTCAGGTTAACTTAAATCCTTTTTAATAGATTTTTTTTATTTTATCTTTCAACACTGGGTTGAAAGAGAATTGAGTTACATAATTTGTTTTAATTTGCTTTTTATTGGGTTATCTCAATCTTATGACGTAGGCCGTAGGTTCAGCAGGATAACCCGAGTTGTCTTGGGTTATTTTTTTTTATCTTTTTTAATTGATTTTTTTTAATTTCATCCTTCAACATTGAGTTTATTGGAAACTAAGTTTCATAATTTGTTTTGATTTTCTTTTTATGGGATTATCAATATCTTATAACTTGACATGCAGATTGACAAGTTAACTGAAGTTGATCCAAATCGATCTAATGTGTTGTCTTCTCATTATTTATATAAAAAATCCATGTCTTGAATATTTATCTTTAGTTAAATTATATTTTTACCTATCATCTGAGTTATCTTTACACTCATCAAGTCGACCGAATCATATCAAGTCAATTCTTATATGGTTTTTAAAAATATTTCTACTATAAAAAATATTAGTAACACCTAAATATTTTTACATATTAAAAAATTTGATCTGACTCGTAATATATATATATATATATATATATATATATATATATATATGCAAAACAATCATACACTTTAATGCACAAAAATGTGATACCAGGATTCCAAGCTGAATTAAAAAAAAATAAAAAAAACATTACTCAACTAGACACACTTCATTACGGACAAGAATGATATTTTCTTTTTCTTAGCCTTTTTTTTTAAAAAAAATCATAGCTAGATGTTGAAAAGTAAAATAGTCTTTATATTAGAACAATTTTGGTGTTTTAAAATTGATTGGAGACTAGTCGAGTATCTTGTGTTTGAATTATACAGTAAATTTACATTACTACCCTTAAAATAAACAAGTTTTTCAGCTTTTACTAAATGTTACTTTTGTATTTTCATAAAAGAAATGCACGATAAAAATAACATATCTACCATTGTAATAAATAAAAAAAACTAACTGATGATGGAGGGCCTTCTCGTGATTTTAATTTTTATTGCATAGTAAAAAGATATTGACGCCCTTGATGTCAAATAATCTAACCCTTGGGTTAAAATGTATTTGTGTAATTTTGTTGCTATTTTTTTTTGTAACTAATGAATTGGGGTGGGGTCATTTAACTATTTTAATAAATAAAAAGTAAGTTTAAAGAAATATGCTGACGCGTGTTGCGTAGACATCAGTCGCTTTACTGTCTTAGGACGACACATGCGGCTAATTTAGGAGGCCAAATTTGTTATTTCGGGGTTGTTTCCAATACATCTCGGCATGTTCTCCATGATGCATAAATAAGTTTGTTGGTGGTCATTCCTTTTTTATTCTCCTTTATATCCTTTCTCTTCGTCAATTTTTACGCTTACCTTGTAATTTTTCAGATCAACCATTAAAACTTCATTTTCTTTTTTATTTAATCCATGTTCTTTTGGTTATTATTTGTTTTATTTTAAATAATTTATTAAATTATAATTTTATTTCAATTTCATCCTCATTCAAGTTCTCTCTTTGTCATATTTGATCCTTATTCTTTTAATTGTTATTTATAAAATCCAAGATAATTTTTTTATTTGATTTTTTTTTTCAGATTTCACCCTCCATTATTTTTTTCTTATTAAATTTCATTCTCATTCTTTTGATTTTTGTTTTTTTTTTCTTTGCAAAGCTTTTTAAATTGTTTTTTTTACTTGATTTCATCCTTCAACTTTTAATTTGTTTGGATTTTAGCCTTTAGGTTAAGCCCTTATCTAGGATTTTACGAGTTGCAAGTTTTAAAAAATAACCTAGCTTTAGGGGGTTCGTTCGAGGTTTTTATTTAATATTTTTTTAAAGCTAATGTTTTTTTTTGGTTTTATCATTGGGTATTTTTTTAATTGGAGATTAGATTTTATTTTTCTCCAACTTTTCTATGTCCTTTGTTTTTTTCTTTTTTTTTTTAATTTAAGTGTGTTCTCTCGGGTCTTTTTATCTATTGTTTTTTTATATAAATAAATCTTATTATTGAGTTAAATAGAATTAATTTGTTGAATATAAATAAATAATCACTCTTTTTTGTTTTGCGGTGTTACTATAACAACTCATGCGATTTTTTTAATACCATCATGTGTTTTTTTTTGCAGTGGGGTTTGGATCGTTTTAATAAGGTCATATGGTGATGGGTATTGTCTATGGTAAGATGATAACAAGTCTTCAATAATTTTTTTTTTCAGAGTATGATATTGACTGTTTATTTATCCTGGTTAATTGTTATCAAATATTTATTATACACTAATGACTTGGGTGTTCAGTTTTTTTTTAAAAAATATATTATTATTATCTAAACATTAATGCTATATGTTAAAAAAAATTTAATAGAACATAGCGTAGCACGGATCATAGGTCGAAGTACCTCGTTAATGCCTTGTTAGTTGGCCAGCACCATTTAATTTCATGCACGTGTTGTCCTTAAAGAAAATGGTATCCACACGTAACCATTCGATCCATTTCACTTCTCTAGTGAGCAATGACGCAGAATATTTGACCTTTTTTTTTTTTTTTTTGGTATAGAAAACTCTGAAAATTTGGTATACAGATCAAGTCAAACACATTTTTAGCACTTTCTAAAGCCGGCTTCGAATATTTTGGAATGCTTTTAGTTGACAGAAAGCTTGTTACAAGTAGGCCTTTTTTTTTATTTTTTTTTATTATTATTATAAAGAGCTTTTCATTAATATAAGAAAAGAAAATATTCCTTAAAGAATATTAACTTTAAATTCATCTATGAGCATCTAAGAATATAAAAACAATTACAAAGAAGTTAAAATACAGTCTTAGATTTATGTATTTCAATTTTGATAGTTTTAATAAAAAAAATAAATATTTAAAAGATTTTAAGATATTAAAACTATCAAAATATGACCACGCCCACGCGTTATCTTGAATTAAGTTTTAAAATTATAATAATAAGGGAGTTAGAGTAGTATAATTAAAAATAAAAACAAGTGTATTTGCAATAAAATTAGAAGAAAAAAAAATAATACATTTTTCTTATGACAAAGGAACTCAAAATCCATTCTTTAAATATATTTTAAAAATATATCTAAAATAGATGAAAAGCTAATTCGGCAGGAGTATGGATTATGACAAAGTTATTAAATTTGTGGAAAGAAGTAGTTGATCCTTCATCTACTTAGATTTTATTATGCCAACCCCTCCACCTTCGCTGCATCGTACAAGTCTTTAACACATGAAAGATGAAGATCAATATTCCTCGTATTTATTATTTTAAAATTATAAAAATTTATTTAAAATCAATTTTTATTTTATATTTTTATTTTCATCGTTTCAGCTAAATCTAGATTTTTTTTTTCTCTTTGCCTTGTAAGTTGTAAATTGTGTGCTATAAATTCAGTGGCTTGGTGAAAATTATGAAATCCAGTCTTTGATTTGATTAATTACCTTTTGAGAAGATACTTTAAAATAATAATAATAAAAAAAAAAAACTAAATCTATTCTTGAAATTACTATTACTATAAAGAGAAAACAGCTAGAAAAAAACCTAAATTATTCAAATTCATTATATAATGTGATTCATTAAATTAAATTTTTTTTGTTAATATGGGTGTCCGGATTAATTACATGAATTTATAAATTTTAAAATTAATAATCATGTAAATTTTTTTAATGATCATAAATTTATGAAATTTGTGATTTTTATAAACAAAATAAATAAATAAATTATTTTACATTATATGTTACAACAACACCCTTAGTAGGTATTTCTTACCATCTGTAGCCATGATCGAGTGGTTTCCTTGGATTTTCTTTATTATTATTAATGTAATTAAATGCTGGAGTCAAAGAGCTAATTAAGGAGAAAACAAAGGCAATAGTCAATGGTAAAGTCGATTCAATGTGATGTGTTTTCTATCCTATGTCAGATAGCTTCGTGAGAGAATTTAGCAATACGCCATTAGTTTTTTTTTTTTGCAAAATTGTTTTTAAATTAAAAATATATTAAAATAATATATTTTTTAATTTTTTTTATATTGACCCATTAAAACCATAAAAAAATCCTAAAAACTATTAATTCAATATATAGCACTATCATACTTGTTTAAAGAAGTATCTTATGTTAGATATAGCTTCTTGAAAGAATACATTGAGTGTTTGACAATGCAACATAAAATACTTTTCTAAAAATATTTTTTAATTAAAAATATATAAAAATAATATTTTTTTAATATTAGTATATCAAATTTATAATTTTTTTTAAAAATACTAATTTAATATTTTTTAAATAAAAAATAATTTGAAATATAGTTTAAGTTTTAGTATTACGAGCTATTTAAAGTTATAGTTGCTTTTTATTTTAAAATATATTGAAATAATATATATTTTATTTTTTAAAAATTATTTTTAATATTAGTATATTAAATGATTTAAAAATATAAAAAATATTAATTTGATGTAAAATAATAAAAAAATATTTTAAAATATAAAAATAAATAGGGAAAGGTTCGTACCTATCGCTATCAAACTTTAAATGACCGGAGTTCGTACTATAATTCCAGAGGTTCCTCTTCTTGTAATTAACTCGTATACGTCCAAATTTACTGTAATATTGACAACGAGATTTGCCTTGGGCCCACCCATCTGTATGGGTTGAAACTAGCTGGTAGAATTAAAGAAAATATAATACCCAAACTAGGCGTGCAGTTAGGACTGAAAGACAGGAGGGGTAAACGGAAAGTTTCCAAGAAACACGAAGGGCAAACATTTAAGAAGATGGGATACATTTAAAAACTAATAAAATTAAATTGGACTATATAATTAATATTTTTAAAATCTTAAATGGGCACTTTCCTCTCTTATTAAGAGAGTGTGTTTGATAATATGGTAGCGATTACTTTTTAAATAGTTTTTTATGTCGAAATACATCCAAGTGATTTTTTTTTTTAAAAAAAAATCATTTTTAACATCAGCACATCAAAACGATCCAAAAAGTACAAACCGAACTCAATTTTAACAAAAAAAATATTTAAATTTTGACAAAACACCGTTTGGAACGCAATGTCAAACAGTGTCTAACTACACCTCAAACCATAAGCTGCGTTTGGCTACGCACTGTTTGGAAACTCCTTTGAAAACATGGTATACATCGACCATCGAGTTTTATAAAATTTTAATTTTTTTATATTTTTAGATTATTTTGATGTATTTATGTTAAGAATAATTTTAAAAAATTTAAAAATATATATTATTTTAATATATTTTTAAATAAAAAACAGTTTAAAAAATAATTACTTTAAATGTAATCTTAATATATGGAAGAAAAAAAAACAAGAAAGAAAAGAATAAAAATATGATGGGTTGAAAAAAAAAATCTCCGGAAAGTTTTGAAATGAATTTATAATATTATAAAACAGAAAAATAAAAAAAATATTCTCTCTGTCATGAAAGTCTCTGTTCTGTCCTGCAACCACGCAGTGGTCTTTTTGTCAACTATCAGTTGTAGTTTGAGTGCCAGTCGAGTTACTTTACTCCTCTTAAAATCAATTCTAGCATGAGTTACTTCTCTTGAAAGTTAAGTCAAGGTTTAATATTTTCAATTTCAGTTCATGTTTTGTAATAAATTGTAGCAATCTCTTTCTTCTTTTCCTTCTTTTCATGAAAACGACAAATTTTAAATAAATTATAAATTATATTTCCAAGATTTTGAAAAAAAGTTTCACTAGAATCTTCAAAATTATAGATAAAACAAGATATAAATCCAACTAAATTTTATCATATTTCTAAACAAGTTTTATAAAATATAAAAATATTTGAGATTGTAGCAAATAATTTTTTAATTTTTTTTAAAAATTAACATCAATACATCAAAACCATCTAAAAATATTTTTTAAAAAATTAATTTAAAACAAAAAAAAAACAATTTTAACAAAAAACAGTTTCAACCTCAATACTAGGAACAAGGGTATTTGAAAGTGTAATAATAATTTATTTTTAAAGTATTTTATACAAAAAAAAATATATTAAAATAAAGTTTTTTTATTTTTAAAAAATTATTTTTGACATCAGCAAATTAAAATGATCTGAAAATATAAAAAAATATTAATTTAAATTAATAAAATAAAATAATTTTTTTAAAAATATATTTTTAAAATATAAAACAATGTTGGTCTAATAGAATTAATTTACGAACAGACTTCTAATGTATGTATACTTCCTTATTTTATGTACAGTTCCGGAAAGGTCACAATCAAATTAAAACTCCAAGTCATAACCCTAACATCATCTATTTTATACCTAGCCTTTCGCAGTACTCATTAGGCTCTTAACTTGCTGGACCTATCAAGAATTTTTACAGGATCCTTCCCCTGGACAAAGAGTGTTTTTTTTTTTACATAATTTAAATGATATAGATGTTGTCATAATTTTAAAATCCGGTCTAACTTGACAAGTTGATCTAGAACTCAATCAATTAAGAGTTAAAATCGAGTCAAGTTGAAGAAAAAATAAAAAAAAAACTCGATGTGACCCGGTAAGACCCGATCGCAAATCTGTTAATTTTTTTTTACTAAATCGACGTCATTTTAATTGTTTAAATTTTTTTTTGACCTGGTCAAAACCCGGAACCCGAGTTTTGAACCGGACCGGATCTTAAAACTATGGATTTTGCTTTCATGTTTGGCACTATGTGTTTCAAATATATATTTTGCTAGAAAATATATTAATTTTTTTATTTTCAAGTATATTTTTTATTTTTACTAGAAAATGATTTAATATAATTAAAAAAAATAACAACGTAGTTTATTAAATCTCAATAGATATGATGGGCAAAAACACAAGTTATAATCTTCGTGCAATGACACAATATTATATCGTATGTTATGATTAATCACGTAGTTTTTATTGTTTTGATTTTTTTTTTTATCTTTTCATGTTTTTTTCTTATAATCTACTACTTAGCATTATTTGTATAAAGATAGTGTCTTATTTTGCCTTGGCATACACCTTCACTTTACACCTTGTGACTAAACTCATTTGTTTTTGTATTTAAAATTATGTTTAGATATATTTTAAAAATATATTTAACTTTAAAAAATATTAAATTGATATTTTTTAAATAATTTTAATGTATTGATATCAAGAATAAAAAAATCTAAAATAAATACCTTGATAAATTTTCAAGCAAACCAATATTTTTGAAAAATACTTGTTTAAATATCATTATTTTGGGATAGAAAATTAGGATAAAAAAAAAACATGTCTATGTATCCTTTATATTTTAAAAATAGAAACTTTAAAATTGTATCAAAAACAGTTTTGTTTTTAGCTTATTTGGGAGTGTGGTTGTAATTATTTTTCAAAATACTTTTCGTGTTGAAATGCATCAAAATAATATATTTTTTTATTTTTTAAAAAATTATTTTTGAAATCAGCACATCAAAACGATCAAAAACACATTAAAAAAATTAATTTTTAACAAAAAAATTTAATATTTTTAAAAATATAGTTTACACCGCGTTCCAACATAATATATAAATCTTCGTTTCTATCTCTCTCTCTCTCACTCTAATCATTTTATTTTTTTACATTACTTGTATCAAGAAATCAACCAAAAACAACCTTAGAGCTTTAAAAAAAAACAGCTGTTGTTCTCTACATTGAAACTCCCTAACAAGATGAGGTGTGAATTGAATGTGTTCATGTTGTATTAGTCTACTCAGCCAACCAGAATAACTAAATAGTTCCAAGTAAGGCTAAATTGATTAATTAATCACCTGTCATTTGTTAAAATACTCTGTACAGGTATATAGGCCGGGTTTATTTTTACATTTCAAAAATAGTTTTAAAAAATTTAATTTAATTCTTTTAAAATTAATATTTTTATATCATTTTAATATGTTAATATAAAAAAATAATTTTTAAAAAATAAAAAAATATATTATTTTAATATATTTTAAAAAATAATTATAAAAAGTAGAACGCTCATTCTCGCTCTAACACTCATGCTTTCTCTGTGCATTAACGGGCCACCAGCACATTGCCTGCCTGCCTGCCTGGCGCCAAGACCCAATCACCAACCGTTCCTTTTGATCTGTACCAACCATCAGTTCATCATGTGTTTGGTTTGTCTCCCAGAACACCATGTACATTGCCAGCCGTGGGCCAAAACCAAACCACACCAACAGTTCTGTATATTTTAGGCAGTAAAATTATATTTCTACAAATTTTGAAATTTTTTTATTTTATTTTTCAAAAAAATTGAACATGCTAATATAAAAAAATAATTTTTTTAAAAAATAAAATAATATTATTTTAAGATAATTTTTTAAAAAATACTTTTAACTGTAACTATTATCATATTTTTTTAATACTCAGATTAATTTAAAACTTAAATTAATTAAATTTAAATTGATTTAAAACTCGAGTGGATTGAATTCCAAGCCAACCCACTAGGTTGTTTTAGGTTTTCTCGCTATCCAACTCTAGTTAAGTTAACCATATTCTTTTAAAACTAATTTAAATATGTTGTTCAATCTCGCCTAATCTACATGGAAAACGTTGTACATGGTTTAAGGGGCTACCATATGGATTTTTATAATGTTTGTAGCTTTTTATAACTAAATCCAAACAATGAAGGTTAATAAATGCGCATAAATTATTGGAATTATATATCCACTTATCTTTATATAGTTAAAGTGTTTTCTCTATATCATTTTAATACTGTTTCATTTTTTTATATTTATATTTCCTTTCATATTCTCTTCTTTCAATTTACAAACAAATAAAAAAAAATATAAGTTATTTGACTACCTTCCAAATAATTTATCATTATAGGAAAAATAATTAATCCCGGACCACCAAAAACAAAATCAATTTTGAAAATATAAAAATGTTATATCAACTTTCATGGGTTATCATATTTCTTGAAAAACTATAAATGAAGAGTTAATCTAACGGTTAAGATATTATTATATCTTTATAAAGATAAAAATACAAATTTAATCACTAGAAAGCATATTTATTGAGAGGAGCAATAATAAACTCCGAATAAAATTAGTCTCACCTTTTAAAAGAATATGAGAATATCTATACATATCTTTTGAAAAACCTAAAATAGAAAATGTTGAAAATAGTTAAGAAAAATTAAAAAAAAAAATGGAATATTCCAAAAAAATCGAACTAACCCATGAAATATATATAAAAATTTGAAAACTAATGAAAATTTTGAAAAACCAGCATCTTGCTACTTTTTTTTTTTTTTTATAATCAGGGTATCCAGACCAGTTTACACGCACCACAACTTACGACTTATTTCATTGGCTTGGTCATAGGTTTTACAAAATGGTTTTTCACGTTTATATATATATATATATATATATATATATATATATATATATATATTTCAAAGTTAGTTCTACAAATCTTCTACAGGGTTCTTAATGTTTTTATTTATGACATTCAAGATATTTTTTTAAAAAAATTATAATAATACTTTTTTTATATATAAAAAACTGTCTAATCATTAGGTTTCACTAATTATTTCTTTAATATTATATATATATATATATATATATATATATATATATTTTAATAACACAAATGAAATGTTGGTTTAGCAATTAAGACACTATTATATATTTGCAAGGGTGATAATATAAATTCGATCATCAAAAAGCTTATTTATTGGGAGGAGCAACAATAAATCCCGGATGAGATTAGTCTCGTCCTTTAAAAGAATATGAGAATATTTGAATAAAAACAATATATATATATATATATATATATATATATATATATATATAAAAACCTTAAATAGAAAACGTTGAAAACAGGTAAGAAAAATTAGAAAAAAAAAAAACTGGAATATTCCAAAAAAATCGAACTAACCCATGAAATATATATAAAAAATTGAAAACTAATGAAAAATTTGAAAAACCAGCATCTTGCGATTTATTTCATTGGCTTGGTCATAGGTTTTACAAAATGGTTTTTCATCTTTTTTTTTATATATATTTTTCAAAGTTAGTTCTACAAATCTTCTACAGGGTTCTTAGTGTTTTTATTTATGACACTTAAGGTATTTCTTTAAAAAAATTATAATAATATTTTTTTTATATAAAAAAACTGTTATTTTTTTAATTGTGTGTGTGTATATATATATATATATTTTATAACATAAATGAAGTGTTGGTTTAGCGGTCAAGACACTATTATATCTCTGCAAGGATGATAATATAAATTTGATTACTAGAAAACTTATTTATTGGGAGGAATAACAATGAACTCCGAACAAAACTAGTTTTACCTTTTAAAAAAATATGAGAATATCCGAGTAAAAACAATATATATACATAGAAAAACCTAAAATAAAAAACGTTGAAAACAGTTAAGAAAAATTAGAAAAAAAAAACTGGAATATTCCAAAAAAATCGAACTAACCCATGAAATATATATAAAAAATTGAAAACTAATGAAAAATTTGAAAAACCAGCATCTTGCGACTTATTTCATTGGCTTGGTCATGGGTTTTACAAAATGGTTTTTCACCTTTTTTTTATATATATTTTTCAAAGTTAGTTCTACAAATCTTCTACAGGGTTCTTAATGTTTTTATTTATGACATTCAAGGTATTTCTTTAAAAAAATTATAATAATACAGTTTTTTTTTTTTTAAATAACTGTCTAACCATTAGGTTTCACTAATTATTTCTTTATATATATATATATATATATATATATATATTTTATAAAAGTTTAGTCTGAGCTGGGCATTAAAATAATATGATCCTGAGCCAAATTAAATTTAATAATAATAGTATAATCAGCTAATTAATATTGTACTTTAATAGAAAATGCATGTTTGATATTATAATGTAAAATCTTTTTACTCTAAAATATATTAAAATATATTTTTTTAATTTTTTTATATTTTTAATTTTAGCCTATCAAATAACAAAACAAACAATAAAAATTAAAATAATATGATGTTGAATCAAATTGAATTTAGTAATAATGATATAATTAGTTAATTAATATTATATTTTAATATAAAATGAATGTTCGGTAAATATTTTTTTAAAATTTTAATATTAGCTTATCAAATAATAAAAAAACAATAATTTTTTTTCAATTTAATCCTTAAAAAAACATTTAAAAACAAAATCAGCCGCTCCAGTTTAGATCAAAGCCACGGTCTATGAAAATGTAAGTTAAAACTTAAAAGAAAAGCACTCCTCACAAATTGAATAGCTGTCAATCTCGTTAAATAACCGTTAAAGTTCCAGCACAGATTCTGAAGAAAACCATCTTACGTGGCACAAGAACAAGCCGCCTGGCTGCGCCACCGTGGTAAGGAAAAAAACTGAAGTGGGTCCCACGGAACAGAATTCCTTGCTGGAGAATTTATTTCGAAAATTTACTTATTTATTTTACAACTTATTTCACTCTGAATCTTCTCTTCTCTTCTCTTTTCTTCTCTATCACCATCCAATTTCAATTCGAATTCTGTCCCTTTTTGTTTTTATTTTTGCTAAAATAAAATTAATACTCTAAAAAGAGATAAAAAAGAAGATAATTCAAGGAAAAGGAAAAGGGAAGTTTCTTGGTTTGGATTTTTTTTATTCATTCAAAAGATTGAAAGTGAAGACTTTTGATTTGATATAATTCAAAAGAAGGGTGGTGGTGGTGATTGTTATCTCTTGTGCTTGTGCCTTTTCTCTTTGAAAAAACAAGAGGTGAGCGTTTTTTCCTTTATCTCTCTCTTTCCATTCTTGTCTTGCATATGGGAGTTGAGTTCTGAAATGGGTTTTCGTCTTTGCAATGGTTTCTGTTTGTAGATCTTTTGTTTTCATATGAATAGGGTTGTAAAGTTTCGATCTTTTTCTCTGTTTTTTTTTTTAATTGTTTTGGGGTGTAGGGTTGAATTTGGGAGATGTTTGTTGGATGTTTTGAAGCGGGGTCGGTGAAATATTGATGATTTTTGTGTTTCGAGAGGCACTTGTGTGGTTTCGAATGCTGGATTTTAGGGTTTTGGGCTTTAATTATGATTTGTCATCTGTTATCTATCATTGCATATCGATGTTAATTGCATCTAGATTGAATTTGTGTTGGCTTTCTTTTTATTTGTTTCGATCAGTTTTTGTATCCAAGAACTTGATTTTTTTAAGCTTAAGCATGAGTTTGATGAATCATTATGGTTTAAGAGGACATAGCATGACTGATGAACTCTTTTATAGGGTTTACCTGATCATCTTACATTGAAGTTCTGATCGCTGATGTTGGTGGTGTTTGAAGGCTATTAGGTCTTGTGAAAAAGCATGAAGAGTAAATTTAGAGTTAACAGGAGGAAAAGAGAGATAACTAGGCAAGAACCTGAGAGGTTAATGGAGTGCCTCAGCTCTGGAGACCAATCAAGAGCAGTGGATGGAATGACACTTTCATCCGAGTCTCTTGCAACCAAAGAAAATCCCACAGGTGGATATTCTTCTAAAAATGGTGTGCTGGACCTGGAACCAGACACCAGCAATCTAGAAGAAGCTGAATTATCTCTTCGTGGGCGTGGTTCTTTGAACTATGAGGTTTGTTTCTCCTGACTTTATAATTTCCATATTCTTCTTGATTCTTGATCAGACTGTTCGGCTTTCTTTAATCGTTGATCACAGTGAGTTTAAGTTACATTAAAAAGCTGTGTTGAAATTATCTTTGGATTTTCTTATAACAATTCAAAAGACTCATGTATTAAAGCTCGTTAATTTTTCAGTTGATGTATTTTATCCACATGTTTCTGGATTTGAACTTTGAAGTTTAAAATATTACTGGTGGGAATAAATCAACTTCGTGGATGACTTTTATGATGGCTTGTCTTTAACACAAGATGACTGCAATTTGCAGGAAGCCAGAGCATTGTTAGGAAGAATGGAATACCAAAAAGGGAACATAGAAGCTGCTCTTCATGTATTCGAAGGAATAAATATTGCTGCTGTAACACCCAGGATGAAAGTTACTCTGGCTAAAAGACAAGAACACCACAAGAGACACTCACAAAGTTTTGCTACCCCATCAATGTCTATACATGCTGCCAGTTTACTAATGGAAGCAATCTTCCTTAAAGCAAAATCATTGCAGCATCTTGGGAGGTTCAGAGGTACTTCTGCTTTCTGATCATGGTGTTCTGCAAAAAAAAAACTCTAAGTACATTAGGTCACATTTTCTTTGTTTCCTGGGATGCTAGTCAGCTTAAGAATACTAATGTTTGTTTAGGGGTTTTAAATTATTTTTAGGCTAAGAGGCCTAGAGCTCTCTCTCTCTTGTTTTTCTATTTTCTGTTTAATCTCTTCCTTTTCTACATCTAGATTTTGATGCTGCAGTGTCTTGGCTACTGTTAACGCCCAATTTAAACTCCAACCCTTGAACGAACATCAATTCTTGTTCAATCCTAATTCCACACGCATCAAACAAACAGCTAGCTTTATCCCCACCTAAAACACTGAATTCCTATGACCTAAAGGCTCTACTGTGTCTCTTCCCTTTATTAACTAAGTGACAACTTACCAAGCATCTCACAAATGAACCTATAAGAGACTTAATGTATGTTTCACCAAATTGAGTAGTGCAATTGATCAGTATGTCATATGAATGGCTTGATTTTGCTGCTGTCTTCATATGCCTCCAAGACACACAATCATCTCGTTATCCTTTGTCCCTCCTCCTGTCCTTCCCCACTCCTCACAAACATATATATGTTTAGGTGTAAGATAATTTTTGTAGACATATAACCTTGGACAAATTGGAAGAACTTGGAAGAATATAAAAGAAAATGAAGTTTTGATGAGACATGGAAAAACTTTCAAACCATCGTTGTAGTGGCTGATGTATGTTTTTAATCATCCTTGCAGAAGCTGCTCAATCTTGCAAAGTTATTGTGGACATAGTTGAATCTTCATTCTCAGAAGGCATGCCTGAAAACTTTGCCGCTGACTTTAAATTGCAGGAGACTCTAAACAAGGCTGTTGAGTTGCTTCCAGAACTATGGAAACTTGCTGATTCCCCACGTGAAGCAATCATGTCATACCAGCGGGCTCTCCTCCATCACTGGAATCTTGATGTAGAAACTACTGCAAGGATTCAAAAAGATTTTGCCATATTTCTTCTGTACAGCGGAGGTGAAGCAGCCCCCCCAAACCTTCGCTCTCTGATGGACAGTTCATTTGCACCTAAAAACAACATAGAAGAGGCCATACTGCTGTTAATGATACTGTTAAGAAAAATTATTCTGACAAGAATTGAGTGGGATCCATCAATCTTGGATCACCTTTCGTTTGCCCTCTCTGTTTCTGGGGGTTTAAAGGCATTAGCCAGCCAGGTTGAGGAGTTGCTTCCTGGGATTATTGATCGCAGAGAGAGATATCATATTCTCTCTCTATGCTATTATGGAGCAGGTGAAGAATTGGTTGCTTTGGATCTATTAAGGAAATTGTTGCATAGTAATGAGGATCCAAAGCGTGTTCTGGCCTTACTAATGGCATCAAAGATATGTGGGAAGACCTCTAAACATGCAGAAGAAGGGATAAATTATGCTCGCAGAGCACTGCAAAGCTTGGAAAATGACTGCAACCAATTGGAAAGTGTAGCAAATTGCTTGCTGGGTGTCTCACTTTCAGCGCATTCTCAAGTAGCTGTTGCTGATTCTGAGAGGGTCACAAAGCAATATGAGGCTCTTGAGGCCCTGGAAACTGCTGGAAGAATGACAAAGATGCAAGACTCTAATATTCTTTACCATCTCAGCCTAGAAAATGCAGAGCAGAGGAAGTTGGACGTGGCGCTTTATTATGCAAAGCACTTGTTAAAACTAGAAAGTGGTTCTAATATTATTAGAGGATGGTTATTGCTCGCTCGGATCTTATCAGCTCAGAGACAGTATAAGGATGCTGAAACTGTTATTAATGCTGCCCTGGACCAGACCGGGAAATGGGACCAGGGAGAATTGTTGAGAACCAAAGCTAAACTTCAAATTGCTCAGGGTCAGTTAGAGAATGGCATTGAGTCATACATCCAGCTTCTCGCTGTTCTTCAAATTCAGAGTAAGAGCTTTGGACCTGGGACAAAGCTGTATAAGGTTCGTGAGTTGATCCCAGCTAATAGAATTATAATCATGACAGTACTTATTAATTCACAAATCAGAAATATTTGAACTTGCCAGGTGATCATTTTAGCCTAAATGTCCTATTTACCTTCGCTTTTGGCTGTTAATCGGAATTTTTTTTTTTTTGTATTTGTCGAGCTTTAGGTTATTAGGGTGTTAGATTACATAGATTTTTATCGATCAAGAAAAATGGAAAAACACTTGCTTGAGTGAGATGTGGGAGGCAAGAAAATGGGAAGATTAGAATGCAAGCCATTTTCTTTACTTGAGACTATCAAGGCATTTGCGGTTCCTTTTTCCCTTTTTATTTTTCTTTGAAAATGTGCCATGAGAGAACTAGTTTATACTTAACTTTTTTTGTACTTGATTTTGCAGGACAATGGAAACCCTCCAAGTCATCTGGAATTGGAAGTTTGGCATGATCTGGCTTCCGTCTACATAAGGTTGTCCCGGTGGCATGATGCTGAGACATGTCTTTCCAAATCCAAGGCCATCAGCTCTTACTCAGCCTCTAGATGTCATACAACTGGTGAATTGAGATCTCACTTTAATTATAATTTACTTTGTCGGACTCCTTAATTCTGATTCTTCATCTTTCAATTTGTTCGTTTTAGAATTTAAATTTTAGGGAGATGGCTCTATTCTGAGTTTGCCATGTTAAAATCTTCTATGCATGAAATATTTCTGAGCTCTGAAATGTGGTAATCGATGGTGTGCATGGAACATATTGCCACTTTTGCCAAAATCCTGATGTCTGAAATTCAGGATGCTGAAAAGCTGTCAAATTTATGTTTTCTTTCAAGCAATACATGTCATGCTTAAGATAGTTCTGTCCAAGCTAAGTCAGCCTCATGCCCTGCTCCAGCCCTTCTCGACTCCTCCTTTTTCCGTATATTTTCAAGTCTTTGCTTGAGGGCTAAGGTTTTTAGTTGGTTTGCCAAGCCAAAAATGGCATTAACTTCAAACCCCCATGAGGACCTGAATTTACAATGCGTTGGCTATACCAGTCAGATTCTTTTGCATAGAAAGCAATTAAGATTGATGGAGAGGTGTAGTTACTTTCTGTAGGCATTTTTAGACTCTGAATTCTTTTTTGTAAACATAACCAAGAAACAAATTAAGTTGTTGATTATCTTGCAGGTGTACTTTATGAGCAAAGGGGGCTCTACAAAGAAGCTCTAAAAGCCTTTGTGAGTGCTTTAGATATTGATCCCACCCATGTCCCAAGCTTGGTATCCACAGCCGTGGTTCTTAGACGGCTCAGTATGCAATCGAACGCAACCAGAAGCTTTCTAATGGCTGCTCTGCGACTTGATAGAATGAACTCATCTGCGTGGTACAATCTTGGCTTACTTTACAAAGCTGAGGGTGCTCCCTCCCCCTCCCTAGAAGCTGCGGATTGTTTTGAGGCTGCAACTTTTCTTGAAGAGACAACACCAGTTGAGCCTTTTAGATGACGGACACTCACCACAAAGAGCTGTTGGTACTGTAAACGGCAGTGTTTTTTCCACTCTCCCCGCATGTATTATTTTGTGTGAGTTTTGCACATGGCTGGTAGCAGTATATACATAGCAGTAAGAAATAAAGTATTCTTTTTCTCATAGCCCTGTACTCCAAAACACACAAGAAATGGAGGCCATACATGAATCATTCCTCCTCCACCGATGCTATTGTTTGGATGGCTTTAAGCAAGATCTGGAACTAGTTATGGAGAATCTGCAAAATCACCATAACACCAAACACATAGCTGATAATTTTTTTTGAACTTTCTATAAAAATCCTAGTTCTCTTAATGCACTGGATTGCATAGAATCTGTGTTATCAAGATGAATTTTAGTCTTCTTAACGCATTAGAACAACATGGAACTCGATTCTTGTACTTGTAGACCAAATACATGGTCACTAATCTCCGACAAAGCTCGGGGGTTGAAAGGAAATGGCTCCCAAGGAAACGTCAAAAATAATTTGAACGACTCGACGAACAAAAAGGGTGTCAAAGTGAAGACAAATAAATAGTAAAAGAAAAAGGAACAGGGACCAGCCTTCATGCAGTGATGGTGGTCACGTTTAAAGAGAGAGGGTCACGACTCACGAGTAAACCTTTTGCTATCATCAATGCAAATTGCAATGGCAGACGACAAATGGAGAAAAAGGCCTTTTTTATATATAAATAAAAAATATTAAAATGATATTTTTATTTGGAAACTATGATAGCGAGAGAGGATAAATATAGATATGTTTTTGCATGCCCTAAATAACAGTGTTTTCTCAAGATTTAAACCTGAAAAAATAATTAATTCTTTTTTTAACCATAAAGCTAGAAGGAGGATGGCAAGCCAACTCGTTTTTGCCTGAAATAATTCTTAAATTATTTTATAAGAAAACAAATAAGCTTAAAAATCGAATTATATTTCTATGCATGAATTATAATAATAAAACAAAGAAGTAAAATCTAAACTTAGAAATTCAAGCAAACGATAGCATGTCTTTGTGGGGCTTCGCATGCCTTCGGTTTATGTCAGAATATCCACCTATCCCGGCGAGATTGGCTGATGCTGGCCCTGTCAGATGGTCCCCGTTGTTTTTCTTTCTAAAACGTCCTCGTACTTCCATATTTTTACATTTCCTCCTTTTTTTCTTTTTTTTTTCTTTTCTTTTTTTTTCCTCTTAAGTGATTTCAGTTTTTTTATAAATCAGTTGTTGAATTTAATAATTATTGGATAAAAGGGTTGAAACAAGTCCATTTTGCGCAGATCTTAAAGTGGGATTTCCTCTTTTAATTTTTTAAGACATTTAAAATATAAATTTTTATATAATACTGTTTTTTTTTACATTTTAAAAATATTTTTTAAAAATATTTTTTTATTTCAAATTAATTTTTTTTATATTTTTTAAAATTATTTTAATATATTAATATCAAAAATAATTTTTTAAAATTAAAAAATATATTATTTTGATATATTTTTAAATAAAAATTTTTTAAAAATAATTACAACCATATTTTTAAATATGTCTTTTTTTAAGGTTGACTTCAATCTTTCTCTTTTTATATATATATATATATATATATATATATATATATATATATATATTATGGAATAAATACTTAGAGCCTTAGCGTGGGTAAATAGATATATTTTCTATTATCTTTTGAGCTTCAATACTGAAAACACTCATAAAAGGTTTTTTTAAAATATTTTATCAAATAAAATAATTTTATTTTATTCCGCACCACTCTTTGTAATTTGGCATACAAGAAAAAAAAAGTTAAAAAGGATTAAAATTATAAAAAATATAAAATATTAATTTTTTTCTGGATGTGTGAGACTATAGTAATATTTATTTTTAAAAATATTTATTTATTTAAAAATATATTAAAATAATATTTTTTATTTTTTTAAAAATATTTTTAACATAGCACTTTAAAAAAACCTAAAACTATAAAAAAATTAAAAAAAATAAGTTTTTTTAAATATTTTCAAAAAAATACTTTTAAAATATAAAAATAATCCTGCTACTACTCTACGTCCATCTCACAGCCGACACCTCCCTTAAAACTAAGACAAGACAAAGACAAAAGACAAAAGGCAGACCAGCTGACAAGCAAGGGAATTACTAGCATGTATTGGAACACCTGTGTTTTAGTCAATGGTTTTGTTGGTAAATTATTCTTTTCTCTTACTCTGGTTTCGAAATCTATTTTTGTTATGTATTTGGAAATATTTTTCAAAATATTTTTATTCTTTTTAGATTAATTATCAGAATAGATTTACAGGACTGTTCATGAAAAAGTTTTTTAAAAAATCAATTTCGTTGGTTTTTTTTTTTTAAGAAAATATTTTTTGAACACTTCATATTCAATCCTAACCAGTGGACTGTGTCCTGTCTCTGTCGTCTAAAATCTTGAAACTGGGGTTTTCTTGTTCAAAAGTTTCAATCTTTTAGCAGCTTATCAGTAACTGTAGAAACTCTAGAGAGAGAGAGAGAGAGAGAGAGAGATGGAAAGTGGCAAGAAGGCAGAAGCAGGCCCATCAACAACAACAAGAGGTGGTTTTGATGAGAAACTAGAAAGGAAAAGGGAAACCAGTGAAATCCCACCTGCTGTAGCTGCTGCTATCGATGATGATGAGGAGGATGATGGTGATGCTGTTGATAATGGAGTTCCTGTTGCTGGATTTGTTCCTGGGCCTTTGCTATCTCTCAAGGAACAGATTGAGAAAGACAAGGTTTTTCCTTGCATCACTTTTACTTTTCTATATTTAACTTGGATTCGCAATTTTTGTTATGTCTAATTCAAGCTTAATAATTTCATAATGGATTCTAAAAATCTTGATGTTTTCTTTTAGTTCCTTTTATCCTTTCTTTGGTTGCTGTATATGTGGAACATTTGCCTTGATAAATCTCGATTTTTGGGTAACATGCTTCTGATTTTTGTAATTGAGACCTGATAAAATGAGATTTGCTACAGATTAGTCCATTATTTGAGTGTTCCAGTGTGAGAGCTGATCAGCCAACATTGCACTGAGCAGGTTGCTTTGCCTGTTTCTTTTCTCCCTTGTTAAATTCAACACCAAGCAAAGGGACCGTTATTCTTTTAAGTTTGCATGTTAAGGGCCCAACTTTTCTTATTGTTAGTGTTCTTAGAAGGGGTTGTGACAGTTTTTTATTGTATGGGAAGCGATTTGGGTATATTACAGTTAATTTATCTCACTTCTGTTTCTTTTGTTCTTCATTCGACAAAATAAAATACAACATGGGATCATTTTAACCATGTGATGCCATGACATGAAAGTAAAAATCCAACTCACTGGCATGGCAATGGCTGCTGGATGCATATGAACATATTTTTAAAAGCCAGTTGTGCTTTGCAGGAAGATGATAGCTTGAGGAGGTGGAAAGAGAAGCTACTTGGCTGCGTTGAAAGTGATTTGAATGGTTTGATTCAGGCATCCTTTTAGTCGATAACTGAGTTTTTCCCTTTTCACATAATCACGTATTTATATTTGTGTCTTGTTAGGCCAACTGGAACCTGAAGTTAAATTCCACTCAATAGGAATTATATCTGATGACATTGGGGAAATAAACACTCCCTTGCCCGTTGATGAAAGTCAGAGCGGTCATCCCCTTTTCGTTCTCAGGGAAGGATCTCGATACCAGCTTAAGCTAACATTCAGTGTTCTGCACAATATTGTTTCTGGCCTTGCATACTCAAATACAGTTTGGAAGGGGGGGATACAAGGTGCATAATCATCTAGCCCTCTGCATTTAGAACTTTTTACTTTATGCTTCTGAAGGGATGGATAAGTCTTGCAGATATGACTAATTAAACCTACATCTGTTATCAGTACCAAAAGGTGGCACTTCTTAAAAAAATAGATAAAAATCAGATGTTATTCGAGTCTTATCAGGCTTTATACCATAGTAGGTTACAATAACATACATGGACAATTTTGTTCCTTTCTTTCTCATTTCTGATTGGGGGTTGGCTGACGAAGGTGTAGATACAAGTGCTAAAGAGAGCAATCATGTCATCCTCACAATGCTTTCAATCTTTTAGTTTGTTAGGATCACATATCCTGCAATTGTGCATTTTGTCTCTCAGGGAACTGTTTAATTATTACCATTAGCTATCTGTGACTGTTTTCATTTCTTGAGTGTCAGTTGATCAAAGCAAAGGAATGCTGGGTACTTTTGCTCCTCAGCGGGAACCATATGTCCATACTTTGGAGGAGGACACAACTCCATCTGGTGTGCTAGCAAGGGGAACTTATTCTGCAAAGCTTAAGGCAAACATCATTTCGTGAGAATTTCTTCTGTGTGCTACTGCTAAGCTCTTTTTACATTCTTGGTTGCTGTTTGATGCAGTTCGAAGACGATGACAGAAGATGCCATATGGAGCTCAAATATTCCTTTGAGATTAAGAAGAGACGCTAGCCAAATTTTTCTGCGAGGAGTTTCCTCATGCTATCATGTGTTTCTCTGTTCCTTCCCTTTTTGGTCTTTAAGTACACAGATGTTTTCGAACCTGTTGAATTTACTATAGCATTTAGGTGCAAGGAAATATAGTTTTCGTTTTTTTCTTAAATAACTTGTCTCTGCTTCTTTGAATCATAACTTTTCGCCTCCGTTGATGTGGGAGGAACATGACGAGTTCTTGCTGCCACAGCAACCGAGAGTTCATCTGGCAAGTAAACTTGTTTCATCCTTTTGCCTTTTCGATTCTTCCTCGAGGTTTTCCTTCATCTGCAATTCAACTTTGCTTCAAATTCAAGGCTTATAGTCAAATTTCAGTACTGACAGCAATGAAAATGAGTAGGAATAGGTTAAGTGACAATCCATGTCGTGAAGTGACATTCGAGGTTTTATTGCAAGCCTTTTCTTTTTTTTTAAATCAAGTGATGGAACCTTCGATGGATCTGTCTACTCTAACCCATTTCATTACTTCAAGCTATCAAATGTTTTCAGCACACAAGACAACATCACCCGTCAGATCAACCATTCTACTACGATATGCTTGGAAGTTTAAATCTACCTGATCCTATGCTCGTGGGGCCCCGCCATGCTCAAGGTTGCACTCCATGGCTCTCTGCTCATGATAGGTTGAGTTGTATTCTAGAGAAAATTCACACCTTCTTTAGCATCTGATGACCTGATCAATGCATGACGACTGAAATCTACTTCTTGTTATAGCCGCTCGCTTATGAGGAGCTAAGATTAGCTATAGGTGGCTAGAGTTAGGAAGCATTGTTTTAGACAAAAGACAAGATGCCCGCTCTGGATACAACAGAGATGAAGACTGCTAGCAGTTCTGAAACTTCTCACCAGTCCACTGGTGCATGAAGCGCAGCAGTACAGCACAAGTTCCAGCTTCTGAAAACATAGAGCGTTCTGGTAGTTGCATCATCTACAAACCAATTCCAGCCAGGCAAGAATGTGGGAGGCAAATGTGGGAACCACAGATTTACGCTACTTGAAGCTAGTCACAAGTAATGCTGACATAAAAGAAACAATTAGATACGCTAAACCACTTAGCCAACAGGATTTCTTCTCACACAATACCAATCGCCACGAGGTTCTCTAAAAGCTTCAAACTTCAGTAGTATTTTTTTTTTTTTGGAAAAGGAACTGCAGTAGTATTACATAGGTAAGAAATCCATGCAACAATTTCACACATCAAAACCCGTCTCTAGTGGCTTGGCCCCCCTTGCTTTAGCCCCAAATATACGTATCGATCCAAGTCAGAGGCAGAATGGCTCTAATCACCTTTATTTACCCTCATGGGATTACTTCTTTTTGCTCAGCAATGTTCTGTAACTTCATACCGCTGCTCAAATTTCTGATTCAAACTCATTCGCTAGAGAATACGAAAACACGTACCTTCTATTCTATAGGTAATTCAAGAGTGCATCAGCTGAAGAATTCTACAACTTGATAGAGAATGAGAAAACCTATATTCACAGTACTCAAGCCATGCACATCAAGCTTAATTTCCCATGGTCCCACTAACAATCTTCATCTCTTAAAGGGACATGTCCCCTTCATCCCTATCATCTCCGTATCTTCTATCTCGATACAATAACCAAATGTTACCACAGTAACTGTACTTCGCAGTCATAGGTACTACAGAGAATGTCATGCACCTTTATTAAGCTCCCAAACTGCTGTCCTCTTTCCTGGAATACTCTCAGAATCTTCATAATATGCAATATACTTTACTCTTGGAGACCTTGTCATGCTGGGAACTGTATCTACTTCATGCTGGTGCTCTACTTTCGAATCCACTAGCACATCAGATCCATCATGCTCTCACTGCAATTTTAGGAAAACAACCAGGAAAGCCAAATTCTCAAAGAAAAGTTCATTTCACTGGCAAGGCAACATATTAGACTGTAACTGGCAATTTGAACATTTGTGGTAGAGACATGAAAGTATGAAACCATTGGTGCTTATCCATCTTAAGTAAAACCATTTTTCTACATAGATACTACACCTGAAACAATCCAAATCAAGTTCGAAGATTGCTCGTACAAGGCACAAGATACACCAGTGGTTGAAAACTTGCTGCAATTTTTATTTTTCCTGCGTCAAGCATCATAATATAGTAGCTTGTTGCTGCTTAGATTAAGTGTTTTTTTTAATGACAAGCATCAACATATTAGTTTTAGGTATTTCTTATACCTTAATTTATAAGAACAACTATTTTATTTTATATATAAAAAAACAAAATATGTATTAATCTCAACAACTCTAATTAATATCCAGTCTTAATAGAATATTGACCAAGAATATTTTAGAATAATGCTCTTATACAATAAAAATCTCATAATTATAATAAATTTATAATTGTTTTTGCAAAATATTTTTATCCGAAGAACTTTATCTTTATTCTAGATTTATTAATCAAATATTTGATGAATATTAAAGATAAATAAATTTTTATTAATAAATTAAAATATTTACATGAACAAAGTTAATGACTCGTTTAACCAATTAATTGACTACGTATCACAAACACTAACACACATGACAAGGTAGATGAAGCTATGGGAATTTCAGAAATGGAAGAAGAGAATTTAGAAGAGTGCTGGTTGAATGAGGCAATATGCCACAGGATGTTTCAATGTTATACATGTAATGTTTTGAAATTAATAAGATAGGATTTTACAACAAAGCCCTTGGAGGCTTAAAAGTTGGAATAAATGAATAAGGGGTATTATGGTAATTGAACAAAAATTGATAAATATAAATAGGAAGTAAAAAAAAAAAAGGAAAGTGATCTGAAATTAGAGAGCAGAACCGTGAGAGAGAAGAGAGAAAGAAGAAGAAGAGAAAAGAAGGGAAAATAAGGGAAAAAAGAAGAGATTTGGAGGAAATAAGTGAAAAAGGTAAGATTTAGGTTGTTTAATGTGTATAATATGTTAATTAAACTTTAATTTCAGTTTTGATGAATGTTAGGGTTTTGAGAATTTGTGTTTTGGGTTTAATTGATGAATTAAATTGAAGGTTAGGGGTTGATTGTTGTGTTTAATTGATGATTTAGTTGATTATGGAAGATTGTGATGATTTTGAGTTATGGTTTTGTTTGAATTGTGAATTTGTGTTAGAAATCAGGGGATAACAGTAGGTGATCTGTTGAAATTCTGGGTTTGAGGTTGAAGATGATGAAAATTCAATTTGGTCCCTCAATTTCTGAAAATTACAGTTTAGTCCCCGAACTTTGGAAAATTACAAATTGGTCCCTGGAGCATATTCCGAGATTCTGAACAGAATAACATATGAATTATGGACATAATTACTGTATAGATAAGAGAATTTAACACTTTCAATTTAGTCCTCCAATTTGATAAAAAAGTACGATTTGACCCTAAAAATTTAGTAAAATTCCAAAATGATCCCTGAAGCATAATGATACATCCTGGACAGAATTGAGGATTAATTAAGGTCAGAATTTCAGTATATTCATGGATTTATGACAAATTTCAGCTTGGTCCTCCATTTGACAAAAGTTACATTTTGGTCCTAAAAATATGGAAAAATTCCAGATTAGTCCCTAGCTGTAATATTAGCTTTTGCAGATTAGTTTGATGAATAATTAAGGGTTATTTAGTGAATTATTACCAATTTTATTAGTTGTTTTTATTATGGATTAGATTTCGGGAAAACCGTTAGATTTTGGGTTTTTAAGAAAATTGACTAGTTAGTTCAAAAACATATAGGGTTACAGAATACACCCTTAGTTAAGTGTATTAAATAGGTTAAATGTTCTTTCGAGTCGTTTTTGAATATGTCTCCTTTGTATTCAGATAATCCTGATATTCTACCGGCAGGACGTCAGTAGAATTTCTTTCGGTTTCAGCTTGTGTGTGCTGTTTGCTTTTGAGTCAGGTGAGTGGATAATTTTCCATATGCATGAGAAATATTATAAATATTTGATTTGTTAATATGAATTGGATCATGCTTCTTGATAATATATATGCTGATTATTATCCTTGATATGATAAAGCATGATCAATTATTGAATCTGATTTCTTGATATGAACCAATATGATTTGACTTCTGAATTGATAGCTCCTCATTTGATGGATGTCATGAGTTGAGCTTTGAGATATGAATATGTTTGTTTGATTATGATTATGAACCTATGGTATGTCAGTCAGAATACCCATGCTAACAGGGTAGTGTTAGTCTTTGTGCACATCGTATCTGAACCCTAGTTGGTCGAGGGAGTCACCAACCTGTGTGGACTGATCATCCCACAGTACGGAGCCTCATGCTCATTGCATTTTGATTTTCTGACGAGTTTTACCATATGATATTCTTGTTATGGCCTATTTGATAAACCTTCGTATAAGAACTAAAGCCATACTTGTATATATATTTCTCATTGTTATATTACCTCGTGTGTGTATATTGAACGTTATCTACTCACTGAGTTGTTGAACTCACCCTCTCATTATTTATCCTTTTCAGGCTTATAGCTTGATAGCATGTTACTTTTGTTGAACCTTCCGAACCTGTCTTTTGGTTGTAATTTGTACCTTCCTTTTGTGTCAAGTTAGTGCTCCAAAACTATGAAATTATTAACTCTTGTATTAAGACAATCGAATTATATTATGAAGTTGTTTGTTGTTAATTCTGCGTTAAACTCTGATTGAGTTGTTTAAAGGATTATATGTAAGTTTGGGTTCGTATAGGTTTGGAACCTTGGAGGGGAACCTTGCCTATGTGCCGGTCATGGATCCGGGATTCGGGTCGTGACAATACAAGTCTGTGATTTCTGAGAGGAAAGCAATGCTGGTGTTGCAATTAACTCTGATGGCCAAAAAGTCAAGGATAAGTGCTCCAAAGCTTCAGAAGGCACTTGTTGGAATCTGCAGAATATGTGAAAGTCATCTTGCAACTTACTTAGTGCAGAAGCATTATCATTCTCGTATCGCGAGTGGAAAACAAGATTTGCAGAGTCAAAGGTGTTTTTATATGGGGGACTTTCGAGATTTGTTTTTTCAATGATTTCTCAATCTGCAAGGATCATTATGAAAGCCTTTTGCTGTTTCTTTTGCTAAATATGTTATGAAAGTCTCAGAGGTAAGCAGCAGACTGTCCACAGCTGTGGAGTCCGTGCAATTTGAAATGTTCTTTTGTTCTTTGTTAGAATCTCAGAGATTGGTGTTGAGGCCATGCTTGATTGAGCATATCCACCCTTGCTTGGAAGAGGTTCTTGATTAGATACATGTAGACCATTTTAAGAAAGTCTTCTGCATCTCACAGCAACTGATGCTTGGGTTTCGGATAGGTATCTTCTGTCAGCTACTCTTCTATGGTTGTTGGGCAACGAACAGAATACTGCCTGCTCACCAGCAGCCGTAGGAAGTTCATAACTGTGTTGTTTCAGGTTTTGCTTGCTTATTTACATCCAGTAAAAAGAACCATAATAGAACAAGAAAGAGAATTAGCATGAGAGAAAATTAAGGAAGAATCCGTTAACTTAGGAAATCCTAGGTTCTCATCAAACCATCAAACACTCCCCTTCAAGACGATCCTTATCCCCGAGTTCAACTTCTGGGAACTGCAAATTCATCATTACGAGGTCTTCCCATGTAGCTTCAATCGTGACACCAAAGGATAGTTGTTGCCCAAGAGACTAGAAGGAAAGGACATCTGGTTCGATTTGGATATTAAGTCCAGGTTTGGGGCCGCTTGCAATCCCAAAAACAGTGCCACCGGTGCCGTGACTGTTTGCCAGACCCCCCGGAATTCTGACAGTCAGTTTTACAGCGCGCGCGCGCACATATAGTGCCATCATCTATGTTTTGAGAGAATGCCAACTTGTTCGTGTTGAGTGATCCTCTATACTATAGACTTCGCACTTCATTTGGAAGATTCTATGCTAAGAGCTCGTTTTACTCTGCAGCTGCAGCTTCGTTTTATTTAAAACATAGTTAGCAGCTGTTTGATTAAGAAAAAAATTGATTTATTATTTATTGGACTCCATTTAATTTTCGTGTTAGAAACTAAAAAAAAAACCAGCTATTTTTTATTTTTTTCACTATTTATGTTAATTATACTGTTTATTAATATACACTGTTCAAGTGAATAGTGCAAGAAAATTGCATTGTTCACTTCTCTTGCATTGTTCACTTGGCTGCGTGAAACCTTTTTTTTTTAGTATTAATTTTTGTAATATATATTTTTTAAAAAACTAGTTTTATACCTGATAATATTTTATCTAATTTTATTACATGCTAGAAATATTATGAAAACTGTAGTTTTTGTCGGATGTATTTCATACGTAATGAAATTATAAATGGTTTCATGGAATAATAAAAAATATTTTATATAAAGTATGGTTTATTTCATGATATAATAGCAATAGTTAAATCCACAATATTTAAATTAAAAATCATCAGTATTAATATATATTTTTAAAATTATTTTATAACATCAATTTTAAAAGCATTCCTAACCAAACACATTAAACTACTTTTTCTTCAACTTTAATTTCAATCACAGTTTTAACCAAACATCTATTTTTTCAAACCAACCTCAACTAAAAATAATTTTTATAAAATAATTTTTTTCAAATTACAATCACAACAACTATTGTAATACCTAACACACTCTAATAGGGCTCAAGAACCTCTTCCCAGAGCACACAGCTATCCTTGAAAGAGCCATCACCTCTGCAACAGCCAACGGATGAGTCGAAAAGGAGTGGCTCGGGCATAATTTCGGAAGAGACAGTGCCTCAACAGGTTTCTATTCTGGCAAATCTATCAATACTAGAAAATCTGTTCTCTACACGATTTTTTAGTGTTTTTGGAAGCAACGATCATGTTGATTCTGGGCTAATGAAAAACCAACCAGTTTGTTTTCGTCAGCTAGAACTTGAAAGTGGTGAACTACTCATTCAAGATATCTGCTAGGCTCAGAGCTTACCTTTTTTTTCCAAGATAAATTGAGCCATTAAACCTCTCATTTTTTCGAAAAACTTCACCTCCTTGGGATGCCAGAGTCCGATGGATTCAGCCACGTTCATTTACAAATAAGTTAATTTGAAACTATGGATTCTAATAAATTTATTTTCTTTATTTAGATGGATATGGGTGAGGACTATGGAGGTTTATGGATTTATTATACTTTGAAGTTGTCGCTTGACATGACATAGCCATATGCTGTGAACCTTAGATTGTCTTCTATTATGTCTACGAATTTAAATAGAACTTTTTATATATATAAAAAAAGCAACCGTGAATTAAATCAACATTTATAGTAACTCAAATCCTTAAATACTATTTTCTTTCACTATCCTGTTGTTTTTTCTATACTTGTAAAACCTCGCTCGACCAGTCCAGAATTAAAAAGAAAAAATACTTCTAATTTTATAAAAAAATTTAAGTTAATTTGCTGACTTCATTAACCTAGTAAAAAATATAGATTTGATTTAATCTAATAAAAAATTTAGGTTTGATTTATATCAACCTTCCAATCCCATAACATAGTTCTTGTCCTAAATCGATTAAAAGTCAAGTTTTATAATTATGATTTTATATGCAATCTAATGTTTTTTTTAATAAAAAATATATTAAAATAATAATATTATTTTTATATTAGTATATAAAAATTATTAATAAAATATTAATTTGATGTTTTTTAAGATGGAATTAAAACACTTTTAAAAACCAAATCGAAACTTAAAAACAACACACGCATATATATATATATATATATTTATATATTAATTTCTTATTTCTTACTAATTTTTGTTGAATGATTGATTGAACTAAAACAAAAAATAAAACTCTAATATTTTTAGAGTGAGTTTAATAGCATATTCTTTTTATAAAAATGTTTTTAACTAGAGAAATTATTAATTTAATTGTTTTAAATTTTTTTAATAATTGTTTATATCTTTACATTAAAATAAAATTTTGACTTTTTACAAAATACATATATTTTAAAAAATAATTTTTTATATCCTTACATTAGCATAACATCAATTTTAACTCAATTACAAGCTAAATACACTTAAAAAAATAATTTTAAACACACTCTAATTTGATTATCAAACTTGGTTAAATTTAAACTAACCAATAAACAAAATCCCTATATTTTTGATAGCACAACAACTTAACTATTCCAGTTTCAAAATCTGTAACTTAATTACTCAATCATCCATGACTACTTAAAAAAACTGGAAAGCCATGGTAAAATTATTGTGTACACAATGCTATTTACTAGAATAGTATGATTATTATTTAATCTTTTTAATAATAATAATAAAAAAACTTGCTTTTTCTTTGAGGGTATTTTTATCTTTTCCATGACGCCCATTTGTTATTTATAATTAGAGACAGCATGGTCTCTAAATCTTCCAAAATGCACGGTAAAATGACTTTTATATTATTCAGAGAAAAAAAATATTAAAATTTGGTCAGGGTTAATTTGGTTTTTTTATTTTTTTTAGCATGGTATAAAAAAAAAATATACACTCAAGAGCATAAAAAATAAAGCATCGCTTGAGGTATTTGTGACTTTTTAAGTTTTTTTTTGTTTTTTTGTGATTATCATGTTAGCCCAAGAATAATTTGATTTTTTTTGTTAATTAAAAAACCTTGTTGGTGCGTGTTATAGAGTGGACGATGCCCATGCCCTCTTGGCGGCATGTGTGGCATCGTCCCATGTTCGAACTTCATCTTCCAAGGCAGCATTTAAAGCAGTTTTTTATATTCTTTCCAATGGTGCCGTGCAAGTTAGCATCGGATAAATGATTAGGCCTTGGTAAACCTTTTTTTCTTCTTCCTCTTTTCTCTCTTTTTTTCTCCTTTAAAAAATGTAAAGGTTTCCTCTCTCTCTCTTTCTCTTTTGCATCCAATTTAATTCTTATTTATTTTATTTCTTTGAATGAATTTTTTCTTTAATCACCTATTATTTAATTTTTATATCAAATTTAGTTATTGTTTTTTTAATTCTTATTTTTTAAATTCTTTTCCTAATTGAATTTTATTTTTAATTTAATTCATTGTTTGAACAAGTTGTTTGGTAATTGAATTTCATAATTTTATTTGGTTTATTTTTGATAGGGTTATCTCGAAACCACAACCAAGTTATATATTTTGCATCCTAACCAAAATGAGTTTAAGTTTCTTTTTATTTGCTATTTTACATTGAAAGTTGTTATTTTTTTTTTTTATGTTATTAAATTGGCTGAACTTATTAAATACAGGTTAATTACTCCAATCTTATATTTTTTTTTGATTTCTTTTAGGACTTGTGTTGCCCTTGATATATATATATATAATTTTTTTTTTTTCGTGTTTGCAAAAAAATGAGTCGGATGTAGCGCGGGCCAGCTCCCTATCTATTAACAAAAAACATTAAAAGGATCGATGGAAACACTGTTTATACCAACTCAGCAAAGGACCGGAACAATAAGCCCATTCACCTAGTCAATTTTCTAAAAGCTTCGCTATTGTTTTTTTAAAAAAACAATCAAATTACCCCTAAATTATTATTAATTAATATACAGTAGAATATACATATAAAAAAGATAAGAAACTGAAGAAAAGCAAACGAAAAACCGCCGGCGCGGAAACCAATTAAAAGGCGCGCTTTCATGGCACCACCTCTGCCGCCAATAACCATCTCAAAAATCGAAAAAATCTCCCCTTACCGCCAAGGCGCCAACACAAAACGAGACTAGATCCCAGCCGTCCACGTGCACTCCTTTACCTTCCATCGATCACCATCCCCTATAAACCCCCTCCTCCTCCTCCACCACGCGGCTCACACCCCTTCAAAGCAGAAAAAAAAAAATGGCGGGCTCAGTGAAACAGAGCGTTAGCTCTATGAACCCATGGGTTCTTCATCTCCAGAAATTGGGTCTCGAGCTCAAATGCCCTCTCTGGTTTTCCTCTCTCACCCCTTTTTGTTTTTCCAAAAAAATTATTCTGTGATGTTTAATTTTAAGAATCGTTCTTTTTTTTTCCTGAAAAAAATGCAGCTTGGAGTTGTTGAAGCGACCCTTTTTGCTACCTTGTGATCACATTTTCTGCAAGTTAGTAAATTTAATAGCTTTGGTAATTTTAATTATTTTTGTTTTTGTCGAAAGGCATGGTTTTGCTGATTTCATTGAGTTTCTTTCTTTCAGTACATGTTTGCCCAAAACGTTACAGTTTGGATCCGAGTGTCCTCTCTGTAAAGCTCAATATGGCGACTCAGGTAGGTCTCTTGACCCTTTTGATAAATGGTTTCCCATTTCCCGTGTCTGAATTTTTCAAAAAAGGAAGCTTTTTTTTGTTAAGATTTTATGGTTTAATTTGGTAAAATATGAATTGAATGTATGGAAGAATAACAATTTTATTTGGGCTTCAGATTTGAGGTGTTTGCCTTTGATTGAAAACATGGTGACAATCTATAGAAGCTTGGATGCAGCTTTCAGTGCCAGTATTTTGCAGTCTCGTTCTGGTATGGTATCTTCATATACTCTTCATATACTTTGATTTGACATTCAGTTTTTATTATTTTGATATTAGACTTAGTTCAGTATCCTTGGGGCATCTCTCGCGTCAACGGAGACTAAGGACTCTTTGATATTCGTTGTTTGGAGTGGTTTCTTTGAGTTTTTTTTTTAAGTAAATGTTGGTTGTGGATGGTGATTTTTGCAGAGACTGGTAGAGTTTTGAAGCAGTGTCCGGCTTTGAAGAGTAGTGATAGTAAGGATATGAAATTATTGGAAGCTCACTGGGGGAATAATTCTAGTAGTGGACAATCTAAATTAATGAACAATGATGTAGCTTGTGCTCTGTCGAATTGTTCAGGTGGAAAAGGGGTTCGAAAGAATGTAGCGATGGGTAATTGCAATGTGCCAATGCATGATAAGGATAAAGAGTATGGGGTGATTGGTAGTGTAGGGGGCGCGTCTAATGATAAACAGAATGCCAATTCTCCACTGGTAGATTCGCAGGTAAGAGCTAGGGGGCTTCATGAATCCAAGGCTTTTCAAATGGACTTGAATCAGGCAGATCAGTTGTCGCCTAGAAGTCCTCCTTCATTTGGTGATAATAAGGATTCAGAAAACGACAGTAATGATCAGGGAGGTGATGATGTAAGAACTTAACTATTGCTTTTAACAATGATCTTGCAGACTTTTTCTTAATTACATGTGTAGAGTGCAATTATCCTTTGCAGTGGTCTGGAAACTCCTCACTGCTTACATTGATTCCATTTTTGTTTTTTTTAATTCTGCTGTTATCTTCACACAATGACAGTTTAACTGTACAATCCATTCCATAATCTACGTCATGGATTTATGAAACATTACAAAAGTTTATGGATATTGACCATTTCTGACAGTTGAAAATTGCAAGTATAAACTTTTGACCCCCCCTATATAAATGTACTGGCGCTTTCTATTCTTTTCATGGTAAAAGTGCTTACCATGTGTATTTGGTGCTTATATTTGTTTCCAAAGCTTCTAAGCACTATAAATGTTGCTCGCTCTTTTTATAGGAGTGATTAATATGGAAATACAGATGAACATGTCTCCCTGCCTATGCTCTTGATTCTCTGGTGTTTTTAAGATTGCTTGTAATAATTGCATTGCTTGTTAAGCATGTTTATTTGCTAGTGTGGGTTGGTTAGCTCTCATTTGGCAGTGACAGTACATATTGAAGTGCATAAAAGTTTGTCTTTCAAAGCATTAACTTTTCTGAAGTCCACAATGCTTCTGTTTTTCAGAGTCTACAAAATTATAAAGCAGAAAACTTGGTTCAACTGAATTCTGACAACAAAAGAAGACAAGAGAGGCATAACACTTCTGCTTCTGAAACCAAGGAAGGTCATTTGAGGGATTCAAAGAGACATAAGAAGTTGAACTACAGCCCATCGGATCTGGGTGCAAATCATATTGGTCATATCAAACCAAATGCACCTCCAACTGAAAATTTGATAACCAGTTCTCAATTAGAGATTCCTGCAAAATCAAATAACTCGTTTAATGATTGTGGATTCTGCCACTCCTCCAGAATCACAGCGGTAAACATCTATTTATTGCTGGCTTTTGTTTGTCTTTGTGCAATCTATAGTTTTGTATGCCATTTTGTTGCTGCTAGTGAATTATCCAGCACAGCATGGAAAAATATATTTTGGTGCTTACATAATGTGTCGTCTCCCCCCTCCTTCCATTTCAGGATACTGGTCCAATGTTGCATTTTGTGAATGGAAAGCCAGTAGAGGGAGTTGAAGCAACTCTATCCAACACCATACATGTGCATGCTGTGTGTATTGAATGGTATGCCATTATGCCTTTTTTGTCATCGATGTATAGGTGATAATGACAATTTGATGTCTAGTGAAACTGTTAAGAAGTTTCCCTCCTGCTATCTTTCTTGTCATAACTTCAATACTGAGAGCAATATGTAACTAAATTTGAAATACAGGGCACCGCAAGTCTATTTTGTTGGTGACACTGTTATGAATCTGAAGGCAGAACTGGCCAGGGGTGCAAAGCTTAAGTGCAGCAAATGTGGCCTGAAGGGAGCAGCTTTAGGCTGCTATCTAAAATCATGCAAGAGAAGTTATCATGCTCCCTGTGCAATGGAAATTACTAAATGTCGATGGGATTATGCAAGTGCCTTGTACTCTACTTATATTACAAATTCATGTGTTTATGTTGAAGGATTCCTTTTGCCTCACTTCAGGGAGTTGAGCTTGGAGTGCTAACAAATTTCTTTATTGGTTTCTTACAGGAAAACTTCCTTGTGCTTTGCTCTGCTCATTCTTCAGTAAAATTTCCAAGTGAGAAGTCCAAGGCTAAGAAACACAACCAGAAAACTTCTTCTGTGCTGACTTCAGTGTAAGTTGTGATTCTCTTATTCCTTGTAGGTACGAAGTCAACAAACTGAACAAAATTGAAGTTGGATCACTCTTATCAACTCCTTGACCTCCCTCTCTATCCAATTCTCTTGCTCTCTATTGAATTTTTCTGTCAGATTAACGATGAAGTATCTTTGACGTTGGGGATTGTCAGCAAATTACTGTTTATTCAAAGGGATTTCAAAGAATGTTTGTCTGCTAAGAAAGCAAATTAATTGGAATGTTTTCCATCTGTCATGTCATTAGTAAATAGGCTGTTGCTTATCATTAATGCAAAATCTGTTTGACATGATTTTTGCCATTATCATGCAGCGCCCCCCCACAACAATCTAACTTTTGGGTGGGATCATGTAATGGAGCAAAGAAATGGGTTTTCTGTGGATCTGCTCTGTCTTCTGAGGAAAAGGTCAGTTCAGATCATGGTTGATGTCAGTTTTTCTCACTTCTCAATTCAAAGTCATTTCCCATGTGGTGGTGTAGGATAGTTGTCATTCTTGGGATGATCTTGATAAGCCATGGTGTCTTGCATAATGATTGTTATGCAATGGATGCCCTTTTTCTGGCAACATACTGTTAAAACGGTGTTATTTGGACTTAGAAAAATGGTTCGGTTTAGTTTTGTGATTTGAGCCCTCCATGTTTAGATTATTGCATATTGCAATAAATCAAACTTGCTGTGTTCATGACTGTTGTGCAGTGCACATTGGCCTGGTGTGATTGAGAATTAGTTGATCACATTGTTCATGTTTGGGATTTAAGACAGGAAATGTCTTTCAGTATTAAAATACTTAGTTGCAACTTGTTTTCTCTGGTACAGTATCTTTTGGTGAAGTTTGGAAGCATGATTGGTGTGCCAGTGAGCAAATTCTGGGCATCAAATGTCACACATGTGATTGCAGCCACAGATTCAGATGGGGCATGCACCAGGACGCTGAAATATCTTATGGCCATTTTGAATGGGAAATGGGTTCTTACAATAGATTGTGAGTCTGCCCTTGTCTTTGACTTGATTACTTATCTTCTAAACTCAAGTTTTCATTTGTTAGTAATATGCTGAAGAAATTTCGTAGATGATCCTCGTTCTTCCCTCCCTGTTATAAATTTAGCAGCCTAAGACTGAACTGATAGCCCTGGCCAAGCAATGTGCCTTTATTATTATTATTATCAAAAGAAATTGAGGATCATCAAAAGGGGCTGAGTCGGCAGGGGGGTAAATTGATCAATCTGATGGTGAGAAAAATGTTTGCTACCATTGATGAAAGTACCGAGGTTGTACATCATTAAAAAAAAAGAAAGAAAGAGCAAATCTGCCCTATTTTTTCCCTTTCCTTTTTAATTGATTGCTTCAAAGTTCATGGCACTTCGTTTGTATTTCTTCCTTATTTTTGAGTTGTTGCTTCATCAATTTCTTGCTATTAACATGTTGCAAGTCTAACCTTGGCAGGGATAAAGGCTTGCATGGAATCTATGCATCCTGTGGATGAAGAAAATTATGAAATTATTCTTGACAGCCAAGGAAGCCGTGATGGCCCAAAAAATGGCAGGCTTAGCGCACTAAATAATGTAAATTTCTTCTCGAGTACCCTATTCTAAAGCATGATTATAAACTTGCAGTATACCTTTGTTCTCTGCTTTTCTTTTCTTTTCTCTTTTTAATTGCGTCTGTTAAAAGCCCTGGTTTAATTGTTTCTTTGGCAGGCACCGAAACTTTTCAGTGGCTTAAGTTTCTGTTTTGTTGGAGATTTTGTGGCTGGCTACAAGGAAGGTCTCCAGAGTCTGGTTATTGCGGCAGGAGGTACACTTTTGAAGAGTGAGGAAGAATTGGTGGAACAAAGACATGACCTGTTATCTCCTTCAACTACACTAATTGTTTATAACCTTGATCCCCCACAAGGGTGCAAATTAGACGAGGAAGTTTCGGTTATCTGGCAGAGAACCAATGAAGCACAGGATTTAGCTGCTAAAGTTGGATCCCAAGTCATTGGTCACACATGGCTGTTGGAGTCTATCTCCTCGTACAAGTTACAGCCTTTTGTAAACTGGGAAAGCATCAGCAATTCTGATAGCTAGATAGTCCAGATGTAAGGAGGTTCCAACTTGCCTGCCCTATGTTAATTTGTTGGCAAACACAAGGCTCTGTATTTTTGCCTAGGATAATGTAACTTGAATATAACTACTTGCAAATTGCATCAAATAATATGTGACTTGTTTTTCTTTGGATCATTGCATTTGTTTGCAGGAACTTTGCCAACACCATTTTATATACTTGGACTTCACTTAAAATTTTCTCAATTTTGATAGTCTTTGGGTAGGAGGAAGTCCAGAGATATTATTATAGTTTTGCTTTACTTTGTTTCTCTCCTCAATTTCCCCATGATTTATGTCCTTGCTCAGTTCAGAAAACCTATATTTATGTTTACAGAATGAGTAATGATATATTATCAATTAATTGTCTACCAATTTGACTCAACCTTGTTGAGGATTTCCTGCCCCTTATGGAGGCGTATGATTCTTCAGGTAGGAAAAATGAAAAAGGCCAAGCAGTCCGCAAAATACCTAAAAATTAATTTATTACAAAGGACAGGAGGTTTCGTCATCTTCATCAAACCTTTGTTACACACACACGATGAACCTGCAAATTTCAGATTACAAAGGACTGGAACTGCTTTCACTCACATAGGATAAGAAGAAAAGGTTTAAGTTCTTCATCTTTATCTAACCTTCAAGTTTTCGTTCTTGATGAGCTTCGACTAGTGAAGCTTCCTTTTTTATCCCCTGCAAATCACTCTTGGAATCAACGTCCACGTTATAAACAAAGAAGTTTGCAGCAACTAAATAGAGAAGGAAGTTGAGGAAGCTCAATATGGCCAGGACAGCATAATAGTAGTCTAAATGAGAGAGATTTAGATTGTCCAAAATCCACCCTTTATGGCCATGCTTCTTAGTGATTTTAGAAACTGTTGATAGGATAAAACTACCAAGGAAATTCCCAATTCCCAAGCTGCTAGTGAAGCATGAAGTCCCAAGGCTCTTCATTCCTTCTGGTGATTGGTCATAGAAAAACTCTATCTTCGCTACTTCCACAAAGTTATCAGCAACTCCCATCAAAACAAACTGAGGGAGTAGAATAAATATACTGAGAGGAACTACCTCATTTTTACCAATAATGTTGTGTTCTCTTGCCACACTAAGCCTCTTCCTTTCTGCTAAGCAGGCTGTGATCATTACAATAACATGCAACATAAACCCAATTCCATTCTCTGCAGCAGTGTAATTCCTCTCGGTCTTTTTGTGTAATGCCTAGCCATCAGCACAAAGTAACGGTCATAAATGGCTAGGCCTATCGACATGGAGATGGTTACAAAAGCTGTGAGGCACGCTAGAGGGATTTTGATATGGGGTACCATGCTCCTGTCCAAGACAGTTCCCTGTTTGATGAACAGGGTGTGCACTTGAGCTAAAATGGTGCTAGGTATGAAAGTAGCAGCCCAGACTGGAAGCATTTTAATCATTTGCTTGGTTTCTTCAACTTGGGTCACAGGGCACAGCATCCACGGTGAACTTGAACCGCTCTCCACTGCTGCTTTGTCAAGGAATCTGCAGGCAGACCAGAGCTATTAAGATCGAGGAAAATGGCTGTAAGGGCAGACTACGGTAGATATATGATGATGCAAGTATTTTGATGCTGTGAATGTTGAATGATGATTGTCAGAGTTGCTGGAACTGGGCATAGAAAAGGAACAAACGGTAACAAAAATTCTCAAATCATTATTAAATTGAATATTGGAGATCTAAAACGTGGAGTATCATACCCAAGAGAAGAGGTATAGTCAATTCTTTCCCTGATCCTATGTACTCGTCCAGGCTAAGCTCATGCAGCTGTTTTGGGTCATCTGGGATGGGTACCTTCCACTTTTTAACAGCAGCTACAAGTACTTGAGCCATCCTGGTGAATGGACTCTCTGCAGGCAATTTGAGTCTGTAGAATGGAGTGCCCACCAAGAACACAATAATGGAAACTGCCAGACCCAGTGTTGGAAGGGCATAGCCAAGGGTCCAACCCACATTATCTTGAATGTAAACCAAGGTGTTTGAGAACAAGGTGCCAAAGAAAATGCTAAACATCCACCAATTAAAGAATGATAGCTTTCGGTCTTCTTTAGGTTGAAAACCATCAAATTGATCAGCCCCCATGGTGGATATGTTAGGCTTGGTTCCACCAGAACCAGCTGCTAATGCTATTATGTACAACGCACCATAGAATATGTCCTTCTGTAAAGCAGATGCCTTTAGTCACATCCCGCTTCTTTGATACCATGTCCACAAGATGGAGGCCTCAGTGTCGGCACCGAAACAGCCAGGGTTAACAGGGACATTTCCTGTTTAATTACACAAGTTAGAGAAAAAATGAAGTGATTAGTTTGAATACATCAGGATAGCATGCTAAGATATTGTCACTTGCATCCCTCTTGAAAAAAGAAAAATGAAGCATATCTGAACAGGTTAACAAAACAACGCACCCAGGACTTCTTTTTCCAACCGTTATTTCATAACAGTCACCCTTGTCTCTGTGGCCTCATCCCTTAGTACCACAAGCACAATCCGTGACCCAGAATCATCTATGACCATCATATCCAACATATATCAGTGCCTGTCAATACAGCTGAATAAGAATGACAAACACAGAGCTCAACATACCTCTACATTTCTGTACAGAATTTTCAACAATCTGCACATCGTATTTAAGAAGTATTCAAGGCAGGTGCATATATAATCAAACTGTGTTAAATAATTAATTGGTATTGCAGGATGGATCAAACTTGTGAGTACCACTATACAAGATAGAGTAGAAAGCAAATAGAAAGGTGACTTTTGTGGCAAGAACATATTAAGGCCAGATGCGAAATAGTCAAGGGGCAAAAATAAATGGCAATGGAAGGATTTTCATTTTTATCATATATATCAGGATTACCTTTTTCATGTGAGATTGAACTACGCCTCTGCTCCACTGTCTCTGCTTCACCTTAATCCCAAACAAACGTGCAGTAACATCCAGTGAACTTTAAATGCCACGCTGCTACAAAACAGACCATAGTTCAGGTACGTAGCCCGCTAGCTTCATCTGCCCATCTAATTCAGCCAGCAACAAGTAAATCCCATCAGAAGCTGCATGAGATTTATCAGATGCCGCAAATTGATGAACTTGACTTTCCATCTCGATCCAACTGGACCCAGGGCATCTTTTTTCTACCCCCTGCTCCTTCATGGTTAACCTGATCTTTGCAGCCTCGCCCCATCTGTTAACTTCAGCATTCATGTTAACCATAAGAGTGTAATATCCACTGTTGCCAGGCTCCAAAACCATCAATTTATTAGCAGCAGCCTGAGCAATCTCCAAGTTCCTGTGAAGCTTACATCCACTTAGCAACGCACCCCAAATAACAGCATTAGGTTCCAACTTCATTGTTCTTATCAATTGCAGTGCTTCTTCAAGCAAGCCAGCTTTGCTCAAGAGATCAACCATGCATCCATAATGTTCAACTCCAGGAGGGATGGAATGATCTCGTGTCATACTCGCAAACCTCTTACGACCTTCTTCAATAAGTCCTGCATGATTGCAGGCACTTAAAACACTTACAAACGTAACCCCATTTGGCTTAATTTTCTCCCTCTCCATCTTGTCAAACATTGCCAGTGCTTCTTCTGCATATCCATGAACAGCAAGCCCTTCAATCACTGAATTCCAACAGAACAAGTTCTTCTCTCGCAACTTGAAGAACATCAAAAGGGACCTATCTAGACTCCCACACTTGGCATACATATCAATCAATGCCGAACCTATGTAGACATCAAGGTTAAATCCATGCTGCATAATGTAGTAATGTATTTCCTTCCCCAAGTCAAGGGCTCCAAGATGAGCACAAGCTGAAATCACAGTTGCCATGGTCACTTCATCTGGGCCGATCCCATGTTTTGCCATCTCATTAAAAACCCCCAATGCTTCTCTAAATCTCTTATTCTGAGAATAACAATTGATCATTGTAGTCCATGAAATAATATCTCTTGCAGGCATTTGATTAAACAACAACTCCGCCACATCAACGTCTCTCAATCTTGCATACCCATCAATCAAGGTATTCCAAGTAGCTAAATTCCTATCAGGCATCATATCAAACAATCTCCCGGCAGAACTCATATCACCGACCCGCACAAGACCAGAAATCATTGTAGTCCAAGCAAAGACATCTCTTTCAGGCATTTCATCAAACACCCTTACAGATTCTTCAATTCTACCCATACTTGAGTACAAATCAACCAAAGAAGTTTGAACAAATACGTGTGAATCAAACCCATTTCTCCAAACATGACCATGAACAGCTTCTGCAAACCTCAACTGTGATACCAAGCCACAAGCTTTTATCAACGAAGGAAATGTATAACTTGTAGGAGAAACATTAGCTCTTAGCATTTGAACGTACAATTCAAGAGCCTGAACTGGTTGATAGCTTTGAACAAACCCTTTAATCATTGCATTAAACACAAAAACATTAGGATTTTCCATCTGGGTATAGGCTAAAACTGCATAATCCATACGGTTAAAAGTAGAAAGAGCTGATATAAATTGATTCATTAAGTAACAATCTTGGTTTGTATTGGTTTTGACCATGACAGCATGCATGGATTGTAGCTGTTTCAGCTTGGTGCAGTGCTTTAAGTGGTTAACTATGGTTTGAATTGAATAACAGTTAGAAGACATTCTATCTTTCGGATTTTCTTGTGGGTTTCTTGATTCTGCGACAATCTTTTGCTATTTAAGGACGGATGAATTCACCAGATCATGACAAGTTTTTGCCTTTTGAGGTTAAACTTTCATGTCTGTCTTGACGGAATCCATTCCCTTGTCTAGGCCTAAGCATGGATGTTTTTTACCAGGTTCGAGAACTCTTGTATAAAAAAACTTAAGTACTAAATAGAGTAAAATTCTCAAGGTTATTGAAAGAAAAATATCGGGTAAAACTTGTATCTAGGGCTGGCCAGTGGAGGTATTGAATGAATGTGAAAATTTTGTTTGAATTTCTCATGAATTTGTGTTACAGCCATGAATTTGAGCATGTAAGGGCAGCTTGATAGCCTAAAAGTGTACGGACATAAGCTGTTGGGCATTTCGTTTTGGAAATGTTTTTGAAAATTTTAATTTTTTTTTAATATTTTTACATCATTTTTATATATTAATATTAAAAATAAAAAAAATACTATTTTAATATATTTAAAAATAAAAAATACTTTACAAATGGCTATTTTACATTCAAATACACTTTGCAGGTCAGATAGCCCAACCGTGTAAGAACATGATGCATGCCAGCCATAAACATGTGAGAATAGAGGCTTTAATTATAACAAAAAAATATATTTAAATATGGACTGCAATGGCATCCATAAATGCGAGAAATGATCCATTATAAAAGAAAAATTATGAGTGTGTATAGGTAAAGATTGTTATGGTCATAAGAAAATACAAGCACGCAAAAGTTACTGCATTATAAGTGTGAAGGTGTAATAATGTGGATATTAAAAGCTAACATATTCAAATAATAAATTGGAGAAAAATATAGCAAGATTGTAAGTCTTATTAAAATTGGTTTAATTCCTAGTTTAAAGAATTTGGGAGGACTTGTGAAATTAATTACAATTTAATTGAATTGTTTTGGCATTTCATCTTAAATGTTATTGTGATTGTGAGAAGAAAAATGAGGATAAAATTGAGTTAAATTAAGTAGGTAAGTTAAAAAAAATCACACATCGAGTTAATGATTTTGTAAAAATTTTAAAATTGATGTGTGCAAAATTTTGAAAAATATAGATGGAAAATATTGATGTATGGTATAGATTCCTTGAAATAAGTTAATTGTATATTAATAAGTATACCTCTTGAAAATGTCTGTAAGGGCATTCGTAACTGGGACTTACATAAAAAGAGCTCGTGAACTAGAATATTAGGTAGGTGCCTAACACTTCATTCCAGTTAAATTTTATAATTTTTTTTATTGTTATTTTTCTTAAATGTTGTATCATTGATGACTGAATTTAGAAATGAAAATCATAAGAATTATGTTTTGAGACTGAATTATCGAATGACTCGACTTTCAATAAGAAATTATGAAGTAAATTTGAAAGAGAGATTTCAATTAAATTAAGTACAAATGTGTAATTGCCTATACTCGTTGATTGAAAAATTTTCGAATACTTAGCTTATCATGTTAACAGTAGCTAAAGAATTGATATTAGTATTAATTGATATATTGACAGACTTGTAAGATGTTTTGACACATATCTATCATGTTAATGGTAGCTAAGAAATTAATATCGATACTAATTGATATATTAACAAACATGTAAGATATTGTTTTGATACTTATCCTATCATGTTAACGATAGCTAAAGAATTGATATCGATATTAATTGATATATTGATAGACATGTAAGATGCTCTAGTACTTTGCTTATTGTGTTAAAGGTAGCAAAGGAATTGATATCGATATTAATTGATATATGGATAGACATGCAATATGTTCTAGTACTTAGCCTATCATGTTAACGGTAGCTAATGAATTCATATCGATATTAATCGATATATTGATAGACATGTAAGATGTTATAATATTTAGCCTATCATCTTAATGACAACTAAGAAATTGATATTGATATTAATCAATATATTAACATACATGTAAGATGTTCTTATACTTAGCCTATCATGTTTGATGATAGCTAAGAGAATGATATTGGTGCTATCAATTTTATTGACAGAACATAAAAGGATGTTCTCATACTTAGTCAATCATGTTGATGATGATTAACGAGATGAATTTGATTTACTCAACGATTTATATATACACTAATTATAATGAAGAATAAAATATTTAGTCACTTCTATGGAAAATGACTAAGAAACTAATATGAATCTTATGTTGGATAATTTGACATTTATTTATTGACATATATGGATTAATAAATTTTAAATGTGGTGGTGAAAGTATGGAATCATTACAAATATTAAATTAATTTTGTTAGTTTTGGGAAACATAATTATGAAATAATAAATTAATATCTAATTTCATGTTTTTAAAATACTATCTATATTCTTTGCAGGTACATCTTATTCAGTAGGGCTACGCTGATATTAGTCATTAGCTTTTATTTTGCTTTGTATATAGTTTATGTAACCTATGTACTATGTCATTGTAATAACTTCCTTTTGAGATATGTTTAATTATGTAACCTTACTTAAATATTGTAAATTAAACTCTTTCGTGTTAAATTTCTCCATGCATTAATTATGTTGATCATATAATATATTAATGAAAGAGAATACAAATATCGATATAATTTACAATGAATGACTGTGGGAAATTCTAATGGATTAATCAATGAATCGATGGTATGCTTGAGGCATCCGTGTGGAGCTTATAAAAATGTGTCTTATACATGACATGATAAATTTTAGATATGGCTCCATATAGGGGAGACTTTACTAAAATTTTGTCAAATCCAACAAATCCTGTAAACAAGTGATTAGATATATTATAAGTTATGACATGAATGTTGTTCTAGGAAAGAAATGTAGGAAGATAAGATTTGTTATTATGGTGAATACAAATGTTAATCTGTATTCCTTTAAATTAAAATACATATAAAAGAAAACAAGGATGCCTTAATGGAATCATGATAATAAATAATTGATGATATTATTTCCATCTTTCCCCAGGTCCCAAACCATTAAGGCCCGTTTTGATGGTTTCTTGCCTTGGATTTCGAGCTTTGTTAGTCCTGGCATGTATGTGCTCATTTTTGTGGATATTTGCCTTGGATTTTATGCCTCACTGGTCCTAGCCCATCTAAGCCTATTTCGGTGGGTATTTGCTTTAGATTTGAGCCTAGCCTATTAAGCCCCGTTTCAATGGGTATTTTCTTGGGTTTTTAGGCCCAATTAGTCCCTGCCCACCAGGGCTAATTTTGGTGAGTATTTGCCTTGGATTTCAGATAGGTTGGGCCTGGCTTGTTATGGCCCAATTCAATAGGTATTTTCCTTGGATTCCAGGTTTGGATGGTCTCAGCCCTTCAGGGCTCGTTTCGTTGGGTATTGCATTGATTTTTGTGCTCAGTTAGTCCCGATCCATTAGGACTTGGTTTAATAGGATTTGTCTTGAATTTCAAACCCGATTGGTCCTGGCCTGTTGGGGCACAAATCAAAAGGTGTTTGCAATGAATTTTGGGCTGGATGGGTACCAGCTTGTTGAGGCCTGTTTTGATGGGTATTTTCCTTGGATTTTAGGTTTGGTTGGTCTTAGCCTGTATGAGCCTATTCAATGGGTTTTTACCTTGGATATCAGGCTTAGAAGATCCTGGCTTGTCAGGGCCCATTTCGATGGGTATTTGACTTAGATTTTAGGCTTGGTTGGTCCTTGTGTGTTAAGACCCGTGTTGGTGGGTATTTGCCTTGGTTTTTTTTAGCATGGTTAATCTTATCAAGTCGGGGTCCATTTCAGTGGGTATTTGCCTTGTTTTTCAGGCATGGTTGGTTCTAGACCATGAGGGCCTAACTCGATAAGTATTTGCTTTTGATTTCAGGCTCGGTTTGATCTTGCCCTTCAATGCTTGTCTTGTTATTATTTTCCATGGTTTTCGAGCCTCGTTGGTCCCAGTATGTCAGGGCCCATTTCGGTGGGTATTTACCCTTTTTTGGGCTTGGTTGGTCTTGACACGTCGTGGACCATTTCAATGTTTATTTGCATTGGTTTTTAGGTTTTAATTGGTGACGACCAGACATAGCCTGTTTTTGTGGGTATTTGCCTTGAATTTGAGGCTTGGTTTGTCCCTACCCTTCAATTCATGTTTTCATAGATATTTGCCTTTGTTTTCAAGCTTGGTTTGTTAAGGCTTGTTATGGCTCGTTTCAGAAGTATTTGCCTTTGTTTTTTATGTGTATTTGCCTAGTTTTTCAAGCTCGGTTGGTCCATGCCTGTCTCAATATATATTTACCTTGGGGTTTGTGCTCGACTAGTTTTGGCCATCGGGGCCTGTTTTAGTAGGTATTTTCCTTGTTTTTTAGGCTTAGTTGGTCATGGCCCATGGGGGCTAGTTTTAAGATGTTTTTGACTTGGTTTTCAGGCTAGGTTGGTCCTGGCTTGTCAAATCTCATTTCAGTGTGTATTTATCTTGGTTTACATGCCTAGTTGGTCCCAACACATCGGGGCCCCTTTCTATGTGTATTTTCCTTGGTTTTTAGGCCTAGTTGGTCCCTACTTGTCAGAGCCTATTTATGTGGCTATTTGCCTTGGTATTTGAGCGTGCTTGGTAGTGACTCATCGTGCTTGTTTTGATGGGTATTTGCCTTGGTTTTCATGTCTGGTTGGTTTCAGACCATGTTGGCCCATTTCGTGGGCATTTGCCTTAGTTTTCGAGCTCGATTGATGACGCTCCACCATGGCCTATTTTTGTTGGTTCTTACCTTGATTTTCAGGGTCGGTTGGTCTGGACCCATCAGGGGCCATTCCAGTGTGTAAATGCCTTGGTTTTTTGTCCAGGTTGATCCCGGGCTGTCGAGACCTATTTCAGAGGGTATAAATGCCTTGGTTTTTAGACTTGGTTGATCTAATAACATCAAGGTCTGTGTTAGTGGGTATTTGCCTTGGTTTTCAAGCTTGGATGATCCTGACCTATAAGGGCCTGATTCAATTGGTAGTTGCCTTTGTTTTCGGGCCTGGATTGACCTTGCCTGTCAATGCCCATTGTGGTGGGTAGCTGCTTTTTTCTTTTTGGATCTGGTTGGTTCCGACACATCAAGGATTGTTTTAATGTGTATTTGCCTTGAATTTAGGACCAAGTTTGTCCTTACCTTTTAAGGCTCATTTTGGCTGGTATTTGACTTTGTTTTTAGGCTTGTTGTAGCCCTTTTAAGAGGCATTTGCCTTTATCCTCGGGCATAGTTGGTCTTATCCCATCAGAGCTTGTTTTAGTTGTGTATTTGCCTTGTTTTTTAGATCGATTTGGTCTTAACCCGTTTTAGTGAATGTTTACTTTGGTTTTTACTCATGATTCGTCCTGGTCCATCATGGGCCGTTTCAATGTGTATTTGCCTGGGTTTCAGTTGTAGCTGGTTTTGGCTGTTGGGTTTCGCAGGTTATTTTTCTTAGTTTTTTGGCTGGGATATCTTGTCCTATTAAGACCTATTTTGGTGGGTACTAGCCTTTGTTTTCAGTCCTAGTTGGTCCCAACACATCAGGGCTCATTTTCATGTGTAATTGCCTTGGTTTTCGGGTTTGGTTGGTCCTTGCTCGTCAGGGTCCATTTTGTTGGGTATTTGCTAAAGGTATTGGACGTGGTTTATCCTGGCTTGTTTGGGCCCATTTTGGTTGTTATTTGCCTTGGTTTTGGGGTTAAGTGGATCATGGCCCATCACATCCTATTTTGGGGGGTATTTGTCTTGGTTTTTTAGCCTATTTGGTATTGGCCCGTTGCAACTGTTTCAGTGGTTATTTGCCTTTATTTTCAAGCTTAGTTGATTTCAAATTGTTGTGGTCCATTTCATAGGTATTTGCTTGGGTTTTCAGGCCTTGTTGGTGGCGGTCTGTCAAGGCCCATTTCTGTTGGTATTTGCCTTGTTTATCGAGATCAAGTTGGTCTGAGCTTATCTGGGGCCATTTCAGTGCTTAATTGCCTTGATTTTTAGTCTAGGTTAGTCTTGGATTTTAATGAAATTTTATAAGAAATCTCCTAATATATTTTTATATCTTGTACTAAAATTTTAGGGCAATCAGAGTTCTATAAAATCTTGCAAAATTATTGATGGTTTGATAAAATACAAAAAGAAAGACATATGGACCATGTAATGATATTTTTGTAAATAAAAACCAAAAAATCCCTTCCTCTTTTCTTTTTAATGCCGACATCTAACTTAGGAAAGATGAACATCTTCTTCTCATTTGTTTTGTCCTCCAATACAACATGTATGTCCTTCCAAATGGAGAGCTTGAGATAAATTTTGTGTAAAAAACGAAGGAGAAGCAAATGGGAATACATAGAGAGAGGGTTGGTTTCGACAATAAGTAATAGGAGAGAGTAGCTAGAAATTGGGAAGGGGAAAAAAGAAAAAGAAGAAGAAGAGTTTGTCAAGAAACCCTTCAATTGAACTCAAACGTAGTTGGTAAGCTGTTTCTTAATCCTTATTTCATGCTTCTAGTAGTTTTAGGAGGGAGAGAAAAAGAACCCCAAATTATCAATTCTAGGGTTCTAGTACAAATTTGGAGAAAAGTGCTATTTTGCTGCTAATTTTTTAAACTAACATGAATTCATTCGAGAGTGGATTTGATGCAAGTTTCAGTCTATAAATCCGGTAAGTGAATTTATTATTATATTTTAAAAAAAGTTAATATTTAAAAAAATAAAAAAAATAATTGAGTTTTGATAGAATGTTTTTATTGTATCCATAAAATCTATCTTAGATCAAGTTTCGTATTAGCCCGGCCAAGGTTAATAACTGTTTGAAGTACAGTGTTATAGGTCATTGCTAAAGACAAACCATTGTTACCGAAATGAAATTTATGTTTCTAATTCAAAAGACATTTCTTATAGCAAGAGATGATACAATAAGCTCCACAGGACATCGAATACCCAGCCTCCGAGTCTTCATTGTAAATTCTGAACAGGACTTTTGCCAGAGGAAGTTTCCATTGCTCTCTGCAGATCCCTTTTGGAGTCCATTTCGACATTATAAACAAAGTAGTTTGCCACAAGCAAAAAGAGGAGGAAGTTGAGAAAGCCCAAGATGGCCAAGAATGCATAATAATAGTCTATGCGAGAGAGATTAAGATTGTCCAAAATCCACCCTTTATGGCCATGTTTCTTAGTGATCCCAGAAACCGTTGAGAGGATAAAACTGCTGAGGTAATTCCCAACTCCAATACTGCTACAGAAATATGAAGTCCCCAAGCTTTTCATTCCTTCCGGGGCCTGGTCATAGAAAAACTCCAGCTTGGCTACTTCCAAGAACGTATCAGAAATCCCTACTATAGCAAACTGAGGTAGGAGTACAAAGATGCTGAGAGGAACTACTTCTAGTCTGCCTACAATATTATGTTCTCTTGCAACACTAAGTCTTTTCCTTTCAACTACGAAAGCTATGATCATGACAATAATATGCAAGATCATACCAATCCCCATTCTTTGCAGCAAAGTAATCCCTCTTGGGTTTTTTGTGTAGTGTCTAGCTATTGGGACCAAGCAACGATCATACAACACGAGGCTTCCCAGCATGAAGATTGTCACGAATGCTCCGAGGCATGCCGGAGGGATTTCGAAATGGGGTCCCATGCTTCTGTCTAAGGTTGTCCCTTGTTTGACGAAAAACGTGCTTAATTGAGCTAACATGGCACTAGGTATGAGCGTGACCATTAAAACAGGAAGCATTTTTATCATTTGCTTGGTTTCTTCAACTTGAGTCACTGGACATAGCATCCAGGGTGACGTTGGTCCACTCTTTACAGCAGCTTTGTCAAGCAATCTGCCAGTGCACAAATATGGAGATTAGGGTAGCTAGTAATGAGTTATAACAACTGTGGAAAATAATATTAGGTACAAATTAAAAAGTTTAGCTAATAATTTGTGAAACTTAGAGGATCGACCTTAATAAATAGGTATGGTCAATCCTATTTCTTGCAGATTTAGCAGACTCTTCTATCCCTAGTTCGTGAAGCTCTTTTGGATCCCTTGGGAGGCTAACCTTCCACTTCCTAACAGCAGCCACAAGTACTTGTGCCATCTTGGTGAACGGACTCCCTGCAGGCAATTTGTGCCTATAGAATGAATTGCCGGCCAAGAACACAATGATCGAAAGTGCGAGCCCCAAGGTAGGAATGCCATAACCAAGGCCCCAGCCTACGTTGTCTTGTATGTAAACCAAGACTGTGTTTGAGAAAAGAGTGCCGAAGAAAATACTGAACATCCACCAGTTGAAGAATGAGAGCTTCTGCTGCTTTTCCTTGGGTTCAAGATCGTCGAATTGGTCTGCCCCCATGGTAGAGATGTTGGGCTTGGTTCCACCAGTACCAACTGCTATTATGTATAGTGCACCGTAGAATATGCCCTTTTGTAAGGCTGAGGCCGTTTTGTCACATCCCTGGTCTTTGATGCCATGACCGCAGGATGGTGGCCTCAGGGCAGGCACCGAAACAGCCAGGGTTAACAGGGACATTCCCTGTTTGGTTATACATGTTGGAGGATCAAATGATCAGTTACTATGAAGCCATGAGAACGTTGTTCAATTCAAGTAATGAAGATGTCGTCCCAAGAAAATTGAAACATTAAGAGTCAGATGATTTTGTAGAAATTAAGACTTAATTGTTACCAATAGATAAATTCCTGATGCAATGACAAACGTCCTGAATCGGCCCAGATGAGCATCTGCAATGTAAGCACCCAAAATCGGCAATATCCATACAGTACCAACCCAGTTGGTGACATTGTTTGAAGATGTTACAGTGCCTTCATGGAGCTTCCTTGTCAAATACAACACTAGATTCGATACTATCCCGTAGTAGGCCATCCTCTCAAACACTTCATACCCTATCATTTAGACCACAACAACATACACTGTTACAAAATGGAAGCAAAAGCTTACTCATTTGGCGCCAAACTTGATAGGGCTATTTCATGGATAGTACACATGTAGTAGCTAGCAAGGAGATTAACTTAGCAACTTACCTAATATAAAGGAACAAGCTTTCCATCTTCCTGACTTTGATCTTAACGCAGGATTGCCCTTGATGTCCACAGTCCCATCTTCTGTATAATCTTTGCTTCCATCTGCAGCTCCCTTTTCTTCTACTTTACAAACCATGGTGGAGATATTTGGTATAGGAACTCAAGGTGATCTTGGTACCAATATCATGTTAATAAGTAGCCTTTATAAAGGATTAGATTGACGTTTAGCACAAGCAAAATTCAACTGTACTGTATTAGGTAAAATATGATTTTCAAGTAACTTTGAGTTTTCATCGGTACATCACTTTCTTGTGAAATCCATATTGTATTCAAAAACTGTATATTACGTAGGATCAGAAAATATTATTTACATTATTCTTTATCGTAACTTATTTGCAACCTTCCAAAACTTGCTCTTGCTTTCGTTTTCACCTCCATTACCATCTCAGGGTATCTATCTGTCTTTCTACATGAAAGCTGGCTTTGGCTCCTTTTGTTTTGTGCTATAGCTAGTTCACTGTTCACTTGCCGACTCTTACTCACTGCTGACAAAACTAGAAGCAAAGAAGCAGCTAGCATCAAGAGATGTCTTCATCAAAGAAAATACCCACTAAAAACAAAGTGAAAAACGTGGGAGAGGCAAAGGAAAAGGCTATGAACTGCACGAATTATTCCCAATCCAGAAAATTATGTTCACATTTCTTAGTAAAATTCTGGTGGGCCGCTTTATTGCTGTCCTGGAGAGGAGAAAACGTTCAAGAGCTATCACCAGAATCTATAATGCAGGAAAAATGTTAAAAATTAAGCTACAATAAATCCAATGCTAGCAATGATGCATGCAGCATCTACTATTCGGCAAGAAAATCCCATGTCTATATGATGAACACATGCTTGTATCAACTAGCTATAATTACAATATATTGCTAGCTAATTATATATTCGACACTGACGAGGAGGTAGGGCAACAAGGCTAGCTCTGTTGGTGAAAATATATGGTGGACGAGGTCAATGTATGTGCTCAAAGTTACAAATGTGCTGTGTAGGGTTACAAAATTATAGTAAAAGATTAGCAATTTGTAGTATATATTTTTTTATATGTATATGAAAACAGGGCCTGTGAGGTTGATTGATGTCGTTAAACCTCGAATGCATTACTGTTACGTCACATAATAAATATTAATTAATTAAATAAATTAAGAGATTTTATATATACTAAGACTTTGTATATCAATAGGATAAGGATTTTAAGGTGTTAACTACGCAACCCCAATTAAGATTCTTAATTGTTTTATAAATTATAATTTTTTTTTATACATTCAACATGAGTTGTTAGACATGTATAATCACTATGCATGGATAACGATAAATCATCATAAAATCAATCTATTATTAGTATTAGGGTTTTCATAATAGACGATATATCAATATTAGAATTTGTATAGAAGGTAACGATACTACCAGAAAATTAAAAAACTTTAACAAAATATTTTATTGATATTTAGAGAAAATACTATAAAAAAATTATCAAATACAAATGAAAATACCGACATAATAAATATTGTCGGTAAATATTAAAAGAATTACAATTGAAAATTAATTAATAAAAAAAAATAAAAATATAATGTGTCAGTATTACAAATAGAATTATTGATGCAATATAATTGTCGCTAATATTTATAGGTGAATTGTCGATAATACTTACAAACTCCCTTCCCCCATTTCTTCTTCTTATTCCTTTTTTTTATCCCTGCATAAAACATCCTTCATTTCTTATTTTATCATAAATCAAACTCTTATCATCACAAATATAGTGACCCCAACACTCAACCTATCAATATCCTTGTTTTGACTCAATTTGTTTTAAGATTTGCCACATCAAGTGAGCAAACCTACCCATTTTTTTTATTGTAACTCATTTTTTTATGTTAATTTTTTGGTATTTTTATGTAGTATATATAGTTTGTTTGTGTGTTTAATTGTTTTATAGCCTTTTCTTATAGGAATATATTATATGAATGTATGATTTATACATGTTAGAGTTTGTTTGAGATTTTAAAAAATTATGTGTTTGTCATTTGATGGCATTGTGTTTGATTTTGGAACTCAGGTGTTTTATAATTAAATATATAATGGGTTTTTTAATGGGTACATTTTATATTTTATCAAATTTATTATTCAGTTCAAATTTAGGTAAATTTGAATTTTTTGGAGAAAATTGATAATCATTAAAGGGTATTATTAAAATAGATAGAATAATTTTAAATTTAACCAATGATAGCTAATTAACCGGGTATCTATAATTTATTTAATTCTCATTGTTAATTAATATATGTTGTCATTAATATTCTATATAGGTTTCATATAGGTAATAGATTATTGTTCTTGAATGTATCGAGTTTTACCTAAAGAGTTGTGCATAATGGATTATTATAATGGGAAAGAAGGTTTTATTAATTACACATTATTAAATCTAAGAAATATTAGTGAACACGGTATTAGATATCCATGTAAGAGGTGTAAAAATAAAAATTTTATTAATCCAGATGTTACAATGCATTTTCTATAAAAAAGAGTTAATGAAAAAATACTTGTGTTGCTTTGCACATGGAGAACCATATGTTTCTTATAAGACCATGATAGAAAGGATGATTGGATCAATATTTAGTTATAGCAACATGCAAGGAGTTGTTGATGATAATAATAATAATCGTTATAAAAGTAAGTTGTGGATACAATGAGAATGAATTAGGGTTATGCAGATAATTGTTTAATTATAGATAAATAACCAAATGCTTGTACAACCAAGTTTTTTGAACTTTTAAAAGATTTTGACGAACTATTATGAGATAAGTACACAAATCACAGTAAATTATCAGTCATTACTTATGTATTCACCATTAAGTCAGATTATGGGCTAAGTGAGGTCAGTTATGATAAAATTGTTGAACGAAAGAGAAGCATTTGAGGATATATGGATGAGTCGTAGTGTATCAATCGTTAGTTCTTTGCAATCGGGATCAAGGCATTGATCTTCAACCATCAACAATTGGGATCGTCCAATAAACCTGATAGATTTTTTTTTTGTTTGGCATGCTATTTTGTCTATAAATCCATCAATGATTATACTGCTGACAAAATGATCAACAACATATAAATCATCAACGATATGTTTTCTGATGACAGTGTTTTATCCGTGATTTTGTTGGTAAATTTGTTTATGAAAAAATCAATGTTTAAAAACCGATGAAAATTTCTTTGTCAACAGGGTGAGCCTATTGTGCGTTATCCTAGGATGTCGAGCCCGAAGATTTTTATCATCACACTCTGGGCATAGTCAGATTTACTATACCCATGGATTCAAACATAATATATGAATCTAATATCATCAATTCTATAAATTTTTACATAAAATTATAGAGTAATTATTTTTCAACAAATAGATTTAATCAAACAAGTCCACACTCCACTTAAATAATACTTTTGAAGATGAAATATCTTTGCAGTATCCTTAAAATTTTTTTTTTTTTAAGAAAAATCTAGTTTTAGTCTTGTAGTTTAGAATCGTTATGCGTATTAATAAAGGCTAAAAATAAAACCTGGCGCTTGCTGTCTCCAAACCAAAATCCAAAAAAAATAAAAATCACCTTCAAAATTTATAATTTTTTTATATGTTTTTCTAAAAATAAATGGCTAAATATATCTTCAAATGGTGAGGTATTCAGACTTAGTAAATTCTAGAAGTTAGCAAAAACGCATGATAGCCTCTCGGTGAAAAGAACAGTGATAATAATTTTAGTTTGCGTTAAGATGAGATTACTTTTTTAAAAAATTGGCTATCATTTTCTGACAAAATTATAATAATTTATATCATGTTTGAAAGTCATAGTATTCATTGATACAGTTGAAAAGAATCAAGTAGCTTTTGCTTCTGTTTATAAGAAAATAAATATTTATTAAGAATTCAATTATAAACACATTATAAGATAATCCAAGTCATTACTTATATAATAATCTCTTAAATATTAATTTTTTGCATGCCAACGTACACAAAGAAGAAGGTTGAGAATCACATCACAAGTTCACATGAATTATAATTAATAACTAGTTATATAAAATAGTGGATTGTCATTGAATGCATGCATCATCATTATTAAGCATGGCTCGATACAACAAATTGATATAGACAAGAAATCAATTATAACTCGAAATCTAACCCTAATTGTTTTAATTTCAAGTTAAATTAAATTAACATTGACTTGGTAAGATACTTAATGAGTTAGTTAACTAAGCTAAACCTAACTAAACCTAACTAGGTTAGCAATAAAAAAAAATTAAAAAAAATTAAATAATTGACGAAGTGACCCGGTAACTGAAACCCTCTTGTGGTTCGTTCCTCGAAACATAGAGCTCGAAGAGCTCCAATGGATGCTAGCACTTTGGAGTAGAATTTCCTGATAAGAATATTAATAGTTGCATATGAGAATCAAGCACAAGTATAGATCCATGTTCTGCTTATGCTATGCAACGACAACATTTCCAAAGGTGGTTTGAATGCAAATTAAAAAAAAAAAAAAGGATAAAGTTTTGAACAACTGGTTGGATACATTGTATAGATCACTAGTGATTGCTAGCTAGCCAGCCCACGCGCTTCCCTTAGGCTTTGTCATCTCGAAAGGGAAGGAGCAGGTAGCCATGGTCAACGGTGGGAATTCAGGCCATCTAGCGATTCCCAGTCCTTATCATTGTCACGGTGGTTAAAGCTATAGTGACCCAATTGGTTTCTTTTGTGCCAAAAAATGTTGATGGGGTTCTTGAAATCCTTGTGATGATGGTTTTATTTGGAGTTGAAGTATTTTTTATAAGACATTATTGGAATTAGCATGTCCATATCTCACTCAGATTTAACTAATTAATTAACCAAGTCAACTTATTAAAAGCTTATTTGATAATGTAGTTTCAATTATTTTTTAAATAACTTTTCGTGTCAAAATACATGTTAATAAATTTTTTTATTTTTTAAAAATTATTTTTGACATCAACACATCAAAATAATTTAAAAACATTAAAAATATATTAATGTAAAATTAATAAAAAATAAAAAAATTTTAATTTTTTTTTAAAACACTTTTAAAATACAAAAACAAACAGGACCTAAATAAAATGAAAACAAATCCAGCCCGAGCCCGAGCCTAGCTCGATATAGACGAGGCACCAGATCAACATGTGGAACAAGGTGAAGCTTGTTAGCTATGCTCATGCCATTGCATTGCGCCTCTGGAATGTAGCTTGCGGATTTTTGATTGGTCTTACTCATCGGTCATTCTTATGTGCGTGGTGGTACTGGACGGAGCTCCGGTGGATTTGGCTGTGCATTCACACAAAAGGGCCTTTAACCCACATCCACATCCACATCCAACCATGAAAAATCTTTCGTACCAAATCCACTTCTTAACCTAACTTGTGGAAGAAACTAGTCAAACTTTGTCCTGATCTAGATGCAATAATGCAAAGAGACGATGGATTAGAAGTTAGTCCATTCTCATTTTCAGCCTAATCATCTTTCAACAACCACTTGACTAGTAAGACTGGGCGAATAAGGAGCCAGTCGGATCAACGCTACTAGTCAGAAGACAGGAGGAAATTGCAGTAGTCAACAACATCCTCCATACCCAGAACACAAATTCTACTAACATTTAACCTAGTCCAAAATCATAATGCTCGGGTTTGTGGAACTTGAAATATAAAGACCATAGTCATTGCTGGTAAAGTACATGATTCCTCCCAGATCGCTTCTATCTAGGTCTCCAAAATACCATGCACACAGCCCCATGTGTATTGGATACCTAGACGTCCGTTACTGGCCTTAAGGGCATTGCTTACAATATCAAACTTCATTTCAGGTGTAAGGATCTGAAAAAACAGCTTCCCTGTATGCTTCCCCAGCCGCAAAAAAAAAAAAAAACAACACTCATGACTAATCCCAGCACTGCACAACTTTCAAATTCCAAAACTTATGACTGATGCACAGTTACTAATCTTGCAGTTTTTGATATATTTGTAATGTTCATTTGCATCTAATCTCACAAAAATACATCACTCCAGTTTCGTGACAAAGACTTCAGCATGCTTAACCACAATAACCTAAACTAAAAATGAGAACTCAAATGGGATCAGCACAAAAAATATTGGTGGAAAAAGGGATTTGCGGATGATAACAACCAAAGCAAGAGAAAAAATAATAGAGAGGAAATAATAGCATGCTGAGTCGGGACCGGTAAGAAGAGGAATAAAAGATGAAGAGGTGCACCGTTTCTGTCAGGCAATGCAGCTGTCAGGCACCACTGATTCTAGAGATTGATCTGCTAGCATGCACCCAAAACTGAAGTACAAAATAAATGTTGAAATGCAAATGATAATTAGTCATTACAGAAGGACTAACTAGTTGAAACCAAGAATCAATGACGTAGACAACTACAGAGCTAAAATGAAACCAAGTTCTTTTTTCACCAAAACTTCACAGGCTTTCACTGGCAAACATATCTCATACACTTTTCTCGCTCCCAAAAGAGTAACTAATTCTATATTGGTAACTCTAAGAAAGGAGTGAAAATCAAATATATATAAAATAAACTGGGAAAATTATAGCATCCTTCAACTTTCACATACCACATGTTCAGAATGGGAAGACTGCAGCACCACTCTAAAATTTGCTTGACATATCTGGTGAACAAAGCATCATTAGCAAGCTCAATTTAAATTACAGTCCACGCCACAAACCCAATCACCACCTTATGAGTTCCATGAGTCCCAAACTGAAGTTGAATACTCTCTCCTGTACAAAAATTGCAAATACAGGAGGAAATTATTATCTCATCACACAATATTTTACTACCAGTATGGTTACTGCTTCTACTCTCACAAGGTAGGAATCTATGTGAGGAGCTCCAGCACAGTATCCTCAAACTTCAATATATTTTAATATCTCTACTCAATCTCAATCATGCCATACCATATGTAAAAGCTAAGCAGTACCGCTATGAAAATCAGACTTCTAATAACATATACTCAAAATAGCATTGAATACACACAGATCAACAGATGCTAACTAATAAAGAGCCTTCAATCAGATGCCTACATAAGCAACATCAATATAATAACAGAAAAAGGCTCAGAACAACACTCCAAGCTTAAACAGATAAAGAGGTAAACAATTAAACAAAAATACGACTTGAAGCTAACAATTGTGACTTGAAAAGCAAATGCTATCAGAGAAATGATGTAGCTACTACTTGGAACTACTAGCCATTATATACTAGCAGAAAGCAAGTGCAAAATACAACTGGGTTAAAGCAATCCAGCCATTCCCATGATTTGCTGCGTGCATACTTCCATCCTTCCACTACTGAAAGAAGACTAGATGCCTAATTATGAATTCTCACAAGAACCTGAAGGCATCATCAATTACTGATGTGATGCCTATCTTGAATGAGCACCACCGTAACCACCAGAGGCTTGCGAAGGATCAGACCTCCAGGCTTCATTTGCATATCCTGAATTCCCGTTACTGTCACCATAGTAGCTCCCACTCCCCTGTTGCTCTCCCCCACCAGCTCCATTGCTGGCACTGCCATTTAGAGCATTCCCAGCACGCCCTCCAGTAGCTCCATAGCCACCAGAATAAGGACCATCACTTCCACCATAATTACCATAACCATAGCCTTGATTTCCATACCCAGACGCTCCAGCTGGATATTGACCCATAGGAGCAGAAGCAGAACCGCCACTACCAGAAGCACTCCAGGGGAATGCAGCCCCATAGCCTGCATTTGCACCATAGCCAGAAGCACCGTAACTCGAAGGAGCTTGGCTGCTCCAACTATTTTTTACAGCAGCAGACATGCCATACACTCCCGTACCGTAACCAGCATTTCCACCACCATAACCACTAACACCATAACTGCCATAATAACCAACTCCACTGTTTGCTGCTCCATAACCATAACCATGAGCAGCATATCCAGAATAAGGTGGGTAACCACCTACAGAAGTTTGGGGCTGCATATACCGGTTTCCATCGATTCGACCATCAGCTGCATTTACATTGGCTCCCGCGGAGCCATAACTACGATAGCCACTACCACGCCCCTCACTACCTGGATTTGCATCTTTCGGGAGTGCTCGTTTTACCTCTACAAGTTTACCATTCAACTCATGAAAGGTCTTCTGGAGTACATTATCAACTGCATCTTCAGAATCGAAGGTGATAAATCCAAATCCACGAGGCCTTTGAGTCTGCTGGTCATACATTACTACAACATCATTTACATGACCATAACTTTGAAAATATTGACGGAATCCATCTTCTGTCACGGTGGAAGGCAAGCCACCAACAAAAATCTTTTTCGTCCTAAAATCTCCTGCACCACCAGAGCCTCTACCACCATTAAAACTCCCGGTTCTAGATGATGTATGCTGTTCTTCTCTCGATAAAGCCCTTTTCGCCTCCACCTATATTGCCAACTAACAAAATTAAAACTCCTAAAAAACAATCTCACAGTCCAAAACCATTTATTTTACAGAAACAGATTAAATCTCAATATTCCCGCACACCAAAACAATACTATAAATCTCAAATCAACCACTGGTGAGCTGCTCCATAAAAAAAACAATTTCTTTTTTTGAGTGACGCTAAATATTAAGAAAATATAACAAGAAAAAACTTCAACATTATACATGAGCCGTTGGATAAGTAGGACCTACAAGTGGGTCTCACTCTAAAATCATGATCCAACGGCTCGTGTGTGTTCTTGGAGTTTTTCTCTAGACATTTAGCTAGCATTACTAGATTTTTTTTTTTGGCAGCAACTTTCATTTTAGACAACAAATAAATAAAATACAAGAAACCCAGAAATCCAACGAAAAGCGGGAGAAATAAAATGTAAAATCAATTCAAATCAAATCAAATAGGGAACGAATTAATGGAAACCCAATGCAGCTTAAGCCCCAAAGAAGAGAGAGAGGAAGAATAATTACAGTACGGCCATCGATGGTGTGTTTATCGTGAAGAACAGGATCTAGAACGGAGGGATCGGAGAAAACGACAAAACCAAAGCCACGAGGACGACCAGTGGTTTTGTCACGCATTATGACAACCTGAGAGACCTCACCGTACTGGTTGAAGTGGTCTCTTAGCGTGTCTTCGGTTGTGTCCCATGCTATTCCTCCTACGAACAGCTTTCCTTCGTCCGAATCCATTCTCTTCTCTTCTCTGTGTGTATGTGGAAGCAGTCAACTGAAAGTTTTTTCAGGCTGATGTAACTCTCTCTGACTCTGAGACACAGAACGGAGGAGGAGGAGGGTGGGAGTTTTGGGCTAGGGTTTGTTTATTTTTCCGATGCCTTGCGGGCGTTTTTGTTGGTTTTGCTTTTGGCCAACCAATCAAAGAAGCTGAGCCTGCTAAAAAACAATTTAATTATATATAATGTAATTGCTACAACTGTTGGGGTGGTGGCGCAGTTGGCTAGCGCGTAGGTCTCATAGCTTCTGAGTTATCCTGAGGTCGAGAGTTCGAGCCTCTCTCACCCCACCATTATATTTTTGGCCCTTCCTTAAGCTTGTCATTTCAATTCTTACAACATAAATGGAACAAAAATATTAAATAAAAGTTGGAGTACTAATATTAATATTTTATAACTTAAATGTTACTAATTAAATGTTTTTATAACTTAATTAATATTCTTGTATATAATTTAAATTAAATTTAGTATATATAAAAAAAATTCAAAACACTAAATATAGTAAAAAAAAAAAAAAAAAACAGTTTTATCACAGTCCAATAATATGTACAGAGCATATAATTGAATTGTTCTTGTTTTAATTGAAAATTGACCAGAGCTAGCTACATTTTATTATACTGGTTGAAATGTTGGGCAAATTTAGATTAAATATTATTTATTAACGAATATCTAATTAATTCAAATTAAATATTATTTTATAATGTTTGACAAGTCTCTTCAATGCGATTAGTGAAGGCTAAATTTATTTAGATTAATTCAAATTAAATATCTACTTCATATTTTGAAGTTTAGTTGAAGCATAAAAAATGTATTTTTTTTAATTTAGTTATGTTTTTATTTTTGCTAGCTATTTTTTTTTTTTTTTTTAAGATTGAAAGAAAAAATCAACAGAAACTATAAAAAAAAAAAACATGAAAACTCAAAATGGAAAATCAACTTTTGAATCACTGTAGTATCTAGTTAATCAGTTGATAATAGAGAAATTAAATAAAAATCACTAACAAGAAAAATTTAATTAATTTTTATTTATTTATTGAATTTTTTAAATATATCAAAATATTTCTTGCAAGTACAAATAAAAAATCTAACCAACATAAATAAAATAATTAGAGAGAAATTTAATCCATTTAAAAAATAAAACAATTCTTTCAAAAATTCTAATATTGTCCATAGCATTTGATTAGTCGGAATTTTCATTTCAAAACCATTTATCATGGTAATTTTTTTTTATCCAAATAATTTATGTTTTTAATATCAGACTCCATACATAATTATATATTTCATATTGATTTTATAAAAACTAAAATAATTTATTTTTTATTATTAAAATTTATTTATTTATTTTACAAGTAAAAATTCATCTTATAACAGTTTTAATCAAATATATATTTTTTTAAAAATATAATTAAAAATATTAAAAAAAAAACTTAATTTTTAAAATCATAACTGTAAAAACAATTACAGTAGACACCCACTTATTCTATTTACAAAAGAAATACTAAATATGTTATTTCAAACGACAGTGGGCGCCTCTCCTAAGTCTGCAAGAGATGGCGTAACCAACACGGGACCCACTAACTTTCAGTGGATTAACGGTCCGGGCACAGTGGATAGATTTCGAAAAAGAAAACGAAAAGGAAGAGGCCAAACTTCATAAAAGTATCCAATCTTTATGAGTAATTTCAATTAGGTCTCTAACCTTTTCTCTTTTTTGTCTGGATTAAATTCCCAATATATTAATGAATTTTTAAATCAGATCTTTCATTCATTTTTAGTCGATAAAACTATCAACCGGTCATGTGAAGATCATATTATTCTTACTTTTTTCATGAAAAAACAGTAAATTATTTAAGATTTTTGTTTTAAATAACATGAATGTCATGTTATTGACATATTAGGGACTTAATCAAGACTAAAATTAGGTTAAGGACCTTCTTGAGATTACACCTATAAAATAAGGACTTGCTTGTAATTTGCCAAAGGAAAATTACAAAATCCCAAATTTACAGGCTGTGTCCCCAATCCCTCCTCGATAAAGAATCCTAACGGTCACTTCCCTTTTCGTCTTAAAAAAACCAAAACCCTACCTCCTCGCTCCTATCTCTTGACCGTTTTATCCCTACCACCTTTACACGAACGCTCCTACCTCTCTCTCTCTCTCCCCCTCTAAAACAATGAAGACCTGTTAACAAATTTCTCCTCGAGCGAGAAACCAGTAACCGCTGCTCTTTATTACAGAGGAAGAAAGAGAGGGGATATTCTTATTCCTCATGGCTTGCTTTCTTGCGTGTTTTGGTTCATCCAAAGAACGCAAACGTCGTAGGCACAGTAAGGTTCAACCACGAGTCCATGTAAGAACCTTACGGAGCCTTGTTTCCTAAAATTTCCCTTTTGGGTTTCCTTATTTTTTATGTCTCTCTGCCTGATTTTCAAGAAAACAGAGAAGAAGAGAAGAGTAGGACCAACATTTTTGGTTCTTTTTGTTTGAGAGGCTTTGGATTTCTTGAATTTCCTTTGCTTGTTGTGTCAACCAATTGGTAGTGTTAAGTCTGATTTTGAGTTGTGATTTTTTGTTGCAGAGAAAGGAAGGTTATGGTAGTCCAGTGGAAGCTACCGTTTCAGTGGTTAAGGACTGCTGCCCAGAGAAGCCTATAGTGATCCCAGCTTCAGAAATCAGGTTAGTAAGTAAAGGACTGTACGGTTTCTGAGGTTTGCTGCTTTTCTTTTCTTTCCCTTTTAGTATCTGTTTTATGCAACTTTCTGAAGGGGGAAAAAGGGTTTTGTGAATGGTTTTTGAATTGCTGTATTTTGGGTTTCTCATGGTTGTATAGGGATGATGGGTCTGAGGAGAAATTAAGCTTGAGTACGAGAAAGAAAGTGACATTCAATTCGAATGTGACAACCTACGACCATGTTTCAGTTGAAGAATCCACAGATTTTACGTTGGGGAAAGAAGATTGTGGCGATAAAAGGGAGGGAAATGAGGAGAATATTGCAAAACCAAGCCAATCTCAGTCTTCTTCTGAAGATAGTTCAATTGCATCAAGCTTGTGTTCTTACCCTCCTAATCATCGTTATCAGAATTGTAGAGACAGTGATGATGAGATGGGCTATGAGGAAAGTGATATTGATGAGAGTGATGATGATGAGGAGGAGGAGGAGGACGGGGGGCTAGATTATGATGATGTATATGAGGATGATGAAACCGCAGAGTCAACGTCTAGAATGACTAAATTGGCTAACGAGGAGAATGATAGTGACGTGATGAATAGTGGTTTGTCTGGGAATAGGAATTTTCGAGATAGGAGAGCTGCTGTGCTGAACCCAGTTGAAAATCTAAGTCAATGGAAGATTGTAAAAGCAAAAGGAAAACCACCATTGAGGCAACAGAAAGAGAATCTGACATTGGATCAAGAACCCCGGGTGTCGTTTAGTTCCGAGCCTGGTTTTAAGGAATTGGCATTCAGTTTCAAGGCAAAAGCTGGTCAATGTAATAAGAAGCCAGACCAAGAAATAGCGGTGGATACTAGCTTGTCTAATTGGTTGGGTTCATCTGAATGCACACCAGTCAATAAGCCTTGCTCAATTGGTCTAGATGCCATTGCACCTGAGAAAAGCATGTCACAGGGATCTAATTCACCAAGAAGCTTTGATGATAGGCCTATTCTTGGGGCACTAACGGTGGAAGAGCTTAAACAGCTTTCAGCTACTTCTTCTTCAAGGAGGTCACCAAGTCGAAGCCCTGATGAGATGCCAATAATAGGAACTGTTGGGACTTATTGGAATCACGGTGGCTCCGGCAAGGATTCTGGCTCGGCCTCTTCGTACAAAGGAATACCCAACACGACCAGCAAATACAGAGAGGTACATATCTAGTGAAGAATTTGTATAACTTCTTTCCTGTTAAGTTGTTGAGTGATAATGGCACTTGAATAAGTTTTTTGGGACTGCAGGACAAGAGAGTGAATTGGCACTCCACTCCATTTGAGACAAGACTAGAGAGAGCTTTGAATGGTGGTGATGCTGCTAGAACCTAGTCAACTCAAACTTCTATTGTTCGTTAAACATGATTGGAGTGTTGTTTTGTGTGTGATTCCATCTCTATTTTCCTTTTCCCTTTGTGAATTATGGTATACGGTTGTTCTTGATGCGTGCTTGCAGTTGTAATTCTTTCATTGGTTTGATTAACGAGTAATATAATACAATACAGCTGTACTTTTGTGCTATCCACATTGCCTTTCTCAGAAGAAAATTCTGCATCATAAACACATTTTCTTGAACTGGATTCTTACTGCTTTCCTTACTACTACCAAAGCTGTTAAGATAGTTTAAGCTAAATGAAAACTGAAGCAGAGCCGGCTCGAAGAACATGCTCATGAATTAATGCCAACCATTTATGCGTTGGAGAGATCATTCCTTTGAAGGCCAAATCATCAGCAAGAACACAAGCTGAAGCTCTCCTCCAATTGAAAAACACCTTGTCTTTTTCACCTCCTTCTCTTAGTTCGTGGTCTCGTTCCAACCTCAACAACCTATGCCAGTGGACTGCTGTTTCCTGCAACTCCACCTCTCGAAAAGTCTCTCAAACAAACCTCCGCAGCCTAAACATAACTGGAACTCTCGCCCAATTCAACTTCACCCCTTTTACTGATCTCACCAGGTTTGACATCTAGCGTAACAATGTCAGTGGAACGATACCATCAGCCATTGGCAGCCTCTCAAAGCTCAATTACTTGGACCCCAGTTTCAACTTTTTCAAGGGCAGCATACCTTTGGAGACATCTCAGTTGACAGAGCTTCAGTAACTCAGTCTTTACAACAACAATCTCAACAGTATCATCCCTATTCACCTTGCCAATCTGCTCAAGGTAACGTAGACCTTGGAGCTAACAACTTGGAAAACCCTGACTGGTCCAAATTTTCCATGCCTTCATTGCAATATCTTACTTTTTTTTTCTCAATGAACGACTTTAGAATTCCCTGATTTTATAACCAATTGCCGGAACCTGACGTTTCTGGATTTGCCATTCAATAACTTCACAGGTCAAATACCAGAAGTGGTCTGTACCCATCTGGGAAAACTTGAGACCTTGAATCACTCTACCAATTCATTGCAAGGATCATTGTCATCCAACATTTCGAAGCTTTCCAGTCTCAAAAACATTAGTCTAAATAACCAATTGAGTGGTCAAATTCCTGAAAGCATTGGTTCGATATGTGGTCTTCAAATTGTTGAATTGTTCAGCAATTCTTTCCAAGGAAATATTCCATCTTCTACAGGCCAACTTAGGCCAACTCAACGATCCCTCTTGAGCTTGGCCTTTGTACTAACCTCACCTACTTGGCAATGCTACTCAAAATCTACCAACTCAATTTGTTTTCTGGAAATATTCCTCCAGAAATTGGGAAATTGACAATGCTTCAATACCTTTTTATGTATAATAACACGTTCTCTGGTTCCATTCCCCCGGAGATAGGAAACTCGGAGGAGTTATTTAGTCTAGACTTTTCAGGAAACCAGCTTTCTGTATAATAACACATTCTGTATAATAACATCATTATGGAATCTCGCAAATCTTCAAAACCTGAATCTTTTCTTAAATAACATCAACGGTAAAATAACACTAGAAGTTGGAAATTTGACGAGCTGCAAATTCTTGATCTCAACACCAACCGGCTCCATGGGGAGTTTCCACAGACCATTTCAAATATTACCTCTTTAACTTCCATCAATCTGTTTGGCAATAACCTCTCTGGTAGCATTCCAAGTGATTTTGGGAAGTACAAGCCTTCTCTGGCGCATGCTAGCTTTTCAAACGATAGTTTCTCTGGAGAATTGCCGCCTGAACTGTGTAGTGGAATGAGGCTTCAAGAATTTACTGTCAACAGAAATAACTTTACAGGGTTATTGCCAACCTGCTTGAGGAATTGTTCGGAGATAACAAGAGTAATGAGAAGCTATCAAGCTTGGACCTGAGCCACAACAACCCCTCTGGCGAGACACCTTTTGGACTGGGAAACTTAAACTCGTTGCGGTACTCGTTGGATCTTAGCAGCAATTCACTCTCAGGAACCATACCTCAAAATTTGGGAAAGCTTTCACAGTTGGAGGCTCTCTAAGATTATTAAGTTAAGTAATACTCTAAAACGGGTGAGGAAAGCACTGTTGCTTTCCCCGCACCTTCTATGCATCAGTGATTAAAAGGTTTTTTTTTTTTTCTTTCTCACGCTTTTCACTTTACTCATTATTAATATATTATATTATTAATATAATGATAATAAATAATAGTAATAATAATATTATATTACTTAACTGTCTTCTTCTTTTTTTCGTTTTTATTTTTTTTTTGTTTTTTTAATGAATTTTTTTTGTTTGTTTTAGTTTGTTAATATTAATTTTTTTTATTTAGTTATCATATTTTTATATTATGGATCCTTGTTTTGATGGGTTAACCTGATTTGATAAGTTAACCCGGATTTTTGTTCACTTTAATTAATTTTTTTTGTTTAATTTAGTTTATTGATGTTAAATTTCTTTTTATTTTATTATCAGACTTTCATGACACGTATCCTGGCTTGATGGGTTAACTTGGTTTGATGGGTTAACCCAGTTAATTCTAGGTAAACCCGTCAATTTTTTTTTCTATTTAGTTATCAAATTTTCATGACGTGAATTCCAGGTTTGACGGGTTAACCTGGTTTGAAGGGTTAACCCAGTTAATTCAGATTTTTTTCTTTTTTTTCATTAGTTTTTTTTCCTTTGTGTTGGTTTTTTTTTATTTTTTTTAATTAATCTATTTAATTATCACACTTTTATAACACGACCTTGCAGCTAAACCTATATCCAAGGCTATCGAATTTGGTATTGCAGTCACACCCACTTAAACTTGGGTTATGCAAGTTTAATATTATTATTAATATTATAAATATTACTCTTAGGTCAGGCGTTGCAGCCAAACCCAAGATTTTTGAGTATAGCTTTATAAAAAGACCTAACACTTTTAAATCTTAGTTTTTTTATATACAAAAAAAATGACCTGCGATATCGCGCAGGTTATGTAACCAGTAAAAGCTATAACATGTGTACAACAAGAAAATGGAAAACATGGCATCATGTTAAAAACCAGTTTTAATACTGGTTTTTTAAAAATATATTAAATAATTTTTTTATTATCTAAATTTTATTTTTAATATCATCACATTAAACTAATTTAAAAATATTTTATAAAAAAATAATTTAAAATAAAATAAATTATTTTTTACAAAAAACACTTTACGACTACAAAAACAAACATAGCCTTCTTCCGTTACCATGCAGTATACTTCTGTTATATGTAACCTCACATAGAAACGTTTTGCATGTGTGGATATTTTACTATGAATTAAATATATTTGTTTTAAAAAAAATTATATATGCTGATTTTTTTGACATGTTTTCATACATAAAAAATTATATAAATTAAAATATAATCAAATAAATCAAAAACTATATGTGTTAATAAATGAAAAGAATCATGAACGATAACTAAAAATAAAATTAGAAAAATCAAGAGACACGTATAGATCAAGATATTTAATCTTACAAGATGTGATATTTACCGGGTTGTACTAGCTGAATTTTTTTATTATAATTATTTTTTAATTCAATCAAAAAATAATATAAATAAACACACACGCATTACATTGATTGAATAAAATAAAATATCATGCAAAAGCTATACATATTAGAAATTATATATTCACAAATAAAATTCATCTATATAAAAGATTAAAAAAATTATAGATGAATCAGAATAATTTTTTAAAAAACTAAATACACACAACACTATTAAAAAGAATCAATATCCAAGAAAGGATAAATAAAAAAAATCATGGAAGAGAGATATTAATTGAAATATAAATTTAAAAATTATTTAAGAAAAAAGACATTAAAAAATATATTAATTAAAAAAATATATTAGAAAAAAATAACTCGGATATTGTGGTTTAGCTCGTTATGTTTCAGGTTATGAACTCAACCGGGCTCAATAATATTTTTTCTTAAATTTATATTTAACCTTAAAATAAATACAAAAAGACAAAAGAAAAAAATATTTAAAGGGTTGGCCCTTGAGTTCATGGCTCAACACCACTAAAACATTGCAAGGAAAAGCCCGAGCATATAGGTGGCCCTCCAGGCCAGGCCCGAACACCTAGGCTTGGTTTTATTTTTTATATATATTTTAAAGGAGTGGACGACCTCTAGGTAATCAGATTAGTTGTTTACGAGGAAAACACATCACTATCAGTACACCCTACCCAAAATAAATTACATTATTGATTGATTGTTTTTTTTTTCTACTGTTATGTTTTTATGTATCAGTTTGTCTAAAGTTTAAGAAAGATTCTTTTCAGTAAGAAATTTTTTTTTTCTTATTAAGCTAAAACCTAACCATTCTAAAACAAAAACAAAGAGTAAAATTCATATCCCAAAAAAATAAATATACAAATTGATTTTTGTAATGTTTTTGGAATTTTTGTCAAATCTTAATAGATAATCACAAACTTGTTATAATACTCATTAATTGATTTTTGAGTTTTTTAAAGTATGATAAAGATGGAATTTTTATTTTTGTTTGTATTTTTCTAAAATTTTGAAGAAAAATAGGTATATTTAATACTGAGATAATATCTTATAGTATAAGTTTATAATCCAAATATTAAATGAAAAGATTGGGAAACACAAGAGGGATCTATAAATAAATTTAAAATAGTCTTCGATTTTTTTCAGAATTTTTGAAAATAATTTGAGGTCTAAAAATAAACATTGCTGAGAAATTAGCAGAGAGTGTTAGTCAAATACACCCTTAACTAAAATTTATAGGCTTAAAAAATATATTAAAACCGTGTTTGGCAAACACATCTTAAAAACAAAATATTATTTTTTTTCTTTGATAAAAATTAAACATGTCAAACATGGCCTTAAATTAATGTACTTAGCTCAGCCACATGAGTTGAGCTTCCTGACCCAAAATCTAAGCCTAAAAATATATTCTAAAAATATAAATAAAATATTAAAAATCAGAAAATGTGGTTTTTTACTTGGATCTCATTGAGATTAGTGAGAAAACAACATGAAGAACTCAAAAACATAAAGTTTAATTTCAACCATATTATGTTAAATTGAAGGCATAAAGATATGTAAAAAAAAAAAAAAACTTTATTCAAATAAGAATTAGAGGTTACACCCAATCATTATAATTAATTAATTTTATATAAAAAAAACCTAAAAGATTAAATGCCTTGATTTCGAAGTTTTCAAGCCATTAAAACTCTAAATTAATAATCAAGTATGCACACATATATATGTAAAAACTAATAAATAAATAAAAAATGTAAATCAAGTACCTAAGATAATCTTCAAAGCATGAACACTAGACCCAGAAAAGATGAAAGCCTAGAAACTCAACAGTAAGCCTAAACCTAAACCTGGAATACGTGGGTTGACATGATTTAAAACATGAATAAACGGGCCCTCTGCATCATTGCTCATAACTTCTTTAGTGTATACTAGATTATTCACCAGGGATTATTCGATTTGTTTTTGAATATATATATATATATATATATATATATATATATATATATATATATATATATATATATATAAATATAATCCATGTATTATTAATAATTTTTTTAACTCATAAAAAAATTAATTTAATATGATCTAATTAACTTGATGGATTAAAAAACAATATAAATAACTATAAAAAATATAATTTGAATTTCAAAAATTCAAGACAACATATTTTTTAAATAAAATATCAAAACAACAACATATTAGATAAATTAGGGATAACCCGGGTTAACTTGTTAAATTCTTGATTCAAATCATGAGACTATGATATTTCATATAAAAAAATAAAAAAAATATGAAATTCAATTTTCAATGAACTCAGTGTTAAGAAATGGAATTGAAAAAAATTAATTAAAAAATTAATTTGGGTTAACATACCAAACTTATAATTCTATGAGATTGAAATATTTTTATAAAATATAAACATAAAAAATTGACTTGAGTTAGCTCGGGTTGATTTGTCAAACTTGCAATCAAGATCATAAAACTATGATAATTCTATAAAAATTAAATCAAAATAAACTATGAAATTTAATTTTTAATAAATATATTATTAAATGGTAAATTAAACAGTATTTTATTAGGTTATCTATTAAAATCACCATCCTTTTAATTCATTGTTAATAATAATAATATATTTTCGTGGAGAGAGAGAGAGAGAGAGAGACTTGTACATAATAAATAATATATAATTTATGAAGACGCCAAGAATACCAGGAGTTCACGGTCTCCTGGTTCTCTGAATTTAACCTTAGATTCCTCCTGGAAAAGAACAGATGAGATCAAGTTTTATATTCGGTGTTGAAGCTTCAAATCCTGTGTTATTATTATAGGAAATGATGTTTTCTCGTAGAAGTTGCACAATTATAAATTTTGCTATTTTTTTTTCCTGTATCGGTAAAAAATTATAATTTTTGAGTTTTTTTATTTTTTTTAAAAAAACAAATTTTCCTTATTTTTTTTATACTTGATATTTTTATCATTTTACACTTACCTATTTCTCATCATTTTTTTCTTATATTTATTTTTTTAATATATTTTTTATTTTTTTCTTCTTTTTATCTTTACACTTTTTTTTTTTGTAAAAAACAATTACTGTAGAAATGGCACAATTGATAAAAAATTTCAAATTTTTTATTGTAGTGGTGGTGAATTTGTAATTTTTATTATTATATTTTTTAAGAAAACAAGTTTTTCTTCAATTTTCTTAATTTTTTTTTATCATTTTATACTTGATCTATTAATCATCATTTTTTTTAATATTTTTTTAGTTTTTTTTTTCTTCACACTTTTTTTGAAATTTTTTTTTTATTTAAACTTTTTATCACTCTACACTTGGCCTATTTATAGTATTCCTTTTTTTTTAATCTTCATTCTTTTATAATTTTTTTATTTAAACTTTTTTCTTGAGAAATTATTTATACTACGTTAAAAATAAACTTGAGATATTACAAGTTTTTATTAACGCATATGATTTTCACTTTATTTTATTATATATTACCATTGGCTTATTGATTCACAATTATATTTTTTACTCGTTAAAAAATACGTTAATAATATTAAGGGTGTTCACGGTCCGGTTCGATCCGGTTTTAACTAAAAAATACAGCCAAACTGAAAATTAATATTCTTTATTAATACAACCCGGACCGAACCGAGAATCGGTTCAAACCGAACTGGTTTTGTTCGGTTTGGGTTTGTTTTTTAGCCAAAAAACAAGAAAAACCGGATTGTTCTATGGTAACAGTGATAACCATTGTTCACTCGCTTCCCCTTCCACTTCCACTTCTCCTCCCCCTTCCCCTTTTCAGATGATGTTAAGAAATATTTGTATATTAATAATCAAACTATATAATTTTGACACAATAAAATAACTTCTAGAAACTCTCTTTGCCTCTGGGCTTACGATCTGCAGGGAGAGCTTGGATAACCATTGTTCACTTGCTTTTGGGGGGAGGGGGAGGAGAAAGCCCAAAAACTAGGAGGGGAGGCCAATTCATTTGGCTATTATGTCACTTCAGAAAAGGCAGAAGGAATACTTGCAGAGGAACTCGCTTCATCACTACATTCTATCCCATCTAGTGAATCTCTCCTTCCTTATGATTGGATTGTCGAAGGCAACACTTTTCAAGTCCTGAAAAAGGTTATGAAGCTGAGAAGGGGAAGGGAGGAAAGGGGAAGGGGAAGGGGAAGAGGGTGGGGCGGCTGAGAAGGGTGAAGGGTGAAGGGGAAGGGAAGCCTGGAAAGGGAGGGGGGAGGGGAGGTGGCGGCTGGAAAGGAGAAAAGTGATTTAAGGTTAGGGATGATTGTTTTTATACCTTTTTTTAAATCGGTCCGATTTGGTTCGGTTTAATCAGTTTAAGCTGTTTTAAACCGAAATTGAACCGGACTGGGTGATTTTTTTTATTTTTTAATCGGTTTATTCGGTTTTTTTATCAGTTCGGTTTTTTCGGTTAATTTTTTCTTGGTTTTTTTGGTTTAATCGGTTGGTCGGTTTTTTTGAACTCCCCTAAATAATACCTACATAGTAATTCATTTGCGTTAGAAAGAAATTATTTGACCTGCATAGTTAAATAGACGCATTAACACTTTTTTATGCAATTATTGACACAAATAATTCTTAATTTATTTAATTAAATATACATATAGGCTTTTTAATTTATAGTGAAGATTTTTGTTGTAAAAAAAAACATTTAAAAAACTTGTATATTTATTTTTTTATTTATCAAAAGTATAATATTTAATCGGAGCAAAATGCAACTAATTAACTATAACTAAAAGATATCAGTATTTTACTGTAGCGGAAATTACTGTAGACTGTGAGTGCTTTTCATTGTGGATTGCATTATTTGGTGGGGGCATGGTAAGGCTTCAAGCCCCAGGCTCTAGGCACACCCCCTGAGGCTGTAGACACTTGATGCTTGGGTTGCCAAGCATGGGTGTTTGGCCAGCCACGCATACCTAACTGCATCCCAAGCTGCAGACACCTAGCGCTAGGGCTACCTGAAGCCCTAACATGCAGAGACCTAGCGCAAAGTCTGCTCATCCTTGAGCGCTAGACACCTAGCGCTAGGGCTACCTGAAGCCCTAGCATGCAGACACCTAGCGCAATGTCTGCTCATCCTTGAGTGCTAGGGGAGACCTGTATGCTTGGCTGCAGCCCCAAGGTGAGCAGATCTACAACCCCACGAGGCAGGGTTTGCAACTCCAAGCGCCTAGACTGCAGATCCCCACGGTGAGAGTAGACCTGACCACAGAGGTCTATTATGACCCTCACTGGGTTTTGCAAACCGCCCTTGGATTTAGAGACTCGTGTGGCTGGATCGATAGACCCTGCAAAGAAGAAAAATAAAAAACACATAACAAAAATTATTATTGTTGTTGTTGTTAATAATTTTTTTTTTAAAAAAATTATTACTGTAGAAACTTTGGCCAGACAAGTTTAATATTATTATTAATATGATAAATATTATTATTTGTATTCTAAATATTATAGTCTTCATTGTAATTAAAAGTATTAATATTAAGAATATTATTCTTGTGATATAAATATTATGATTTTTATTATAATTAATATTATTAATATTAAAAATACCATTCTTTTTATTATAATTAAAAGTATTAATATTAAAAATAGTATTATTTGTGTTATAAATATTATTATTTTTACTATAATTAGAAGTATTAATATAAAAAGCAGTATTATTCGTGTTATAAATATTATTATTTTTACTATAATTAGTAGTATTAATATTAAAAGCAATATTATTTGTGTTATAAGTACTGTAGAGCAAGGAGTGTGTTCCCCTGTCATGCTTTTTTATCAAGAATTGTGGCTAGAGGCATTGCCTTCTTTGCCAAAAGCTATTGGGTTTGGCTTAGAGTTTGTAGAACCGCACGCCAGGAGCACACCTGGATCTGCCTAGGTTTGTCAACTCTCGCCTAGTGGTCTGCAAAACCCCGAGGGATATTATAAATATTGCTATTTTTATTATAATTAATGCTATTGAAAATAAAAATAATATTATTTGTATTGAAATTAAAAATAATATTATTTGTATTGAAATTAAAAATAATATTATTTGTATTACAAATATTATTATTTTTATTATAATTAATGTTATTAAAAATATCATTATATGTATTATAAAGATTATTATTTTTAATTATAATTATATTATTCATATAATAATTAATAAATTAAAAATATTATTATTTGTATTATAATTAATGTTCTTGAAATTCAAAATATTCTTATTTGTGTTATAAATATTTTTATTTTTATTATAATTCTCTTGGGTCCCGCAGAGAACCCAAGGCTAACGGGTCCTACTTCAAGACCCAATGCTCTTGGATCAAAGGCTAATAGTTCCAGCGTCAGGACCCAAAAGAATTGGATCCAGTATTAGTACCCAATTCTCTTGGATCCGGCGGCAGGACCCAATGCTAATGAGTCCTTGGTCAGGATTTAAGAGAATTGGGTCTTAAGTTTCTAAATATAATTATTTATATTATTTATATTATTATTTATGTTATAAATAATATTGTTTTTATTATAATTAAAGGTATCAATATTAAAAATAGTATTATTTCTCTATTAAATATTACTATTTTTATTATAATTAATAGTATTATTTGTGTTATAAATATTATAAGAACTTTGGTCAGGCGAGTTTAGTATTATAAATATTATTATATTTATTAATATTATTAAATTTATAATAAATATTGTTACTATAAAAAAAATATAAAATTGATTTGAAGAGTAAAATCAATTATTATTATTACTACTATTATTACTATTAACTTGAGTCAGACATCCCTTTCTAGATTAAAAAAACTTGAGCCTGAGAAAGGGCCTCACCCAAAAAGTTTAGGTGTGGCTTAAGCGTAGACCCAAATCTCTTGGGTTTTGCAGCCCTGTCTAACCCAATACTATTGGTTATTTGTCAGGACCTCATCTCTCACGTTCTATGTCAAGACCCAAGATTAATGGGTCTTGCTTCTGGATTCAATGCTCTTGGATCTTTGCTTCATGATCAAATTTTCTTGGGCGGCATCATGACCCAATGCACTTGGGTCTAGCGTCATGACCCAAGATTAATGGGTCCTGCATTTGGACTTAAGAGAATTGGATCTGGTGTCAGGACCTAAGAGAATTGGGTCTTAGGTTTTTAAATATAATTATTTGTATTATAAATATTATTATTTGAGTTATAAATATTATTATTTTTATTATAATTAATATTATTAATAAAATAATTAATAAATTTGAAAAAAATAATTATCAATATTGAAAAACAACCATGGATTATTTGAAGCGTAAAATTATTATTATTATTATCATTAATAACTTTAAAAAAACTATTATTACTATTGAAGAAAAACCATAATTTGTTTTTGAAAGATTAAAAAAAATAAAAATTTAAACAGATAAATTAAATATTATTATTGGGTGTGATGTTATAATCAGACTCAATGTTCTTGGTTCCGTCGTTATAGTTAGACCAAACACTTTTAAATCTTAAATTTTTATGATATTTTTTGATAAATATAAAAGTAAGCTCACGACTTAGCGTGGATCACCTATCTAGTATAGACTAAATCAAAATCTATTACACCTGTTTAATAATAGGTCATGACACGAGTGTTTTATATATATATATATATATATATATATATATATATATATATATATATATATATATAAAAGCCATGGCTACAGGCCACCTACAGAGAATAAATTGATAGTGGATGGAATTATTAATTAATTAAGATCATAATTACTTTGGTTTAAGTCAATAGAGTTATTAATTTAGATCTTCATATGTTACTTTAATCAAGCCATTCATTCACATGTGTTTTAAACGTGCGACGGCTTTTATTTTTAGAAGCATTTCAAAAGTATATTTTACTTAACAAAATATTATATTGGTGTTTTTTAGTATTAATTTTATGATTTTAGCTGTGAATCTTTAAATTTTATTTTATATATGATTTTATATTTTACTTAACAAACATTAAATTGGTGGTTTTTTAGTATTAATTTTATATATGTTTTCAAACCTAGAAATTTGTTGATTTCAGGTTTGGCCTAAAACTTGGTTTTATTTTTTATTTTTAGTATTATAGTACAAAGTGTTTTGTAAAATTATTTTTCATTTAAAAATATATAAAAATAAATTTTTTTATTTTTTTATTTCATCACATTAAAATTATTAAAAAAATATTAACTTGATATTTTTTTAAGTAAAACATATTTTTAAAATGGATTAAAAAATAAAAACTATTATACTTTCAAATACTCACTTAGTCAGCTCTCGAACTAGCAGGTCAATCTAGACAGAGTTTATGCAACTATATCTGGATTATACATGGTTTAGTTTATGGATCTTCAGGTTTTGATATTTCATATCTGCAAGGAAATGTAAGAGAAAATATAATATATATTTCTTTTTATATTCAAGGTTAAAGAATATCCTCCAACTAGTTTGTGTGTCAATCAGAACTAAATTATTTTTTCTTTAAATATTTTATTACACAATCTTCATATTATTCTAATAAATTTAGAGGAGTAGATTCTTAAAAGTGTTGATATTAAAGTTTAAATTCAAAAAATAAAAAAAATAAATACAATTTCTTAGTTTCCAAACCGGCTTTTGAGAGTTAAAATTGGACTTGAATATCAAGGTTTATTTTATCTTGCATAGTGGTATGTAAAGTCTCAAACTTTTCAATGTCACTATGACAGCTAAAAAACAATTAATTAGGAGTTGAAACTTCAAATCCTAGGTTATTGTATAGATAAACGTGAATTTTTGAAAAGGTTTTTTTTTTAAATAAATTTTTTTATGATTTTAGATTGTTTTGATGTGATGGTATAAAAAATACTAATTTTTTTGATATATTTCAAAAAGTATTTTTTTTAATGTTTTTTTAAAATATATTTGATGATTTTTAATATTTTAATATGCTGATACTAAAAATAAAAATAAATTATTTTAATGCATTTTAAAAATATAAAACACTTTTAAAAAGTATGGAGAAGCCAAACAAGTTTTTTACAAAAAATAAACATAATTTTTTATTTAATTATTGAATCTAAAATTTAACAGCAAATTATCTATAGAATTAATTGGCTATCACTGATTAAGGTCAGTATCATGCTAAAATTAGTTTTGAAAGTTGTTGTCTTATAATTTTATTTATTTTTCTACTTATCTTTGGATTCATTTCTTAATTAGATTTTAAAGTTTATTTGACTAGATTTGATATTAAATAGAAAAGTTTATTTAGCTATTATTTAAATAGTTTAGTATGTTAATTTTATAAAAAAAACAAATAAGAAATTTTTTACTTTGAATTTATTATATTACAGTTTTCTATGTAGTTTAGCTATAATTTTAGAGTTTAAAAAACATTATTTTCCATACTAAAAATTTACATAAATTTTTAGTTTTGATAGAACCTAAAGTCTTTACATGCTTTCTAAAACTTATTAGTCTTAGTCAATTAATTCACCTAATATCTCCAAGTTTGAATATGAATTGAAGAATTTTGATTGTTTTTTTTTTTATTTGAAAGTTTGAAAGTTGACTCTAATTTTAGTGGGTAATTTGACTGGTTGAATAAAGAGATTGTTTAGAAATATGATATAAATTGTGTTTTATAAAAATTCAATTCTTTTATATTTTATTTAAATTTAATTTTTTTATATTTTCAGATCGTTTTGATATACTAATATTAAAAATAATTTTTTTAAAAATAAAAAAATTATTTTATTATATTTTTTAATAAAAAATATTTTTATTAAATAAATATAAATAATTATTATCACACTCTCAAATTTCTATCAGATAAACACAAACTCTTTTTTAATAGGCTGAGAAAGATAGAAGAAAGCAATATAGACCTCGTTTGTTTGTCTATGTCGCGATTTAAAGTATGGTTCTCTGAATTTAATTACTGTATAATTTATGAACATTTCAACGATATCATGAGTTCACAGTCTTTGGTTCTCTGAATTTAACCTTAGATTCCCCCTGAAAAGGGCAAATGAGCTCAAATTGGAGTCAATCTTCTTAGCTTTATACTATAGAGTGGGTCCATTAGTGGGAAGACCAGGATATTTTTGAAAACCCTCAACGGTATTTAAATAAAAAATAAAGGTTCAGTATATTTTTAGTATTGTAGTGGAGAGAATTTAGTAAAATTATTTTTTATTTAAAAATATATTAAAATATTTTTTTTATTTTTTATATCAATGTATTAAAATCTTTAAAAACCATTAAAAATATTATAATAAAAAATAAAAATTATCACATTTCTAAACAATTATTTAGTTCAAATTAACCCTCAAACCAACAAATCAATCTAAATAGTCTTGAAATCAAGTTTTATACATCAATACCTGGATTATATATAATTTAGTTTATGGATCATCAGGTTTTGATATTTCATATTTGCAAGGAAATGTAAGGGAAAGTATAATTTTTTTTTTATATTCGAGGTTAATGAATATCCTCCAACTAGTTTATGTGTGAATCAAAACTAAATTATTTTTTCTTTAAATATTTTAATACACAATCTTCATATTATTTTAATAAATTTAGAGGAGTAGATTTTAAAAATATTGATATTAAAGTTTAAATTAAAAAAATAATTAATTAGGAGTTGAAACTTCAAATCCTAGGTTATTATATAGATGAAGTATCATTATTGTTTTTATATTTAAAAATTATTTTTTATGATTTTAAATTATTTTGATATATTTTTAAATAAAAAATACTTAAAAAAAAACTATTACTACAATTCTAGACAATATCATAAACAAAAATCCATTATAATTGTTTAATAATACATCATCACAGCAGATAGATTGATGGTGGATCGATGGAATTATTAATTAAGATCATAATTACTTTAGTTTAAGACAAAATATAGACTTACTAATTATGATGTTCACATGTGACTTTAGTCAATCCATCCATCCATCCATGCATCCGTAGTGAAGGTCGGTCTGGCTTAATGGGATTGCCACAAACCCTTTTTTTCTTTTTTCCTTTTTTTTTTCTACCACCAAGAAGGGTTCTCCTTGCTTCACAATCTCTTTATATATATATATATATATATATATATATATATATATATATATATATATATATATATATATAAAAGGGTGCACGTTTAATTTACATATAATTTTCCACTAGAGGTGTCCTTGCATGAGACCACTTCCTTTTGAAGATTTTTTAAAAAATCTATGTGGGTGATTTGACATCATCCATATCTTAAACATAGAGCCGAGTAATTAGTGAGTGTTTATTACTGTTTTAATATATAAATGATAAATATATAAAAAATAAAAATATATTTGATTTCAAGAGATATATTAAGATAGATATATAAAATAAATTTATTTTGAATAATTTTAAAGTAAATTTTATATTTTCAAAACATAAAGTATAAGAAAATATATTGGCCACAAAATCATAGAAAATATTTCTTTGGATATTCAATTTTTAGAAATCATAAATGAGTGCCAAATAAAGTTTTTCTTCTGCATATCTTGAAATGACAGTACCTTCGAAAACAAAAAAATAAAAATTCTATGATTGCTATTGCAAAGGAATAGGAAACGCGCATTTAGTCTTTTGTGCTCTTGTAACTATGATTTTTCTGCCCATCACCTTTTTTGCGTTCTGATTATGACTTGGAAGGCCAGAGCCACCGTATCCAAGGAATAGTTGCAGCTTGAGAGCAATTCCTCACTCTAAATGCTATAAGATCACTGCCCAGATCATGTCCAGCTTGCATAACCCAAGCATGGCAGCTTCTCAAAAGCTTTATCTTGCTCTCTTCCATGTTCTCCTTCTTTTCTTGTTTCCTTTGAAGGCCAAATCATCTGCAAGAACACAAGCTGAAGCTCTCCTCCAATGGAAAAGCACCTTGTCTTTCTCACCTCCTCCTCTTAGTTCATGGTCTCGTTCCGACCTCAACAATCTCTGCAAGTGGACTGCTGTTTCCTGCAGCTCCACCTCTCGAACAGTCTCTCAAATAAACCTCGGCAGCCTAAACATAACTGGAACACTCGCCCATTTCAACTTCACCCCTTTTACTGATCTCACCAGGTTTGACATCCAGAGTAACAATGTCAATGGAGCGATACCATCAGCCATTGGCAGCCTCTCCAAGCTCACTCACTTGGACCTCAGTGTCAACCTCTTCGAGGGCAGCATACCTGTGGAGATATCTCAGCTGACAGAGCTTCAGTATCTTAGTCTTTACAACAACAATCTCAACGGTATCATCCCCTTTCAACTTGCTAATCTTCCCAAGGTAAGACACTTGGACCTTGGAGCAAACTACCTGGAAAACCCTGACTGGTCCAAATTTTCCATGCCTTCTTTGGAATATCTTAGTTTTTCTCTCAATGAACTCACTGCAGAATTCCCCCATTTTATAACCAATTGCCGGAACTTGACGTTTCTGGATTTGTCACTCAATAAATTCACAGGCCAAATACCAGAATTGGTCTTTACCAATCTGGGAAAGCTTGAGGCCTTGAATCTCTATAACAATTTATTCCAAGGACCATTGTCATCCAACATCTCGAAGCTTTCCAATCTCAAAAACATCAGTCTACAAAATAACCTGTTGAGTGGTCAAATTCCCGAAAGCATTGGTTCGATATCTGGTCTTCAAATTGTTGAGTTGTTCAGCAATTCTTTCCAAGGAAATATTCCATCTTCTATAGGCCACCTTAATCATCTTGAAAAGCTTGATCTCCGGATGAATGCCTTGAACTCGACGATCCCTCCTGAGCTTGGTCTTTGCACTAACCTCACCTACTTGGCCTTGGCTGATAATCAGCTAAGTGGGGAATTGCCTTTGTCTTTGTCCAATCTAGCTAAAATAGCAGATATGGGTTTATCTGAAAACTCTCTCTCCGGTGAGATCTCACCTACCCTTCTATCCAACTGGACTGAATTGATCTCGCTTCAGGTTCAAAACAATTTGTTTTCCGGAAATATTCCTCCAGAAATTGGGAAATTGACAATGCTTCAATACCTTTTTCTGTATAATAACACATTCTCTGGTTCCATTCCCCGGGAGATAGGAAACTTGAAGGAGTTATTAAGTCTAGACCTTTCAGGAAACCAGCTTTCAGGCCCCCTTCCTTCAACATTATGGAATCTCGCAAATCTTCAAACCCTGAATCTTTTCTCAAATAACATCAACGGTAAAATTCCACCAGAAGTTGGAAATTTGACGATGCTGCAAATTCTTGATCTCAACACCAACCAGCTCCATGGGGAGTTGCCACTGACCATTTCAAATATTACTTCTTTAACTTCCATCAGTCTGTTTGGCAATAACCTCTCTGGTAGCATTCCAAGTGATTTTGGGAAGTACATGCCTTCTCTGGCGTATGCTAGCTTTTCAAACAATAGTTTCTCTGGAGAATTGCCGGCTGAATTGTGTAGAGGTCTGAGTCTTCAACAATTTACTGTCAACAGCAACAGTTTTACAGGGTCACTGCCAACCTGCTTGAGGAATTGTTTGGAGCTAACACGAGTTCGGCTTGAAGAGAACCGATTCACTGGAAACATCACTGATGCATTTGGTGTCCTTCCAAATCTTGTTTTTGTTGCATTCAGTGACAATCAATTTATTGGTGAAATCTCATCAGATTGGGGAGAATGTAAAAACCTCACCAATTTACAGATGGACGGAAACAGAATTTCTGGTGAAATCCCCGCTGAGCTTGGGAAGTTGCCCCGGCTGCGAGTTCTAAGTCTGGGCTCCAATGACCTGACTGGGAGGATTCCTGCTGAACTGGGAAATCTGAGCATGTTATTCATGCTCAATTTGAGCAACAATCACTTGACAGGGGAGGTACCTCAGAGTCTAACCAGCTTGAAAGGCCTTGAATCTCTCGACTTTTCTGATAACAAGCTGACTGGAAACATATCAAAAGAGCTTGGGAGTTATGAGAAGCTATCAAGCTTGGACTTGAGCCACAACAACCTTGCTGGTGAAATACCTTTTGAACTGGGCAACTTGAACTCGTTGCGGTACTTGTTGGATCTTAGCAGCAACTCACTCTCAGGAGCCATACCTCAAAATTTTGGAAAGCTATCGCGGTTGGAGACTCTGAATGTCTCACATAACCATCTCTCAGGAAGAATCCCAGATTCGCTGTCTTCCATGGTTAGCCTGTCTTCTTTTGATTTCTCATACAACGAGTTGACAGGTCCTTTACCATCTGGAAAAGTTTTCAAAAATGCATCCGCAAGATCTTTTGTTGGAAATTCAGGATTGTGCGGTGAAGGAGGAGGACTATCACAATGCCCAACAACAGACAGTAGCAAGTCGAAGGATAACAAAAAGGTTCTTATTGGTGTTATCGTTCCCGTTTGTGGCTTATTAGTAATAGCAACTATCTTTGCTGTTCTGCTATGTTTCCGAAAAACCAAACTGCTTGATGAAGAGGCCAAAATTGCCAACAATGGTGAGAGTTCCAAGTCAGTGATATGGGAAAGAGAAAGCAAATTCACATTTGGGGATATTGTCCAGGCCACTAATGACTTCAACGAGAAGTACTGCATTGGAAGAGGAGGATTTGGTAGTGTTTACAAAGCAGTATTGTCTACAGGTCAAGTAGTTGCAGTCAAGAAACTCAACATGTCAGACTCCAGCGACATCCCAGCAACCAATCGCCAGAGTTTCGAGAATGAGATTAAAATGCTGACAGAAGTTAGGCACCGGAACATCATAAAGCTTTATGGGTTTTGCTCCAGGAGGGGCTGCTTGTACCTGGTTTACGAGCATGTTGAAAGAGGAAGTCTAGGAAAAGTGTTGTATGGGATAGAAGGGGAAATGGAGCTTGGTTGGGGCAGGAGAGTGAATACAGTGCGAGGAGTTGCTCATGCAATTGCCTACTTGCACCGTGACTGTTCTCCGCCCATTGTGCACCGTGACGTATCATTGAACAACATTTTGCTAGAGACAGATTTTGAGCCTCGTCTCGCGGATTTTGGCACAGCAAGACTCTTGAATACAGATTCCTCCAACTGGACTGCAGTTGCTGGGTCTTATGGCTACATGGCTCCAGGTAAGACAACAATCCCATGTTCTTTATTTTTGTTCTTGTCATTTGAGTATCTGCTCTAAGATTATAAAAGCTATAACATGTGTACAACAAGGAAATGGGAAACATGGCATGGTGTTAAAAACTTTCATAGTGGATGTTTCAAATGTTCATTTAGATTGCCTGGTGATTTCAGAACTGGCACAAACAATGCGGGTCACAGACAAATGCGATGTGTATAGCTTTGGGGTGGTGGCTTTGGAAGTCATGATGGGAAGGCACCCGGGAGACCTCTTATCTTCATTGTCAGCAACAAAACCACCATTGTCGAGCGATCCAGAGCTGTTCCTAAAGGATGTGCTAGACCCGCGGCTCGAAGCTCCCACAGGCCAAGCAGCAGAGGAAGTCGTTTTTGTAGTTGCAATGGCCTTAGCATGCACACAAACCAATCCAGAGGCACGACCCACCATGCATTTTGTGGCACAAGAATTATCAGCAAGAACTCAAGCTTACCTGGCTGAGCCACTGAACTCGATAACTATCAGCAAGTTGAGAAGTTTTCAAAAATAGAACAAGACGGACCAGAGTAGGATAGGCTACTTTTGATTTTGGTTTGACAGAATTCCATGGCTTTCACGAATTACAATTCAATGGGGTGGGCTTTGCTTCCTTGTGGCTGCCCTAGTATAAAGATTATAGTACCAGAGTACGGATGACTGTTCCGTATCATGTATTAGTTTTGGTTGGGGTATTATTAGTTGGATGTCCGCTCTAACCGGCGAACTAACTTTTTATTTTCATAAAAAATAATATATTTCATATGAAAGATCTGTTGGGCTCATTCTTGATTTTTGTTGTTTGTAACTATTGATTTATTTCGTATATTAATTTCATCTCTGCAATGTTTCTTGGTTTTGGAGAAGAAAAACAAAAAAAATTTCTTATTCTTTTTAGGTATTTTCCATCTGCTATTGTCTTTATATTTAGGAATTCAAAGTTTATTTATAGGAGATTATTTAATTGTCATGAAAAAAAAACAAATATAATTAATGATATTAATTTGTATATATTTCTTAGCATCACAATTAAAACTTGGGTTATATATTTATTAAGACATGTTTTTATTAGATATAAGCATTGGTTTTTATTACGAGGTTAGGTTAATTATTCTTGTTTAAGAACATGAGCCTACAACGATCCATTTATGGGAGGTTATTTGAATGTCATGAAGGAAAAGGACATATATGGTTCATGATATTGAATATTAATTTCTATATAAAATTTGTTTTTTCTTAGCTGTTTTCTATACTTGTGCCAAAATGATCATGAACGTCAACCTTGCCCTTAACCTAATTGATTTATTTTTGTTCTTTGCTCGATGTAAATTTTATTTGCTTTGTTTCTTTGCTCATGTAAGCTTTCTTGAACATGTAAATTTCATGGAGTTATGGTTTTTTATTCCTTAGTTATTCCTTACATAAAATGCCTTTTCAACCATGTTATTAATGTTTTATTTGTTATTTTCTGATTTCAAGATGTTGGACTGACTGACACCATTATCTCATACACTCTATATTCATTCCTATGAAAGTTATTACTTTGAGTGATCTACTAATAAATAAATAAATGGTTTTGCCTTTCATTCCTTCTGTTTAATATATAATTCCGCACCCAACTTTTCCAGCCAAGACCATTGAAAGATTATACAGGCTCATCAAGTGAACATCTTTGCGGAGATATTGATGTTGGTCTTGCACCAGCACTTCCAAAGAAACAACGCCTCTCCATTTCATCATATGTATTGGAATCTACAAGACTCTCCATATATCAACAAAGAACAAGAGGAATCCTAGCAACATGCAGACGCTGCAATGATCACAACAACCTAAAGCTTTTCTATTCTTGTTCTGCAATCTTCACATATATATGTAAATATAGTTACAAATACAGTTGGATATTATTAGTTAAATTAGTCATGACCGTTACAGTTAGTTACATATTGTTAGTTAGTTGAGAAAGTTAGTTAGAATATATATATATATATATATATATATATATATATATATATATATATATATATATATATTCATTCATATAATCTGTAAAGTTGAGAGACATACAAGAGAAAAAGGAACTCTACATGCAATGTATACAGTTGTAAACAATTCTTGTTTTCCATTCAAGAAATTCATTCTCTCCTTCTATTGCAAACTTCATCTGCATATTTTACATTCCTCACGTTGGAATTCTACAACATGAAAAAGGTTTACATCTCCAATATCATTTAGTTAGTTCTATGTACTGCTCCATAATCTCTTTGTTTAACAAACAATCTGCTATATCAACCCTGAAGGGTATAGCTCAACTAGTTAGGTTCTAGGTTTTCTCCACAGAGATCACTAGTTTGAATCCCACAAACTTCAGGACCACTAGAAGTTTACATGGTTGTTAACTTTAGGACCTGTGGGATTATTCAAGGTGCGTGTAAACTGGCCCGAACACCCATGTTAATCTAAAAAAAAAACAATCATCTATATCATTCTCACTTTCTAATTGCCTTCCCTTTGTTGTGAACTCATGTACTCAGCAATAATTACATTTTTATTTCTCATTTCTTATTTATCTTCAAGAATATTTGATGTTTATTTCTTTAAGAATAATTTATAGCTTACCGTTATACTTATCTCTTGTTTTAGGAAAAAAAAATTAGCATTTAGTTAATCAATGCTTTTTTATTTAACATCGCAAGCTGATTGGATGTCTTCATCATGAGCTTTTTTATTACAACATGTTGCTCATTGACATCCACTTTTATATCTATATATATAAATTAAGCATAAAATATTTAGCTTAGGCACTTTTATTCTACTTGGATTTAATTGCCTTTGTTAAGGATTATCCACAACACAAAAGATAATCAGCCACTGCAGATAAATAAACTCACGTATGTTGTTTACCTATCCTCTGAAGACTCCTTGTCAACATACAACTCCAACTGAAACAAACTTCTAGTCATTGTATTTACATTATATGCAACTTGTAAGTCACCTTATAAAAGGAGTTCACGTTAATAAAGAAAGCATGTTCAACAAATTTCTATATGGTATCAGAGCCCACCTTTTCTCTCACGAGACTCTCCAATATGGCCTCAAATGCAGACGCTGTCATCATAAACTCTGAAACTCATGGCAATAGAGATACTAATCTCATTGCCTTTAATGCTAGTTCTCAACTTCCCCTGAAATTAACACCCTCGAATTTTCCTTCCTGCCGTGCTCAACTAATGTCCTTGCTCATAGGCTACAACCTATAAGGATATATTGATGGAACCACTAGTTGTCCATCACAAACATTACATGATCCAACTACTGGATCATTTACTGTAGGTAATTCAAGTCTTGCTTACTGGCGCTGGTTTCAGCAAGATGACTTGCTCCTTCATGCAATCCTTGCATCTGTTTCAGAACTAGTTCTGCCACTAATCGCCACTTCCACCACTGCTCGTGATGCATGGGTAAAAATACAACGATTGTATGTAAATCGATCACGCATGCGTGTCATGCAACTCAAGAAAGAATTGACACTTATGCAAAAAGGAAGCCAATCAGTTTCAGATTATCTCAACACTGTCAAAAGGTTAGTTGATGAACTCACTGTCATTGATACTCCCATCTGTATAGATGACATTATGTTATATATTCTCAATGGGATAGGGGCAGAATTTCATGATATAGCAACCACAATACGAACTAGAGAAACATCCCTCACATTTGAAGAACTCCATGATGTATTAATCAATCATGAAAATTATCTCAAGCGTATTGATGCCTCCAACTCCAGATTAATAGCCACTGTCAATGCAGCTCAACACAACAGATACTTCAAACCAGCACGATCTTCAAACCCTCCTGCTGGTTACTACAAATCTAACCAATGTAGATACGTTCCCAGAGACAAATCCAGTCAGCCTCCACTAATTTGCCAACTATGTGACACCAAAGTAACACATGTTGGCTCTGAATATGATGGAACAGATGAAGTAGTCATCGGTGATGGCTCAGGTTTGAAAGTAACACATGTTGGCTCTATGTCATTGAGCTCATTGTCAAAATCTTTTCTTTTGCATAATACTCTCTGTGTGCCAAATATACACAAGAATTTAGTCTCTGTTCATAACTTTACCCAATCAAATAATGTCTACATAGAATTTCATCCATTCTATTTTCTTGTGAAGGATCGGAACACGGGGACAACAATACTTCGTGGTGACTGCCAGGATGGTGTCTATCCACTGCCACAACTATCATCAATTAAGAAACCTCCAACACTTGCACTTGTCGGTGAAAGAACCTCCCTTAATCTTTGGCACACACGGCTTGGTCATCCCTCCACCAAAATATGTCGTTTCCTAATTAATCGGTTTTCCCTTCCAGTTTTAGGCTCCAACCAAACTTTATCATCTCTGTGTTCAGTTTGTCAATGCAATAAAAGTCATCAATTATCATTTTCCAAAACATCACTTACAAGCACACATCCTCTAGAATACATATACACAAATATATAGGGACCAACAAAATCAACCTCCATCGATGGTTATCGATATTATGCTTTATTTGTTTATCATTTCACAAAGTATTGCTAGTTATTTCTAATTCATCACAAAAATGATGTTTGATCCATATTCATTCAATTAAAAGGATTTGTTGAAAAACAGTTTGGTTTTCAAATTTAGAATCTATACTCTGATAATGGCAGTGAGTATCAGAGTTTGCGTTAGTTTCTATCAGCTCAGTCCATAAACATGCTCACCAATGCTCCACACACACCACAACAAAATGGGACAAGTGAACGAAGACATCGTCACATTGTCGAGACAGGTCTCACGTTACTTCATCAAGCACATCTTCTAGTGTCATACTGGACACATGCTTTTCAAACTACGGTTTATCTAATTAACCGCATGCCAACTTTAGTTCTTAACAACAAAAGTCCTTTTGAAAGCATTTTTGGTCGTCAACCAAACTATCATAAACTGCGCACCTTTAGGTGCCAGTGTTTTCCATGGCTCAAACCTTACAATCACAACAAGCTGCAACCAAAGTCCAAAGCCTGCATTTTTCTTGGTTATTCAAGCTCTCAAAACGTATATAAATGCATGAACAATTAATCATCTCGGCTTTACATCTCAAAACATGTTGTTTTGATGAAACTGTTTTTCCCTACACTGCATCCACTAGTATGTCATCATAACCACATGTAGGGAATCCCACAATTGTCTCCACCATCCCGATAGTTCCATCTTCAGGACAAACACCATCCAGACAATCATCAAAGACAACTGATGCTCCCGTTGTTCCTCCAACTGCACCACCAACACAGATTCTGGTTCCACCCCCTGCACCATCATAAAATAGGTCAGTTATATAGCCACCATTCTTACAACCCCTCACCAGACAACACAACATGATAACAAGATCCATGAACAACATTTACAAGCCAAAGCAAATCCACCTCACCACAAAAAACCCCCTCCCACAACCTATAAAGCCCACATGTGTCTCTCAAACCTTAAAAGATCACAAATGGCGCCAGGCTATGTCCGAAGAGTTCAACGCCTTGGTTAAATATAGCACCTGGGAACTAGTTCAATCCAACCCATCCATAATCCCTGTTGGTTGCAGGTGGCTTTTTTGCATCAAACACAATGCTGATGGCACAATATCAAGATACAAAGCACGATAGCTAAAGGATATCATCAACGTCCTGGCCTTGATTACAATGAGACCTTCAGTCCAGTCGTCAAACCAGTAACAATCAGAATTGTGTTATCCATTGCTGTTCAACATCGCTGGTGCATGAAACAACTGGACGTAAATAATGCATTCCTCCCTGGATCCCTATAAGAAGATGTTTACATGATTCAGCCCCCAGGATTTGTCGACTAAACAGTGCCCACTCACATATACAAATTACACAAATCCATATGTGGCTTAAAACAGGCACCACGTGTCTGGTATGACAAACTCAACTCCTTTCTTCTGACATTGGGATTCAAGCAATCAAAGTCTGACTCTTCCTTGTTTATCTACTCAAAGCAGGATATCATCTTATTTCTGCTGGTACATGTTGATGATGTGTTACTCACAGGTAATGATTCCCAGGTTATGTCAGATATAATACGTCAACTTGGTGCCAAAGTCTCATTAAAGGATCTTGGTGACCTGCACTATTTTATTAGAGTTGAAGTGTAGCAAACTCCCGAGGGAATCTTCTTATTCCAATAAAAATACATCAGAGACCTTCACAAGAGAACTAACATGGAAGGGGCCAGACTAATTCACACTCCGATGTCCACCAAATCAACACTTCAACTCAATGATGGTCATCCCGCTGCAGACCAGAAATAATATAGAAGTGTCATAGGAGCCTTACAATACCTAGCCCTCACCAGACCAAATATTTTTTTTGCTATGAATAAGCTTGCTCAATTTATGCACCAACCTAGTCAACTTCACTGGACTTCAGCAAAACGGGTGCTTCGGTATCTCAAAGGCACAATCACTCATGGAATATCATTAACACCCTCTGTCAATCCTCATCTCTCCAGATACTCAGATGCAGATTGGTGCACTGATCCAGACAACGGACACTCTACCTCTGCCTATCTCATATTTTTTAGTAACTGTCCAACCTCATGGAGCACAAGGAAACAACATTCAGTTGCTAGATCCTCCACAAAGGCTAAATATAGGGCCCTAGCCTCAGCAACTTCAGAACTCATATGGATTCGCAGTCTACTCCATGAATTAGGAATAAAGATGTCCAAACATCTTAGCATCTTCTGTGATAACATTGGTGCTACGCAACTGAGTCAAAATCCAGTCATGCACTCTCGTATGAAACACATTGCCATTAATCTGCACTTTGTTCGCGATTTGGTAAAGAAAGGTGCTTTAGATGTCTCCCATGTTAGCACACAAGACCAACTTGCTGACTTCCTCACTAAACCTCTACCCTGTATCAAGTTTTAAGCGATGGTCAATAAGATAGGCTTAATCATCAGCCTGCCTATCTTGAGGGAGCGTGTTAGGGATTATCCACAACATAAAAGATAATCATTCGTTGCAGATAAATAAACTCATGTATGTTGTATACCTATCCTCTGAAGACTCCTTGTCAACATAAAACTCCAGCTGAAACAAACTTCTAGTCATTATATTTACATTACATGCAACTTGTAAGTCCCTTTATAAAAGGAGTTCACGTCAATAAAAAAAAAAGCATGTTCAGTGAACGACCAAAAGATTGATGTCTTCTCCCAAGTGCAAGAGTGTCAAAGTAATAAATAACCCGGCAAGACCGGGGTCGAACCACATAGAGGTTAATTGTATAAATTATAAATAATAATACAACAACAACAACAATAATAACAATAGTAGTAGTAGTAGTAGTAGTAGTAGTAGTAGTAATAATAATAATAATAATACTCAATTGTGGCGTTGTTATACCTGAGAATGATCTAAAAGATTGGGTCACTGGTTTCCAGCCTATATACTGAGTTTATGAAAAGATCAGAGAGATATATTATATAATATAAATAGATTTTTGATGCGAATGAACAAGGCAAGACCAACAATGTCAGGATCCTTTATCAAATATAAAGCATACTTAATGTACATAAAATATAACAAGAATGTAAATAGTAGTAGTAGTAGTAGTAGTAGTAGTAGTAGTATAGTAGTAGTAATAATAATAAAAAAAAGAGAGGAAGAAATTAATGAGAACTTTGAGATGGAAGATTACTGTAAGGATTAAACAATGATAAAAACAAATGTCAAGGTTAGAGGATCCACAAATGGTATTTCAAACAAGTATAGTATAAACTCTTATTACTCAATTTGGAAACCACACACGAAGGAGGTTCCAATCGGATGATTTGTCATTAATAGCTCATTATATATTGTTAACATGATCATATTAATTATCTTATTTATGTAATACAAAACTTTTAAATATTATCAGGAATTCATGATGCTAACTTATGTTAACAACAAATGAAGTTCCTTTCATAGCACAGGTGTAGGTAATACCATACAGTTGGGCTATGAGAGTGCCAAGCATTTGTTGTACCAAGTGTTATACAACACAAATCTAGATTAACCATTTAACAAGCAAGGTATTAAGAATTAGTAAGATAAAAAGATAAGACATGTTAATATTAAACATTAAGGTCCATGTTGAGTTTACACCATACTCATTCTTACACCATTAGCGTAACCTTTTCACCTTGATATAATAAACTTAGCTAAACATAATGAAGAAGAGAACATAAATAAACAAAACAAGAACATAAATAAGATACAAGTTAACTAAGGAAAGGAAAGGAAATGAAAAGTATAAACAAGATATTAATGAAAACAAAACTTAAGAATTACAAAAACAAATATAAAGAGAGAGAGCAAGAGCAAGTTCTTGATCTGAACAACCAAGCCCCTAAATGCATGGCAAATGCCTCACTTTATAGGCCAAAATTCAGAATTATTGATTTGATGACTAATTGTTGAGTGGGTGGCCAACTCTTGACTTGGTGAAAATCCTTATCTTCTTGTCTGAATAAAACAAAATTGTTAGCATCAGAACTGGGACCACTTGAAAACATGAAAGTTGTAGGAAATTATCTCAGCTTTCCAGAAAAAAAAATGGAGGTCATTTGGATTTCTAGAACTTCAGATATGGGCCAAACACTAAATAGTGTTCAAAACAAATGTCAAAGTTAGAGGATCCACTAATGGTATTTCAAACAGGTATAGTATAAACTCTTACTACTCAATTTGAAAACCACACACGAAGGAGGTTCCAATCGGATGATTTGTCATTAATAGCTTATTATATATTGTTAACATGATCATATTAATTATCTTATTTACATAATACAAAACTTTTAAATATTGTCAGGAATTCATGATGCTAACTTATGTTAACAACAAATTAAGTTCCTTTCATAGCACAGATGTAGGTAATACCATACGGTTGGGCTATGAGAGTGCCAAGCATTTGTTGTACCAAGTGTTGTACAATACAAATCTAGATTAACCATTTAACAAGCAAGATATTAAGAATTAGTAAGATAAAAAGATAAGACATGTTAATATTAAACATTAAGGTCCATGTTGAGTTTACACCATACTTATTCTTACGACATTAGTGTAACCTTTTCACCTTGACATAATAAACTTAGTTAAACATAATGAAGAAGAGAAACATAAATAAACAAAACAAGAACATAAATAAGAAACAAGTTAACTAAGGAAAGGAAAGGAAATGAAAAGTATAAACAAGATATTAATGAAAACAAAACTTAAGAATTACAAAAACAAATATAAAGAGAGAGAGCAATAGCAAGTTCTTGATCTGAACAACCAAACCCCTAAATGCATGGCAAATGCCTCACTTTATAGGCCAAAATTCAGAATTATTGATTTGATGACTAATTGTTGAGTGGGTGGCCAACTCTTGACTTGGTGAAAATCCTTATCTTCTTGTCTGAATAAAACAAAATTGTTAGCCTTAGAACTGGGATGACTTGAAAACATGAAAGTCGTAGGAAATTATCTCAGCTTTCTAGAAAAAAAATGGAGGTCATTTGGAATTCTAGAACTCCAGATATGGGCCAAACACTAAACAATGTTCGGGCTACAGGATAGATTTGGGCTTCTCTGTTGTTGCTATAATTTGGACTTGAAAACGGCCTTCTTAGATCTTTATGTCCATATAAAAGCTGTAGGCCTATGTCTTACTGAATCTGTGTAAAAATATGAGATCATTTAGACATTTAGGACTCGAGATATGACCCAATTACCGAACAGTATTCCAGTTTGGACTGCACCAACATCTCTTTTCTAAGTTTGACCCTCTCTTTGTCCTTTCAATTTCAATACTTGAACTCATCAATCAATCCTTTCATTTATGTGATAGACCTGCATTTAAGATGAACATTTACCATAAATTAAGACATTTTATAGTATCAGACTTGTTATTATAAAATATGCTTTAGTTAAGGAGTTATTGATACTTCAAGTGCAAAATAATGATATAAAACCTTGATAAATATGCACTTTTAAGTACTAATCACACCCCCAACCAGCTTATTACTAATCCCTAGTAATCAAAACGTTAAAATAGAAAAACAATTTACAAATTCCACAAAACAAGGCATTCATCATTCAACTTCCATTAATCTATCCAGATAAACAAACTCTGATTAAATTCATATATCTGCTCAATACCTCTTAAACAAGATATTACTAAACTTTTCTTTTGTGCTCAAAATATCAACATATAGTTATGGGGCTTTACTTAGAAGAAAAACAAATTTTTGCTCTAATGTTTAAGGTTAACTTCCTTGGGTTATGATTATTATTATTATTATTATTATTATTATTATTATTATTATTATTTTATATACATATAACTTAAAACACAATGCATCTTTAACCCATGTAACGAGCTTTTGGCTAATGACTCCCAAATCAGTTGGTCTTAGGGCATTAGGTGTTGAGACACCCCTACGAGCTTAAAAACTCAGGTCGCAGATACTGATACGTAGATAGTGCAATGTTTGATTCCCTTAAGCTTTTCTCCTCAACCCATGTAACAAGCGTTGGGCCAATAGCTCCCAAGTCAGTTGACTTTAGGATATTAAGTGTTCAAACACCCCTTCGGGCTTAATTGCTTAGGTTAAGGAGGCTACGAAACCAAACTTATCTACCTTTTTATTATCATTATTATTTTTTTTTTGTTTTTTTTGTCTTTTTTTTTTTTGCAAATTATGTACTATCCCTTTCCCTTAGCTGTTACCTTTAACAAAAGAACATAAATAATGTAATAATCCAATATGCAACCCACAATCATATGTTAAAGTGCATGTGTGAAAATGAAGATTTAAGAATACTTGTTAAATGAGCATATGAACAGAATCAAGTGCTAACAATACGAGAGTTTGTAAACCTGAATATTTCAAGAAGTATTCTAATAGACCTTGTTAAGAATATTTAATAAGATGCATCTCAAGAGTCACTTTAATAAAAGAACTCCTTTTACTCTACCATCCTAGTAACAACAGTTTTGCAAATAGTTTATGAAATAAAAAACACAGTTTTTTTTTAATATATCAACTACTACCCTTTCCCCCCAACCAAAATGAGACATTGTCCTTAATGTCTTAAGGTAGAAAGATAGAATATAGAAGACATCACCTGAAATAGCGAACACTGACAAACCTGAAACACACTTAAACAAATATAAGAAACAACAAAACACAATAATAAAACTAAAAGACGTAAATATTTACAAACGCAGGCTCAAATCCAATCTTATCTTTTTACAGCTTTCCTTAGTTGACCAATTTATGCGACTCATGGATGGATTAATTACATGGATGAAAGATTGTAGTTAGTCAATCAATTGTTCAGCAGTAGCAGCAGAGATTATGATTTGTCGTGCTAAAGATGTTATAAATTCTTGTTCCACAGCATGATCAAGAAAAGACAACAACTTATCATAAAAACCATTAACATTTAACAAACCTATAGGTTTATGGTGAATGTGCAGTTGGGCCCAAGAGGAAATATGAAAGATCTCTTCCACCTATATATAGGCCAGCTATAGTCTCTCTCTCTCTCTCTCTCTATCTATTTATTTTGAAAAAGCATATGTATGTACAGGTAGTTGTCAAAGAACGGCTTAAACGCCCTCTATGGGTCGGGAATAGGCTTCCCATCCAGTTTTCTTAAAAACTGGCTAATAGGGTCTTTTTTAGTCAGATTTCCAAGACTAAGTCGAGCATGTTCTTTATGAAATTGTGGCCATAAATCATGAATTGCACGATGCACATCTCCACTAGGATGCGTCTCAAGAGTCAATAGAAGATTATCTAAAGACCCCTTACTTAGGCCATCCTTAATGAATTGTATTTTATCTTCACGGTTTACAGATACCATTTTTAAAGAACGACATGTGGCATTACAAGTCCATCTAGCACATCTGTGACAGACTTTCAGTTGTTTTGCATGATGTTTCTTTACAAAAGTGCTTTTACCTGTTCCAGGCATGTATGAAATGAAAGAATTGGAGGACTCACCTGATAATCAGACCTTTGCTTCAATTAGCCAACGAATATCTTCAGGAATTTCATGGTTCATTAACAACCTCAATCTTTCACACCTAGCATGATAAATTTTTGTAATCGTATTCTGAGGCAGAGCGGGAAAATACTTTTTCAATTTTTCAAGAGTGGTGTCCATTTTCAAATGAGAATTGGAGGAGGGATTCAAAGAAAGAAGAAAGAGCAAAGAATTGCACAAATATATACACAGATATCAGTTATCATGGGAAACTGAAAGAACCAACTTAAGAGTCACGAGGTACCGTTATCCGCCATTTGACCAGGGTGAGAGAGACTAGCAAAATAAAAGTCACACAAAAAAGGAACAAAAAAAATGTGAGAAAAACAAAAAAATCAACCTTTATCTACAAGATCATTCAAACCAGTGGATTCATTTTCACTAGAAAACTCATCAAAGTAAGCTTTCAAACGATGTCTATTTACCTTCAAAACATTGTCATTCTTTGGATTCTCAATATCAAGGGCCTTATAAGGATACACATGTTTCAAAATAAATGGACTGCTCCATCTTGATCTTAGTTTTTCAGGAAATAAATGAAGTTGAGAATTATAAAGCTAAATGTTTTGACCACTATCAACTTTTTGATAATTTTCACAAGTTTTGCAGAATGCATGAGTGTCCTTGAATATGGTGGGTCAATAAAATCTATTTTGTAAGATTTTTGCAGTCATCTTTCTTAATGAGAAATGACTCCCACATGCTTCAGAATGACAAAGTTTAATGACACTACTTAACTCATTGTTAGGATTGCATCTTTGAAATTTTTGATCAGGACAATATTTGAATAAGTTAGGGTCATTCCAATAAAAGTTCTTCATTTCGTTCAAAAACTTTCATTTGTCTTCAGTACTCCAGTGAGCTGGCAAATCTCCTGAAGCAAGAAAATTGATATTTTTAGCAAACCAAGGCATTGAACTAAGAGAAAGTAAGGATTCGTCAGGAGAGTGATCATCGATTGGTGGGATGTCAGATGTCAAATTTGTTGTCGCTCTTGATAAAAGATCGACATCAACATTTTTGGTGCCTTTTTCATCTATGATTTCTTCCTGAGAATAAATCATTTGCAAATCTTCAGATTCATCCAACTCAATTTTACTCAAAGTAGATTCAAGTTGATCATGAACTAATTCTTCAATATGATCTACTTCTTGTAAATCATTATCATCTCCAAGCTGCTTGCAAATGTTGAAAATATTAATCTCCAATGTCATGTTTCCAAAAGATAACTTCATGAGTCCATTCCTACAATTAATGAATGCATTAGAAGTTGCAAGAAACAGATGTCCTAAAATAACAGGAAATGAATTACATGCTTCAATAGGTTGTGTGTCCAAGATAATAAAATCCACAAGATAAATGAATTTATCGACTTGTACTAACACATCTTCAATTATTCCTCTAGGCACTTTTATAGATTTATTGGCAAGTAAAAGAGTTATAGAAGTTGGTTTTAACTCACCTAGATTGAGACTCTAAAAAACTGAATATGAAAGTAAATTCACACTAGCTCCAAGATCAAGTAAGGCTGTTTCAATTTTATGTTCTCCAATAAAACAAGAAATTATAGGACAACCAGGGTCTTTATATTTCAAAGCATTATTGTTATGAAGAATGACACTTACGTGTTCAGCTAAAAAGACTTTCTTTTTCACATTCAGTTTTCTTTTCACAGTGCATAGATCTTTCAAAAATTTAGCATAGGAAGGTACTTGTTTAATAGCATCCAACAAAGGTATATTGATCCTATCTGTTTGAAAGTTTCAAAGATTTTAGAGTTATGATTGACTTTCCTTTGTTTGGTCATGGCTTGAAGAAATGGAAGTGCTGGCGGAGAATCAGTCTTTTCTTTACAATGTTCAGATTCAACCCCTTCCTTAACCTCAGAGATTGACTCATCATCTTTCTCACAAGGTTCAAGAGTGGGTTTTTCAATAACCTTACCACTATGAATAGTGATGACTGATTTGACTTGATCCATATGTTGATTTCCAGAACTACTTACATTTGCATTGTATTGCCCTTTGGATTTTGCTGTGGTTAAGATGGAAACTTACCTTTCTCTTGAAAACTGAGAGCAGATGTTAACTTTGCAATAATATCTTTAAAATCTGTCATGCCTTGAGCAAGTTGAGTGTTGATTATCTCTTGCTTTTCAATGAATGCATGCAATGTTTCCTCAAGATTTCTTCTAGGAGGTGGAGCATAAGGAGGTGCATATCCATGATAATTTTAGAAATTATGGTGTGCTTGAAATGGTGGCTGTGAAGTTTGTGCATTATTGTTATCACTTTTCCAACTGAAATTTGGGTGATTTCTCCAACCAGGATTGTATGTTTGCGAGTATGGGTTATGATTGGGCCTTTGGAAACTGTTTAAAGCATGGGCTTACTCATGGAGGCATTCCTTGAAAGAAGGCAAAGTTGGACATTCATTGGTTGCATGTTCAATTGTTTCACATATTTGACACACAATGTCTTGAATAGATTTTAATTGACCACTCTTTTTCAATTCTAGTGCCTCAACTTTTCTAGCTAAAGATGCAAACTTGGATTGGAGGTCATGATCTTCCTTAAGGTTATACATATCTCCACTAGATGTATGAGGTTGGGTTTTACTTGGTGCCTCATAAGTGCCCGTAGTGTCCCAATTTTGTGCATTTTTAGCTAGCAAGTCTATGTACTCCATTGCTTTATTAGGCTCTATCTTCAAAAGTTCCATTCCACATCAATTCAACCATTTGCCTATCTTTAGGTGTTAACCCTTCATAAAATTGTGAAACCAATCTCCATGTTTCAAAACCATGATGAGGGCAAGTATTAAGCAAGTCTCGTTACCTATCCCAATATTAATAAAATGTTTCATCTAGTTTTTGGTGAAAGTGGTGATTTGTCTTTTGAAAGAGTTGGTTCTGTGAGATAAAAAAAACTTCTTTAAAAATTGTTGTTGCATTTCATTTCAAGCACGAATGGATCCTAACCTAAGATTTTGTAGCCATGTTTTAGCTTTATCTTTTAATGAAAAAGGAAAAAGCTTTAATCTAATGGTATTCATGCTACAATTTAAGTCATTATAGGTGTTACAAACTTCTTTAAATTCTCTCAAATGCAAGTATGGATTTTTTAGATCTAAGCCATGAAAAGAAGGTAAAAGTTGAATAATACCTAGCTTAAAATTAAAATGGGATGCATCAGGAGGGAAAACTATGCATGAGGGTGCACTTGTTCTTGTGGGATTTATGTGGTCTCTAAGTGTCCTAACACGGTTATTTTCATTATTCTCATTATGAAGTGACTGGTTATCTTCTTCGACCATATTTTCTAAAAATGATGAAGATACCCTATAAAGTCTACCACTTAATGTACATGACCAAACACTCATGCACGTGTAGAAAGAGAATAAAAGGAAGAAGAAAACAAAAGAAAAAGAAACAAAACAAAAGAAACAAAGTTAGAAACAAGAAAAGTGAAAAGTGAAAACAAAATAAATACTATAATTTGTACAAGAATTTACCTCCCTAACAACGACGCCAAAAACTTGACACGACCAAAAGATTGATGTCTTCTCCCAAGTGCAGGAGTGTCAAAGTAATAAATAACCCAACAAGACCGGGGTTGAACCACAAAGAGGTTAATTGTATAAATTATAAATAATAATACAACAACAACAACAACAATAATAATAACAATAATAGTAATAATAATAATAATACTCAGTACGTGGCGTTGTTATACCTGAGAATGATCTAAAAGATTGGGTCACAGGTTTCCAGCCTATATACTGAGTTTATGAAAAGATCAGAGAGATATATTATATAATATAAATAGATTTCTGATGTGAATGAACAAGGCAAGACCAACAATGTCAGGATCCTTGATCAAACACAGAGCATACTAATTGTGCATCAAAAGTATCATTAAGTCTTTTATTTTACATATGTATTTATTGTTTTTATTTGAGTTTTTTATAATAAGTGATGTGCTTTTTAGTAATGAAGTTTCTTTTAATGTTTCGATAGGTTTTTGGAGTTTAAAGAATTATTTCAGAAAATTCAACGTCGGAATTCGGAACAAAGAATTGAAGAGAAGTTTAGTTGAAGATTGAAGCAAATCTTGGTTCAAATAAGTGCTCCAAATTTGCCCCAAAAATCAATTCTATTCCAATTCTAGAAAAGAATATCATATGATCTATTTTAAGCCCAAACTTGCCTTATGTTGTGTGCAAACTTCAACCATCAAACACTCAAGGTTTCAATGTCAATCTTAGCCCAAATAATAGGTACATTTATATACTTATTTGATGCTTAAATTCTGTAACAACCCGGCTTTCCAAGCCTAAAACAACAGTAATTTTTTTTTTTTTTATATATATATATACACATGGTGCCGATAATCAAAGAACTTGAATCCTCACATCATCAAAATACAATCCATACAATCAACATTTCATTTAAAAGTGAATCTTACACAAACACATAATTTTAAGGTTGCATGATCTGAAGTTCATATTAAAAATATATACATAGACATGAGTTTGCATTCTTATCCTACTAATAGCCATCACAATTTAAACAAAAGGATCTAATAAAAGTTATACATTCAGTACATTGATCCATACAAAATACATTGTGATTTAGAATACATCTACATAATTCCTTGCAAAAGTAGGTTCCCGTGTATTGGGTTTCCTAGACATTTCATTGGTGTGACGTCCCTGCAGTAGTACAAAACATTTAAGAGCATGCAAATACTTAATAATATTAATAATGGTAACTAACGGTTTGGCAATTAAATAAAGCATTAACATTTATGCTTTCTTCATGTATTTGATGTAACAGCTAGTAGTACATATAGATACACAAGTGTTCAAATGCCATTCGTCGAAACAAGACATTCGTTTGTCGGCAGCGAAAACTGGGTCACTGCCGATTTCTGTATCAGCAGCGAATACTGCGTCGCTGCCGATTCTGGATCGGCAGCGGAAAATGTGTCGCTGCCGATTTCTGTATCGGCAGCGAAAACTGGGTCGCTGCTGATTTCTGTATCGGCAGCGAATACTGCGTCACTGCCGATCCAAAATCAGCAGCGGAAACTGTGTCGCTGTCGATTTTTGTATCGGCAGCGGAAACTGTGTCCCTGCCGATTTCTGTATCGGCAGCGAACACTGGGTCACTGCCGATTTCTGTATTGGCAGCGAATACTGCGTCGCTGCCGATTCTGGATCGGCAGCGGAAACTGTGTCGCTGCCGATTTCTGTATCGGCAGCGAAAACTGGGTCACTGCCGATTTCTGTATCGGCAGCGAATACTGCGTCGCTGCCGATCCAGAATCGGCAGCGGAAAATGTGTCGCTGCCGATTTCTGTATTGGCAGCGAAAACTGGGTCGCTGCCGATTTCTGTATTGGCAGCGAATACTGCGTCGCTGCCGATCTAGAATCGGCAGCGGAAACTGTGTCGCTGCCGATTTCTGTATCTGCAGCGAAAACTGGATCACTGCCGATTTCTATATCGGCAGCGAATACTGCGTCGCTGCTGATCCAGAATCGGCAGCGGAAACTGTGTCGCTGCCGATTTCTGTATCGGCAGCGAAAACTGGGTGGCTGCCGATTTCTGTATCGGCAGCGAATACTGCGTCGCTGCCGATCCAGAATCGGCAGCGGAAATTGTGTCGCTGCCGATTTCTGTATCGGCAGTGAATACTGCGTCGCTACCGATTCAGAATCGGCAGCGGAACTACGTCGCTCCTGATTTCTGCATCGGCAGCGAAATCCTTCCTTTATCCCGGCCATCCATTCGGACGCCATTAGCCGAAGCTAATCACTCTTTATCCCGGCCATCCGTTCGGATGCCATTAGCCGAAGCTAATCACTCTTTATCCCGGCCATCCGTTCGGATGCCATTAGCCGAAGCTAATCACTCTTTGTCCCGGCCATCCGTTCGGATGCCATTAGCCGAAGCTAATCAACCTTTAATCAACATTTAAGTGTTCGACAATTTAATATTGGTTCCAACAATATGGTAGTAAGTGTTCGACAATTTAATATTGGTTCCAACAATATGGTAGTACTCAAGTTAAAATATTTCAAGATTCAACGTATGAAAAAGAAAGGTGCAAGTCACCTACCTGCTCCACCTGTGGGTTGTTCCTGTCTTGATGATGGTCCAATCCCGACCGCACCACCTAAGACATCAATGGTCACAAATCAGCATAGTTGTATTTATTTTATCTTTGAATCATATTCATCATCACACATATTTCAAGAGTTCATATGTTCACATTCAAGTGTTCCATATTTTACACCATCATATCATGAAATTGTCACTAGCCTTTAAGTCATTTCTGCCTAGGAGGCTTATTGTAGAAATCGACAGCGAAAACTGCGTCGCTGCCAAATCCAGAATCGGCAGCGAAAACTTCATCGCTGCCACATCCAGAATCGGCAGCGAAAACTGCGTCGCTGCCGATTTCTGCATCGGTGTTGGTGCCATAGTTTCGCTGCACAACGCACAACTCGGCAGCGAATACCAATTCGCTGTAGGAAGTTCAGTTTTGGCAGCGAAACAGGATTTCGCTGCACAATACGCAAATCGGCAGCGAATATCAATTCGCTGCAGGAGGTTCAGTTGCGGCAGCGAAACAGAATTTCACTGCACAATACATAAATCGACAGCGAATATGAATTCGCTGCAGGAGGTTCAGTTGCGGCAGCGAAACAGAATTTCGCTGCGCAATACACAAATCGAAACCATCCATTTCAGCACATAATTCTTCAACAAAATTCCAGCAGAATACACACATGGAAGACCATCAATTACAGCATACAATCTTTCAATAAATTCCAGCAGAATACACACATTAATTTCAGCAACAACATCACAGCAGAACACATTAATTTCAGCACAACAACATCACAGCAGAACACACTAATTTCAGCAACAACATCACAGCAGAACACACTAATTTCAGTAATTTCAGCAACAACATCACAGCAGAACACACTAATTTCAGCACAACAACATCACAGCAGAACACATTAATTTCCCCAGCAGAACACACACACACACATGCATGCTGGTCTACCCCATAGTTAAAGCCATCCCTCTACCATGTTTAGTTAGATGTTCTGAAATTGACTTTATTTCACTTCTGTTTGCTTGTTCTCTTAGTTAATTTCAGCTTCCATCACAGCTGGCTTAGGTCTTAGATCAATTTTCTCTTAGTTTTTTTCTTCTTCATTTTCGTTTTTGATCTTAAGGGGGAGAGGAAGGGAGTTTCATGACCCATACCTTCTGAATTTAACTAAGTTTGAGGAAGGTTTGACACTATTATTTTTTCTTCAACTGCTGGTTCTTCTCCTTCTTCTTCCTCTCACGTTTTCCAGCTCTGTTTTTCCTCTCCTCTATGCAGCTGCCCACTCCTCTCTCAAGGTCTCATCTCTTCCTCACAAGTTCACAAGGCAATCTCTACTAGTTTGATTCACGTTTCTGTTGTGAAAGGGGAAGGGAAGAACGGCATGCAGCTGCTGGTTTGGGAAGAAGATGGATCATTCTCTCTCCCCTCTTTGTATTTATACTACCCATCAAATGAAATGGGTTGTTTGGGGGTTGGTTTAGGTGTGTTCTTATCCTTGTTTGGTTTATCTAAAACCAGTTTTACCCCTCCCTCCCAGCTCTGCGTCACTGTTGATTGAGAAATCGGCAGCGAAAACTGCATTGCTGCCGATTTCTGCATCGGCAGCGAAAACTGCATCGCTGCCGAATCCAGAATCGGCAGCGAAAACTGCATCGCTGCCGAATCCAGAATCGACAGCGAAAACTGCATTGCTGCCGATTTCTGCATCGGCAGCGAAAACTGCGTTGCTGCCAAATCTAGAATCGGCAGCGAAAACTGCATCGCTGCCACATCAAGAATCGGCAGCAAAACTGCATCGCTGCCGATTTCTGCATCGGCAGCGAAAACTGCTTCGCTGCCAAATCCAGAATCGGCAGCGAAAACTGCATCGCTGCCACATCAAGAATCGGCAGCGAAAACTGCATCGCTGCCGATTTCTGCATCGGCAGCGAAAACTGCGTCGCTGCCAAATCCAGAATCGGCAGTGAAAACTGCATGCTGATTTCTGCATCGGCAGCGAAAACTGCATTCATCATCATCTCTCTCTCTCTCTCTCAATATATATATATATATATATATATATATATATATATATATATATATATATATATTCCTTTGGGTGTTTACATTCTCCCCTCCTAAATATGAATTTCGTCCTCAAAATTTAAGAAGTTTCACACTTCATACCTGGTAGTTCAAATAAATTGGGGTACTTTTTTCTCATCTCAGTCTCCCTCTCCCAAGTTTCCTCTTCTACTTGAGCATTTCGCCATAAGATTCTGACGATGGGGATCTTTTTGCTTCGTAACTCCTTCACTTCTTGATCTAGTATCCTTATGGGCCTCAATTCCAGGGTTAAGTCTTCCCTGACTTCTACTGGGACCTGGGGTAGAACTCGGGCGGGGTCTACGTCAGCCTTCCTTAACAAGGAGACATGGAACACATCATGGACCCTGGCTAACTGTGGGGGCAAATCCACCTTGTAGGCTACTGGTCCTACTCGTTGTAAGATTTTGAAGGGTCCGATGAAGCGGGGAGTTAACTTCCCTTTCAATCCAAACCGTAACATGTTCTTCCATGGGGCTACCTTCAAGAACACCTGGTCCCCAGTACTAAACTCGAGAGGTCTTCTTCTCACATCGGCATACTTCTTCTGTCTATCCTGTGCGGCTCTGATGCGATCCCTGATAGTTCTCACTTTCTCCGTGGTGACTTGGACCAACTCTGCGCCATATAACTTCCGGTCCCCAATTTCCTCCCAACACAAAGGAGTTCTGCACCTCCTACCATACAAGGCTTCATATGGGGCCATCCCTATTGTGGCTTGATGACTATTGTTATACGTGAACTCCACCAATGCCATGTGTTCCTCCCAGTTTCCTCCAAATTCTAGCACACAGGCCCGTAATAGGTCTTCCAAGACTTGGATGACTCTTTTCGATTGGCCATCCGTTTGAGGGTGAAACACAGTGCTCATGTCCAATCTTGTCCCCAAGGCATGTTGTATGCTCGGCCAAAGTCGAGAGGTGAACCTGGGATCTCGATCCGATACAATAGACACCGGAACCCCATGAAGTCGTACCACATTTATGTAGATCTTGGCAAGCTTGTCCACCGAGTCGGTCATCTTTATAGGCAAGAATAGTGCGGATTTCGTTAACCGATCTACAATGACCCATATCGCATCATTTCCTTTTCTCCCTTTGGGAAATCCTGACACGAAATCCATGGTGATCATCTCCCACTTCCATTCTGGAATTTGTAATGGTTGTAATGGTCCCGCAGGCCTTTGGTGTTCAACCTTGACTTGTTGACATATTCCACACTTTGACACATATTCAACTATTTCCCTTTTCATATTAGGCCACCAATAGAGGTGTTTCAGGTCTCGATACATCTTAGTGCTGCCAGGATGTATGGAGAATTTGGACTCATGTGCTTCTTGTAGAACCATTCGTTTGATTGTTTCGCCATCAGGCACGTACAACCGTTGTCCCATCATCAAGGATCCATCATCCGCTACTCGGAATTTCATTTCTACCCCGGCCTCCACATTCTTCCTGATCTTGGACCCCACCTTGTCATGGAATTGGGCACGTAGTATCTGTTCTCGATACGTTGGTCGTACCACTAATTGGGCTACTAACCCACCTCTTGCATCAATTCCCAAATCTACGCCCAACTCTTTTAATTCGGCCAATTGCCGCTCCTTTCCCACTGTTAAGCTTCCCAAGGAGGCTCTATTTTTGCGACTGAGGGCATCTGCCACCACGTTTGCTTTCCCCGGGTGGTATTCTATGGTGCAATCATAATCCTTAATGAGCTCTATCCACCTTCTTTGTCGCATGTTCAACTCCTTTTGCGACATCAGATACTTCAAGCTCTTATGATCAGTAAAAAATTGGGTTCGAGACCCATACAAATAGTGTCTCCATATCCTCAAGGCAAATACTACAGCTGCCAACTCCAGGTCGTGCACTGGGTAGTTCACCTCATGAGTCTTTAATTGCCTTGATACATAGGCGATCACCTTCCCATGTTGCATCAAAACACACCCCAATCCCTTCCCCGAGGCATCACTATATACCACAAAACCCTCGGTCCCTGAGGGAAGGGTTAACACTGGAGCAGTGGTGAGCCTCCTCTTCAATTCTTGGAAACTTGCCTCACATTCTTCCGACCATACCCATTTCTTATCCTTCCTTGTCAACTGGGTCAAAGGGGTTGCAATCAGGGAAAAACCTTCGACAAATCTCCGATAGTATCCTGCAAGTCCTAGGAAGCTACGTATTTCAGTGATTGAAGTCGGTCTTTCCCATTTCAAGACTGCTTCGACCTTTTGGGGGTCAACAAGAACACCTTCGGCTGAAATGACATGTCCCAGAAACGTCACTCTTTTCAGCCAAAATTCACATTTACTCAGTTTTGCATATAGTCGGTGATCTCTCAAGGTTTGTAAGGTTTGTCTCAAGTGTACTTCGTGCTCCTTTAAAGAATTCGAG